>CM062816.1:55564856-55567356 GCA_031772625.1 Pinus tabuliformis | reverse complement strand
GTTCATAGTTGCTTGAAACGTTGCTGGTGCATTGGTTAATCCAAACGGCATTACTTTAAATTCATAGTGACCTTCGTGTGTTCGGAATGTCGTTTTTGGTATGTCCTCTAATCTGATTCTAATTTGATAGTACCCTGATCTTAAGTCCAATTTTGAGAAATACCTTGCGCCATGTAGTTCATCCAACATTTCGTCGATAAAGGGGATTGGAAACTTGTTTTTAATTGTTATTTTGTTTAATCCCCTAGAGTCAATACATAGCCTGAATGACCCATCTTTTTTCCTTACCAACACCACTGGAGTAGCGTAAGGACTTTTACTTTTCGATATGATTCCACACTTTAAGAGGTCTTGGATTAATCTCTCGATTTTTGTTTTTTGGTGATGTGGATATCGGTATGGCTTGATGTTGACCGGGTCTGATCCTGCCTTGACTTCTATTGTATGCTCAATTTCCCTATTAGGTGGCATCTTCATAGGTAGGTCTTGAAATACTTTTTCATGTTTCCTAATTAGATCTTGTATCTCTGGTGACTCTTCATTGGTCATATTTGCAGATAACATTTCTAACTGATGACATTGTACTACATAAGTGGGTGCTCCTTTTCGAATCATCTTCATCATCTGTGATGATGATACAATTTGATTTTATGGTGCTTGGAATCCGTGTAATTTGTACTTCTAACCTCCCCATTTGAATTTTATAAATTGTACTTGGTGGTTGGCGGCATAAGTACCTAAAGTTCGTAACCACTTAATACCTAAGACTACATCTACTCCTCCTAATGGTACTATGAAAAACAGAGACTCTAAACTGAAGTCTTGAATCTGCAATTTAACCTTATGGCATTTCCCCACCTTTTCTATCTTCTTACTGTCAGCTACCATCACCTTCATGTTTGGTAAGGGAAATGAAAAAATATTGAGTCTCTTTGCCACGGTTGCATCCAAAAAATTGTGTGTGCTACCAAAGTCAATGAGAACCACCACGTTTGTTCTTTTTTATGTGTCCTTTTAACTTTAAAGTCTGAGGTTGTGATATACCTGTCATAGCGGATAATGATACTTGCGGAATACTTTCGTCATCTAATTCTGGTGAGAATTCTGGGCATCTCTTTTCTGTTTTCAATGTTAGAATCTTCACTGTTTGAATCATTGGTTGCTTCACAATTATATAGGTTCTTTGGTTCTTTTCCTTTAGCACACCTATGTTTGGGGTCCCACTTCTCGCCACAACGCTTGCATTTACCCTCCTTTATCCTTTGCGCTTCCACATTAGATTTTTCATCTTCACGATGATGTGGTGGAACATATCTTGTATTTTTTGCGTCCACATACTAAGGTGTTTCTTCGTTTTGAATATGTTTTTTCGGATTTTGACCAAAATATTTGTTCGAATTTTTTTCAGTTGTTTTTGCTTTTCGTCTTGTTACTTCTATTGATGAAATGTCATGCATCTCAAGTTCTACTTGTAAGTGGGTTTTGAGTCCCGAGATGTATGACTGAATTAGACAGATTCTGATAACCCAGGTACTCGTGTTACTAGGTCTACCATTCTTGAGTGTATTCCGTCCACACTTCCTTTTTGTCATAATTTGATGAGTTTTGAAAAGAACTCTTCTTCTTTTACACCTTGGAATCTTTTAAAGAATGCATCTTTAAATTTCCTCTAGCTATAACATTGTTGTCTTTTTCCACACATATACCAGTTATATGCTTCTCCTTCCATTTTCATGGATGCATGCCTGAGATTTCGTCATCGTCATTGATGTCATATATCTCAAAGTATTCTTCTGCCTTATTTATCCATACAACATTGTTTTTTTCATTTCCATCGAATTTAGGCATCTCGAATTTTGCCCTTCGCTAGTATGTTGCTAATGGTTGAGCGAAAAAAGGGTGTTGATTGGTAATTTTATCCCAGAGTTGCTTGTTTGTAAAAGCTGTGTTACTCACTTCTTGGTGGGGTGTCGCTGATTCCTTGGGATTCAACTTTTTCATGAGATTCAGTGGACTTTGTTTGAATCTGATGAGATGTGTTCTTGATCCTCTTCATTTTCTTTTAGTAGTTGTTTGGGTGTACAATTCATCTTTTTACACAGAAGTTTCAGCATTGTTACGGCATCTCTGATATGTACCTCTGTTTGGACATGTTGATTTTCCATCTTTGTTTCTATTCGGTTTGTCGTATCGTGAAGACTTTTGATTTCGTCAACTTGCTCCCCAAGCTTGATCTGGAATTCATTTAATCTTTTACTGCCACGTCGTGGTTGTTATTTATCTATGCTCTGCGTCAACCCAATTTTTTTTGGAAATCCGCCATTGTCATTGTCGACATTGACGAGTTTGTGGCGGCATATATTTATCTGCTAGCTTAAAATTTTTAAAATTTATTATTAATTATTATTATTATTTTAAATTAGTTAATTAAATTGGCATTATATATATATATATATATAATATAATATAAATAATTAGGTTAAGTTATGTAATATATATA
>CM062816.1:55027863-55564756 GCA_031772625.1 Pinus tabuliformis | reverse complement strand
AGACCATTCCGCATTGAAGTACTTTAAAACAAACCAGTACTAGAGGGTAGGATATGCCGATGGTTATTACTATTCCAGGAATTCACTTTCGAGGTGGTCATAAAACTAGGCAAATTGAATGTGGGGCCAGATCATTTGTCATGACTGGAGATAGGAGAGAACGAAGGAGCATTAGATGATCAGTTTCCGATGCTGAATTTTTCAGAGTAGAGGCAGTCCCAGATCACCTATATAAGAGATCGCTATGCTATTGACAAGAAGGAAATGCCTGGAGGGGTATACAGCAACACAGAGGCGACACTTAATAGTAAGGGAAGTAGACTACCAACTAATCGCAGGACACCTCTACAATATGGGCTTGGATCAAGTCCTGAGACACTGCATACTTCAACATGAAAGAGAAGATGTGTTATGGGAATGTGACGTGGGAGTCACAGGAGGCCATGTGGGAGGAAAAGCCACCACAAGGAACATACTGCATGCAGGACTCTTGTGGCCAACCCTTCACAAAGATTCTAAGGAATATGCTAAGGGTCGCGATGTCTATTAGAGGGTTGGGAAGCCTTCCCAAAGGGATGAACTGCCTTTAAATCCCGTTCATATAGTGCATGGGCAATATATTTCATTGGACCCATAACACCACCAGCAAGGCATTCACACACAAGATACATAATAACTGCTACCAAATACCTCACCAGATGGGCAGAAGCAACACTCATCAAAGACTGTACAACTGACACGGCCGCAAGGTTTATTTTTGAGAACATAATCTCGAGATTTGGATGCCTGAAGACCTCACAAGTGACCAAGGAACACATTTTATAAATGAAACTATTGAGGCTCTTCTGAATAATTTCATGATTCAGCATAATAAAAGTAGTCCATATCATCCACAGGCCAACGAGACTGTTGAAGCATTCAACAAAATATTGGAGAAAGGTCTAACAAAGATTATATCAGCCAATAGGGATGACTGGGATGAGAGAATACCAGCAACTCTATGGGCGTACAAAACAATAGTGAAGAGACTTCATAAACAAACACTGTTTCAGCTAGTATATGGGAGGGAAGCAGTGGTGCTAGCAGAGTTCATAATACCAAGCATGTTCATCTCTGAAGCAACGAGAATGACAGACAATGTAGCATTGAGAGAAAGATTAAGTCAACTAATGGAACTTGACGAATCACGGTTCTTGGCCGAGTTTCACCAATCAGTGGAGCAAAGAAGGAAAAAAGATTGGCACGATAGGCATATCAGGAAGAAAACCTTCGAAGTTAGGGATCATGTATTGCAATATGACAGCAAGTTCTAGAAATTCCCAAGTAAACTACAGATGCACTTGCTAGGCCCATTCATAGTTGCGGAAATTAGAGATTCTGGTGTAGTAAGACTAGTGCAACTAGACAAAAAAATGCTACAAGGATGGGTAAATGGTGCATGCCTAAAGCCCTTCCACAAGTCACCAAACACAAATTCAAGATAAAGGGGGGGTCTTGAAAACGAGCTTGCAAGTAGGTAGGAGGTAATAAGAGTTAGCCAATCATGTTAAGCAATTAGTTGCAGTTATGCCTTTTATATCATTTTCATAGAAATAAGCAAAAGTGTCAATAAGGTTACGGAAATAGTATCATCACGCTGCAACCCATTTGTGGTTGGGGGGGGGGGGGAGTAGAGTTAGCAGTCACTCATAGGCATATGCTTTCACAGCCTGTAAGTTACACATAGGCAGAAACTTTGCCAGTCTTTATGGTCACAAGTTGTATCTATCCTTACCATCGTACTAGTAGTCATTTCCATAATAAGTAACCAATAATGCAACTCTCAAGTGGGAGCCATAAAATATTTTCCTGTTAGGAACAAGTTTAGTTAATAAATAACCCCATCACGAAAAAATTAATACGCCATGTGGCCCACTCTGTCCTTCCCTAGTCCATGTCATGAATGTTAGGTCCAGATCAGCCGACGGTGACAAAGCATGGCTAGAACACATGGGGAAAGTTGTCAGAGTAATTAGTTGCTAAAGTCCAATCAGGAAACGTCATGTCAAGCCTGACTACTTAACTTGCAGGATAATGAAGGAAACTATAGAGTTTCAATTACAGATAGCAGAATAAATCTAGGCCCGCCCGGAAGAACAACTACAGAAACGCAGGAGTGTGAAGCCTCAGGTGACAATTATTGACCAGAGATGCAGGGATATGGTGAAGGGAATTATCTCAGTTCCACAAGATAAGTTAGATGAATGAATTGAGCTGGTGGAGAATCTGTATGGGAAATATGATAAGTCGATTTTAATCGACAACGACCTTACGGATTTCTTTTAGTTCCCAACTCTAAAGAGAGAGGTCTACACAAAAGACGTCCAGAAGGAAGATGGCACCAAGACCTCCAAAGCCAAGGAGAAATTTAGAGGATTGCAGAGTTTGACATTAATCAACTTGAGAAGTTTACCAGTTTTCGACACTCAGTTCGCTGCCATGCAATGTACTAAACTACTGGTCAGCAAAATGCATGGGGGATCCCTATGGCTTGAAAAAGAGTACCCCATTCATGTATATGATATTCATCGTCTAATAGGGTTGTCAGCCAAAGGGAATGTAGTAACCATAATGTTCCAGGCATGTGCTAAAAGAGCCAAGAATTAGGGCGAAGATAACTACTATGTGAAATATGGAACTGAACGAGGTGGAAGAGGAGAAAAGGTCGAGGTGGAAGAGGAGCGAAGGTTGACATCAGATTTTCGTGCTACATCATAGTGGAAAAAAACTATTAGACACTTCTCGAGAAATGAATGCACACTGGACGCAACTTTGGTTGTGGAGCATTGCTGCAACAGGGAGGTACTCAACTGGTCTGCTTTTGTTCTCAACGAACTTTTTGAAGCATGCAAATATGTTTTTAGGCGGAGTACCAATTTTCTGTTTGGGTACATTCTAATGTCTCTAGCCATGTGGAAATGGAGGCCGCCAAGAGGGAGGGAAATGATGCCTATCGTCGAAGGACAACCGTTAGCACTCTGGTATGAACCATGGAGAGCGTCGGGGGATTCGAGCATGAAGGAAGTAAATGAAACAGCTTTCAGAGACTAGTATGAAATGATATTAATTATAGTAAGGTTGACGTAGAGGATACCCAAAGCTCTGCTAGATGAGTTTTTTGAAGAATTCTAGTTCAGAGCCTCGCATGGGTAGACCTACATTCGACCAAGGTGCATCCATCCAGAAACATTCAAGATGAGGCCATAATAATTGGTTATGACTAAAGTAGCTCTACATAGTGAGATGGGATCGTGGCCAGGGGTGGCCTGCGAGATTACTGATGGGAAGTACAAATATCTGTTCGGGGCCCTAAAGTCACAGGAGCAAGAAGGAGAAGTAGGGGAAAGTAGCAGGAAAAGGCCAACCGAAGATGACCTCCACTCGATGGTGTTGTAGATGGAGGAGAAAATGTTCGTGCTGAGGTAAAAAATTGCAAGTTTCAATGGCCAATCAAGTGAGAGTAACCATCCCTTGCAATTTCAAGGTTCCACTATGTTTTCACCCATCATTACAACTCTGTTGGCTATGAAACTTCCCACTAGGGTTGCTCGCACTCCATCCTAGCCAACAATCCCCAAGACAAAGAAGAAAAGAGTCATTCGTAACCCGGTCGTTAAAAAGCCAAGAACTACCCCGACCATCCCAATTTTTGACCTTACTGATGAGGTCGGACACTCAGTTTCTGCTATGCTCTCTCTATTTAAGCTATGTCGAGATCTGGTTCTTCATCTTGTCCTGACGGTGAACCACACTTGTTGGTTCAAAACACGTCAACAAATGAATTTTGATGTGATTATTACCGAAAACTTGTCTCAAAAATTTGATATGGATCACAGAAGCCTCAATTCAATAAGTTTAATCATTATTTTGGTGAGCACAAGTTGGTGAGACCAAGCAATAGGAAGCACAAGTTTGTGTACGGAGCTTGTGTGAGGAAGAGTGCACAAGAGAAGCTTGTGCACAAGTTGGTAGAGGGTAGTAGATATCATCAATCTTGCAAGGGTTTCAAGCTTAGAACAAGCAAAAAAGACAAGTGTGTCTTTCAAATTGAAACAATTATTTTGTAAGAGTTCTATTGGTCATTTTTCTATCAATAAAATTATCATCATGCAGAGGATTTTCCCAGTGGGTTCCCTAGTAAAAACAAATGTCTTGAATTGCGTGACTGTGTTTTATTTATGTTCCTATTATGTTGCATCTAGTAGAGAAATTCTATGTTTGTTTGAAAAGAAAATTTATTTTCAAATTGTTCATAAAATCATATCGTAATTTCATCGAAATCATACATGGTACCAGAGCAGTTGGAATAGATTTAAGGGTAATAACAAGTGCATATTGCATAAGAAGAAGGAGGTTTGATCTCAAGTTGGTGATTTCCAAGTTTTATGTTGATTGAATTATAGGTGATGAGGGTTGTTCAGAGTATTGAACAATAGTTTTGTAGCAGCCTATGTACAGTGTGTTGGAGGCATGTTAGTGGTTGTCTAGTTTCCCTAAGTGTTGTGGACAAGTGGCAGACTTGTCACAACAAGTGGGTTGTATTTTGATACCCTAAGGATTGACTTTTGGAGTAGCCAAGAGCAGTCAAGTGGGTTGGTTTTGTTTCCCTAGTTCACTAGTTTGGTGTTTGACAAATCAGAGATAAGAGGGCTCAGTGCAGAAGTCGTAAATTAGTCAAGGAGTGGTTGTATGTGGGCATATCTAAAATCCCTAATAAGAGTGACAATAGCAGCTAATATGTCACAAAGATAGGATAGATCTGGAAGATTGAGCATTGTTCACAAATGTAGTTGTGAATAGTGACTTTTGTATGCAGTACGTAGCAACTTGAAGACCTCAAGTATAGTATGCGTGAAAGGAGACATGGACTATTAGGAGGTAGATTGATGAAGCCCTAGTTCACTGTGTAGATATGGACTTCTACAGTGAGAGTGGGCGGCCTCCATTTCCCTAAGACTTGTATTTTATGGAGTAGCAGTAATTCAAGTAGTGGGTAGGTTAAAGACCCTATCAGTTGGCATCCTTGATGGAAAAAGGAGTAGCTAGTGAGCAGATCAATGAGCCAAAGTTTAGTGACACTAAACGAGTTATGATAATTGATAGTGGTAGATTGTGGAGTTGGAGATGCACACAATTCATAGGGAGCAACCTTGAGCAGCAAGGAAAGAAGTGCTCGGAAAATATAAGTGATGGAATCTCAGAGCCTGGTGGGAAGCAACATGTCTTCAAATCAAGTTCTACAAAAGAAAGAAGTGAAGTATTCTAGTTCAGAGGGATCATCTATAGTATCAGAGAACATGGTAGTGTTGGATACAGATCCAAGTGGGCAAGGTTCTTCCAGGAACACCTTCCTCGCTAAGAGGGAGTGTTGAAAATATTAGCAAGAAAATGGTTCCTTGATTTTTGCCTTAATCATAGGAGCCAGAATGAGTTACTTCTTTTGCATGACTTGAGTTCCTAAAATTAGGATATTTCCTATAAATTAGGATGTTTTCCTATAATTTAGGAATCAATCCCTAAAAATTAGGATGAGTTAGGATGCAGTTAACTGATGTATTGAAATTGAAAGTCGAGTTCTTGATTTTCTAGTGCGAGTTAATTAAGGAAAAACACAAGTGATTGAGTTTCAATAGGTTGACTTGAAATAGGACGAGTTTACATGAGTAGTTAACTCATGCTAACTCAATCAATCACAAAATCATTCCTTAATTAAAAAAACTCACTAATTTTAACCATTTGAATTGCCTTTAAAGGAGGAATGAAGGCACAAGTTTAATCATTGTTTTGGTGAGAACAAGTTGGAGAGACCGAGAAATAGGAAGCACAAGTTTGTGCATGGAGCTTGTGTGAGGAATAGTGTACAAGAGAATAGTGTGCATAGGTTCGTAGAGGGCAGTGGAGATCAACATTCTTGCAAGGGTTTTAAGCTTAGAAAAAGCAGGAAATACAAGTGTCTTTCATATTGAAATAATTATTTTGTAAGAGATCTTGTCGGAAATTTTTCTACCAACAAAATTCTCATCAAGCAAAGGGTTTTCCCAGTGGGGTTCCCTAGTAAAAAAAATTGTCTCAAATTGTGTAACTGTGTTTTATTTTTGTTCCTATTCCGCTGCATCTAGTAGATAAATTCTATGTTTGTGTGAAAAGAAAATTTATTTTCATATTATTCATAACAACATATCATAATTTTGTGGAAATTTTATATTTTCCAAGCCTAGCACCTCTCAAAGGCCCATCTTGCATGAAAAAAATGCACACAGTGTCCTTCAATGACCCATAAATGTAGTTTCTGTGGAAGAGTTTTAAGGGCGTTATGAGATGAGGAGAGAGAGTTTGATGATGAAAGGAGGAAGGTAGAATGAGTGTGCCAATCTTGCAAGCCACTAGTAGTACCTGCAACCCAAACAAATAATCCTCTTTGCAACTTGAAAAGAATTCCAAACTAATGATCTAATTGCAGCAAAACTAACTAAACAAGAAAGGATGAGTTGGATTTTATTACATCAAAAGACAATCTAACTTGCAACATGCATCTAACCTATATCCATGAAATCTTTGAAGACGAATGTGATTTAACTCCTAAGTATGCAAAATAGAGTATGTAAAATATCATTAGTCTAAAGTCTAACAACTGCAAAGGAGAATAACCACATATTTTTGTATCTTTCTAATGCATATTCTTCAACCACACTTCCCACAAGAGAGGTGGTAACCAAACCTGCACTGAAAAATTTTGCAAGTAAACTTCTACTAAGAAAGGAAGAAATGTTGCTACGAAAAGTAATGCATAGGTAAAATACATGAAGAGAGACTAGAGCCTTTGGGTTGGGCCCTAATGTAAGGGTACTTAACCCTATGAAGCAAACTTAGATGTAAGACAACAACAAGCTTTTCATTGAAATAAAATAGAGTTCATGTACATCATGCAAAGGAAATGAAAACAAAAGTCTCAAGCTCCTAGCTCTAAGTACCTCTTCTCTACTAAAAAATTTGAATCCTATTGAGCCCTTAGGCTTGTTTATTTATTCAAATATGACTGAGGGGCAACCTCCTTGGAAAGAGGACTTGTTCCCTTCAAAATCTTGAAAAACGTGGATCTAGTTCCCTTAAATCCTCGCAATTACTTGAGTGCATCCGCTGCTAGTAGATCCTTGAGTTGTAGGTGAGTGATTTTAGGGATTAAGTCGAGTTGTAGGAGAGTAAATGTAGGGGACAAGCTTCCTACATCTCCTCTAGGTGCCTCCAACGTGCCTTTGCAAAAATAAATGCACTAAAAAATGCTCTATTCCTACACATTAACCACATTAGGCCACAAAGTATTACAAACATCCTTTATTCCCCTATTAAGCACATTATAGCCAAAACGATGTTAATTAATGTGAGAAAAGAGGAAATTATAGGCTGGAGGATAGCAAAATGGGCCTTATAATATACCTATTGATGGGACCCATCACTAGGGTTAGGCCCTATCCGGTTGCTTCCTCCTTGCCTAGATTGTGTTTAGAGTCCCCGAAAGTTCTCATGGCTCCTCCACCTCAGCACTCTGCTCAGGCTTCCACATTGGCTAGAAAACGGTCTTCATCATCTACTCTCTGCACTCTTCCACCTCTGGTCCCTGGTTCTTGTGTTGCTTTGGAAGATATTTTTCCCTCTGCATCTTCAATTTCAAGTGTGGCTTTTCCCTTTCCTTTTCCACCTGGTGGGTTGAGTGTTTCCCCTCCCTCCAACTGAGTGGGCTCTCATCTACCTTCATCTCCACTAACTTTTAGAGAAATTATGAAAGCAACTCCCAATAGTTCTTCTTTAAGCTCTGCTTTTGGATCCCATTCTTTTGTGATTCTAATCTTTGAAGCTCTTATGGTTGATCTCTTAGTGAGGAAAAAACAAATTCACAGCCAAAATGATCTATAGGTTCAATGATATGTGGCCAAGGCTTATATACCTCCACTTCTAGATTTTAGCGCAGTGGAAACCTCTTATTTCATATGATTTGAACATTTATCCATTAGATAGGGGATTTTTATAGAAATATTTAATAAATAAAATGACAGAGCTCTAATCTCCAACTATGGTCCATGGTTTTGGGGTAGCATAGGGATCTCTATACAGACCTAGTTTCCCTCTTTCGATCCACTCTAGGCTTAAATATCAACAACTACAATTTGGGTAAGACTCCCCAACCTTCCTTTTCATTTGTGGAACTTGCATCTTTAACTGTAATTGGAAATGCTTTAGGAAAATTCTATTGTCGAAGCAAAGAAACATAATTCTACTTAAAGCCCACATATGCTCACATATGTGTGGAAATGGACTTAAGTAAAGGGTTTCCTCCTGAAATAAAGTTAACAGGTTTTGGATATACCTGGATGCAAAAACTAGACTATGAAAAACTTTCTTTTCGTTGTAGAGCCCATTATCAGACTAGTCATACTCTCAAATCTTGTCCCATAGTTGGGAAGAACAAAGTAATGAGATCTAGTAGAAAACTTCATTGGTTGGATGGATCCAACCATGACCACCATACACTCTATAAAATGGATCTTCCTCCAGCGCCCTACAAAGACGACCATTCGGCAAAAGAGGAATCTAATGGGAATTCATATATCAAAATATCAGAGGCTATGGGTGACACATCTTAAGAGTCAATTGTTTCAACCGCAAACCTGTCACTATTAATTAGTGAAGCGTAGATCCCCAACATAACAATTTCTTAAAATCCCTTCTCGATCTCTTTGTTGGCTCCACATGGGAAAATTCTTGCAGCAAAAGTTCCTTCAATTTTGGATAAAGGTAAAGCTATAAATTCATTCCCCAAAGATGTGATGTCAATAGATAATATTTATCAGGCCCCGATGTGGGAAGATGAATTGGAAGAGGCTCTTCCTCTTTTAGTGCAAAAGAAGGAAATGGACAACATAATTTTTTCAAAAATGGTTGATCCTCCAGAAACAATTGGAAATTTGGGTTGGAGCCAAGTTTAAAAAAAAAAGGAAACTCTCCAAGAAAGATGAAAAACCACACAAAACAAAAATGTTAAGAAAGGAATAGACTGCAAATATATTTGGATTTTAGGGGTTTTTTTGGAAAGTATTCATTTGGAATGTAACTAAACTCTATGTGGAAAGGTGTGTTGGTGCAAGGTTTTGGGTTGTACCTACATGTTCTAATCTAAACTTTAAAGCGTTTTGGTTTAAATTAGTTCTCAGAAGAAATGTATCAGTTTGAGCTAGATCTCGCTTTCGTTAATTCAAAACTCTATTTTTTTCTTTTAAAAAATAATAATAATAAATGTATTTATATTAATAATTGAAAATTAAATTATAATAAACTTTTAGTAAATTATAACTAATACCATGTTCCTAATATATTTAACTTAAACATAAACATATAAGTCATTGTTAAATTGGAGCGTTGGGGAATCATGAAATTAGCATTGTGAAAAATCATTCATGTTTTAAAACTTCTTTGCCTAAATTCTTACAAGTTGGATATGTTTTTAAGGGAAAAATAACATTGTGGAATGTTGATTCTATTTCACTCACTCTTTTGAATTATATTGGTATGTGCAAAATTGTATTAAACATTATATCCATTTTGTTTTAAAATATATGTTATAATTGTATTTTGGATGGCTTCATTATCATTATTTTTTGATAAATATTTTATTAAATAGAGAGAGATATTTTTTCATATAAAGCTATTTTGGATTTAGAATTAATACAAAATATCCTTGATGGGCTGATATTGCATTAAGAAGTGGAGCGTAGTGAGGGCATTTGTCATCTATACGACCATATGGATGATCTTTAATATGGCTCATGTGGCATCACCTGCCTATGCAGGAGTGTGGGAGACTTGGGCATACAAAAGGTCGCATTCACTACTCATAATTATTGAGGAGTCTATGGTTAATACTTTGAAGGTTGTCGAGGTGTGTTTATTATTTCTCTGGCTCGGGTGCTTCATATTATGCTCAACTCGATTTGGCCATCAACATTGTATGTTGTTATGGGAAGGTGGTGCCCCAAAGTTTTTTTCTCAAGGGAAGCATGGCAATAGATTCGTTGGTCTCTCTATCATTGGTGTTTGGGGTTTCTCGTGGATGTGTTTACTTGTGGACTTCCTCTAGTGCTTTCTTGACAGTATGTTCTTCTTCAGCATGTGGTGAACGATAATTTTGTTGTGCTACTGCCTCTGAGCATTAAATTGCTTTTATTGTGGGTAATTCATGTTAAATTTAAGTTTTGGAGGCATGTTGGAAGTGCTTGGTTGGCTTGGTTTGTTTTAATTCACCTCTATGGAATTTTGAGACCGTGAGCATGTTTTTGCTCTTAGCTGCTAATGCTTCCAGTCTCTTGTGGTGTAATTGGGCTCAGATAGGTCCTCAGCAACCTATTCTCAGGTTTTGGCTTTTGGGTTGGTGGTTTTGGTGCTCTAGTGTGAGCTTTGGTGAGGGTCTCTGTTTTTAGTGCTTCTTTGGGGGTTTTTTCTCTTGGCTTGATTTTCTAAGACCATCTTTGGAAATCCGCCAAGTCTGTTGTGGCGAGGGTGGTTTGTTTCTTGCCTTTGGGTGGTTGTAGCTCGTGGGGTAAGTTTCTATTTGTTCTTCTCTTTTGGCCTCGAAGTGGCGTTGTATGTTTCAACTTTTTCTTTAGTTATTGTTCTTGATAGATCCTCAAACTTGGTGTGTTGTGAGTGAGTTGTTTGTTGGACCTGGGTTTTGTGGATGTGTGGATTTGTGTCCCTTTGTGCTAGTGGTGTTTGTCGCATCAGTCATGATTGCCTGTGATACTATGCTTTCGCGGCAAGGAGGGAGTCGTGATTTAGAAGGGTGGGGAGGGCGAAGCATTTCCTCTTGCCAATGCTCCATGAAACAAAAAGGACCCTCTGTCCCGTCCCCCTCTCAGCCATCGTCATGTACTATGGGAGCTACACACCCCTAGACTCTCCAGATTTGTTAGTTCAATCCCTGCTCTCTTATCTAGAACAATTAAATAGAGCTCGTCAGGAGGATCAAGTGGAATTTATGAAGATCTTTGGTCATATCTAACATCAATGGTAGTTGCATGATCAAATGGTATGTGGCGTGGTAAGTGTCACATCCTGGAAAAATTAGAAAGACTGGATGAAAGGATGAACCATATGGAGGGCCATGTCCACTATAAGTATAAACCACCCCCATCTCTAAGGGCAAGGCTGAGAAACCCTGCTCTAGGTAATTTTGTTGATCATGCATGAATGTTGGAGGTATTTTTATTTTGCATGTATTTTGGCACTTTTGGCTAGTAAAATCTTTAGTTATTGTATGTGTTTAGTATGTTGTCTAGAGATATAGATCTACATTTGCTAACCAAATAAATCCAGCCAAAATAAAATTAACAATTAGAAAATATACCTTGTAAAACTTATCTTTCTAAATAAATAAAAAACCTAATTTAAAAAATAAATAAATAATACAAAATAAATATTTTCAATACAATATAATTATTTTATGTTTTTTAAACTAAAATTTATATAATTTAAAATAAAAAATATAATTTTTAATTATTTAAATTACATTTTTAAATATATAAATAAATTCAACTTCCTAAAACATTTTTTAAACATTAAATTATAATATACACAAACTTTAAACCAAATTAATCTGAAAAGAGTCACTATAAAATTTAAAACAAAAATAATCAAACATATACATATTATATATATAAACTTAGAACAGAGAGATATTTTTGTGTTGGCACGAAGTCTGCCTCAATAATTGTTTTTATATACATCCACAAATCTTCATACTTTAAAATGATATCAAAGTTCAGCAAAACAACGGTTATGAAATATCCGCGTGCTTTTGTTTTTAAAACATTCTTCCACTTCCTCTCGGTAGGTAAAATCAAATTTATATTATTTTAAAAGGAGACGGAACATTTTAAAATACATATTTCAGATTCCGAGAAAAAATTCGAAAGCCAAAAAGCCAAAGTTACAGAAGGATCCAGTGCTTGATATAACACAAATATCTTAATTTAATTTATTCGATACTTTAAGCTTTTGCATCTCCACAAATATTGCCTGCGAAGAAAGAGACAACATAATTGAGCGTTGCGTTATGAATCACTCCCTATTTAATTTAAATTTTTTTATTTTAATTAAATTTTATTAAATTTCAATTTTGATGACCGATAATGTTACGCATCATATTGTGTTATATAATAAGTTTTTCTATTGATTAAATTAAATAAATTTCAATTTTGATAACGGATAATGTTACACATCATATTGTACTGTAGAATAAGCTTTTCTATTCAATCAATAAATTTGATAGATCAATTTTATATTGATTTTTGTATTTTCTTTACACTCACACACAATTAAACCGTAATCAAACGGACCTTGAAAAGTAATTTTGATTTAAAATAAAACAAAACAAAAATAATATATATATATATATATAAATAAATAATTTGAGGTATGTCTACACTTTGCGGGGCTAATAGCAAGGGTGTCTAGGTTGATAGAGAGATTGAGTTTCCCTGGCCTTTGACCATGTGGGAACTTTAGTAGAAATTTGAAAAGATTAATACAACAAATGTGGGAACTTTAGTAGAAATTTGAAAGGATTAATACAACAAATATGAGGAGCTAAAAATACTTACAAGTGCTTTTACAAGGGTTAAAGAGATTCTAATAAAAATGCTATATTGTAAATCTTTTTAATTAGGATTCCAATCCAGCATAATTATTTCAAACTTTTCCAATTTAAATGTACCATTTACGTATGTATTGCACGTCAAAGTTTATATTTAAATATAAAATGTTTGGTAATGTTCAAGATTTGTTATTTGGCAATAAATTTAGTTTTTTTTTATTGAATATCATATTTGTTTTTTAGTTTTAGTAGTATAATTTACATATGTATTGCCCATATTTGAATATAAAATGTGGAACCATCGTAAAGATTTGTTATTTGATAATAAATTTTTTTAATTAAATATTATAGGTCTTTTAGTTTTAGCTATCTTTAATTACCAGAAAAATATAAATTATTTATTTATAAAATTTCAGTAATGTAAATTGAAATTTTATTATTTAGAAATAAAATTTAATATATCATTAAATGTTAAGTATTATAAGTTTATTTCTAATCGGGGTGTGATTTAGTTAGAGGGCATATTAATTTGTCAGTAGATTAAAAGTGTAAAACTGAGGAATGGAGTCTTCGTATTCCTCGCATGCATGGTGGGGGAGTATGGCTGGCAGTAGGCATGAGGCGAAGGAAATATGAGGAGACATGTGGCGAGGTTATGAGAACTCTAGAAAGTTTGAACGGTGTGGTTTAGTCGCGACATTCTGGCTCTCAGCAAGGCAGAGAGACTTTGGAGATTAGAGAACTAGGTGGAAGAAGAAGGCATGCAGCGGAGGTCTCCACGACTTGCCACTTGCAAATAGAGGCATAAGTTCTCTCGACACAATATTTGCTAAGGTTTTGTAAATAGGTAGTAAGTTAAGCGGGTTTGATTGTGGGGAAAACTCCACAATTAAGCGCACATGAGCCAAAGGCAATCTGGGATGGGTGACATTGCGGGAAGTCCTCGTTACTGGGTGCAAACCTAGAAGTGATGATTGGCGCTATGTGATTCATTCACTAGTTTCAATCTCACTTCTTCACCTTTGTGAGCATCACCCACTACAATGAGTGCTAAGTGGATTATTCAAAAATCATGAGATATTAGTGAATTACGACTACCTCTCATGGCAATGGCCATAGACTAATAACTTACTTAATGCAGTTGAATCCCATAAAAAACAATATCTAATATAATGCACTATAAAAACAACTTAATATTTTAAATAATATATTATCTCTATAACACTAAAAAAATGGAAAATGAAAACACTCTTTTACCATACTTAAATTAGATGAAAATTTTAAATACATGTCACAATATAAAACATTTTAAATCATTAAATTCTAAGAAAAAATCAAATATTTTAGATTTAAATGAACCAATTATAATTTTAATCCCCAAACTATAACTAATAATAATTAAGCCATTCATTCTCTCACCATGTGGATATGTTGGCTCCACTCCATGCCCACGTGTTGGGTTTGGAAGTACAAATGGACATATCAGAAGTAACAAAGGATAGGTAGAAGGCTCGTTATCATGGTATTATGTATGGATGGACGCAATGTTTTGGTATTTCCATTTTTACAGTTCAGATAACACGCTTGAGGATCCCGAGTTTAACGAGGTTGGAGATTACTTGCAAAGGTATTAATTCTATGTGGAGAATGTGTAAGGTAGATGGATGTTTTAATTCAATGGCAAGAGTGTTTAGCCTGGTTGACGCAAGCCTATAAGTATATAAAGATTGCTGATGCACTTTGGTTTCAATAAGAAATAGAATGTGTAAGGTAGATGGATGTTTTAATTCAATGGCAAGAGTTTTTAGCCTGGTTGACGCAAGCCTACAAGTATATAAAGATTGGTGATGCACTTTGGTTTCAATAAGAAAAAGAGTTTGTTTTCTCAAAATTTCAGCAAGGACATGCTTTGGATTAACAGACACAATGGAGTGCTTGGGCAGTGTAGAGAAGCATGATTTTAATCAACAACTAGTTTATTTGACAACTTCGACAAAGTATATACCAATTTTATTAGCCAGGCAGGGGGAGATGGGTAAGGTTGATTCCCAAGCTCAATCTATTCGTTTGCATTAGAAAATCGACTTACTGCAGACTTAAGGTTGAGAGGCTTCAAATGGTGTATGGTGGATAGAGTGATTTCCTTGCTTAAAAGAAGGATTAGTGGGCAAAAAAGGAATCAAATATTGATTTTGTGAATAGCAAGGAGAAGTTCCTATTCTTTCAATGGTGGCAACAAAGTTACTGATCAAACGAAAACTATTACCTCAAAACGAGAATTCTAACCAAAAAACCCAAAAAAAAACATGAAAAAACACCTTGAAAACAAAAAGTATTGATGCCAAAATAACATTTTTTTTACGGGGTAAATTTTCAACATTTTTTTAAAATGGAAGTAAAAGTCAAATTTTTTTGTGCAAAACACACCCTGAAAACGAAAAGCGTTGATGTTGGAATATGTATTTCAAGAGTTTTTCGCTACAAATGACAAGACGTTAAAGTTAAAAATATCATGAGTTTGAAAAACTTAAAATTCCAATCATAGGCATGACATTAAAGATAAAATATCATGTCTCTCAAAAGTCTTAAAATTCCAATGATTTTCCCACATGATATTAAAGATAAAATATCATGTCTCTTAAAAACCTTAACATTCCAAGGATGACATTAAAGATAAAATATCACCTCTATGAAAAGCCTTAAAAATTCAACAATTTTCAACCATGGTGTTAATATTCTTTTAAAAAGTTATTACCATTTAATTTATATTAATTTATTTTTATTTTAAGTTTATCATATTAATAACAATTTATTATGTATTGAAGTCACTGGATAAGAAACACTTTAGTTATGATGAATGAATAACTTTACAAAACAAATGAATTTGTATATGATTTTAGAGTTTCTGATACTCTCTACATTAAAACATTTGTTTTTTTTTTTTTTTTTTTAATTTGTATAAATATTTTTTTATTAAGATTTTAAAATTTGCAAATTGTTATATTTAGTATCTTGATGATGGTGGTGGTGGTTAACGTCCACTGAGACCAAATTGGTCTATCGGACCTACAATTTTCTTAGTTTTTAATTATCTGGCTCCTTGTCTTTCTTGGCGAGATTGGTGTTGTAGCTTTCTTTTTCTTTTCTACGGTCTTCCAACTTCCTTTATCTTGTATCTCCTTCATCTCTTCTGGTTCTTGGGACATTGGTGTCTTAGCTTCGCAATCTATTGTGTTCGTCCTTTTGAAGATAGTCAGAGAAGAAGTTTGGTCTAGGAGATCTACTTTGTTGTTAAACAAAGGTTTATTTTGTGCAGAGTTCGGATCCTCATCACTGTTGATTTGATGCGTAGGACTTTCTCCCTGTTTGTCTTGAGAGTTGTTTCTTTCTTGCCCGATTTCTTGTGATTCAGAGCTTTCTGTAGAGTATTCTTCTTTGATGACAGTGTAGTGTTCTTTTTGTGCCCCTTCCCACCATGTAGATCTATGATGGTTTTTTCTAGCAGAATTTTTCTGGGAGGCTTTTGGGAAATTTTTGGCTAGATGGCCTGTCTCAAAGCAGGATCGACATCTGAAAAGGACACTTTCATAATCGAGTTTCTGGTTCCACACATGGTATTTACTTGTTAGGTTTATTTCAGCTGGGAATCCAGCGCTGAAGTCCATTTCCACACAGATGCGTGCATAGGTGGTTCTGGCATATTCCTCTGTTTCTGGGCACCTGCAGTAAAATTTCCCAATTGCATTTCCAATGGCTTTTAGCAAGGAGAGATTCCAAAGATGCAAGGGTAGGCTTGGCAATCTCACCCAAACTGGTGCTGAGGTTATGACTGCTGTAGAGGGATCGAATGATGGGTTCCATGGCTTCATGAATAGCCCTGATTTTTCCTAAAACCAAGGGCCGGAATCTAGAATACATTGTCTGCTTTCAGGATTTTCAAAATCTACTATAAAAAAACCCCTAGCACAGGGGTAGATATTAGATATACATATCTTAAAATCATATTTCTTTCAAATTTAATAAATCGAAACTAATAAATTTATTGAAGATTACTAAAAAAATGTCGTTTCATAATCTTATTGACCACAAAGGAAGTACACCATCAACAACAAATTATTCTTCTAGACTTATTACTATCCAATAAAATATATTGAGAATATGAAAACATTGCAAAAAAAAAAAAAACGCAAAAACATTTAAAAGAATAATAACAAGTAAACAAAAATATATATTAAAACATAGAAAAATTAAAAAACATGACTAAAAAATACAATAAAAAAAAAAAAAAAAAAAAAACATAATTTAAGAAAAGTATATGATGATGATGATGATGATAGTGGTTAACGTCCACTGAGACCAAATTGGTCTATCGGACCTATAATTTTCTTAGTTTTTAATTGTCTGGCTCCTCGTCTTTATTGGTGAGATTGATGCTGTAGCTTTCTTTTTTTTCTCTACAGTCTTCCAAATTCCTTTATCTTGCATCTCCTTCATCTCTTCTGGTTCTTGGGACATTGGTGTCTTAGCTTCGCGATCTATTGTGTTCGTCCTCTTGAAGATAGACGGAGAAGAAGTTTGGTCTAGGAGATCTGCTTTGCTGTTAAATGAAGATTTATTTTGTGCGGTATTCGAATCCTCATAACTGTTGATGCTTGAGGGGTTGTCGAGTTCACTTTTTGTTGCTGAGTGGGGCTTTCTCCTTGCTTGTCTTGAGAGTTGTTTCTTTCTTGCCCAGTTTCTTGTGATTCAGAGTTTTCTCTAGAGTATTCTTCTTTAATAACAGTGTAGTGTTCTTTTTGTGCTCCTTCCCACCAAGTAGATCTGTGGTGGTTTTTTCTAGCAGAATTTTTTTGGAAGGCTTTTGGGCAATTTTTGGTTAGATGGCCCGTCTCAAAGCAGGATCGACATCTGAAGAGGAAACTTTCATAATCGAGTTTCTGGTTCCACACATAGTCTTTACTTGTTAGGTTTATCTCAGCTGGGAATCCAGCGCTGAAGTCCATTTCCACATAGACGCGTGCGTAGGTGGTTTTGGCATATTCCTCTGTTTCTGGGCACCTGCAGTAAAATTTCCCAATTGCATTTCCAATGGCTTTTAGCGAGGAGAGATTCCAGAGATGCAAGGGTAGGCTTGGCAATATCACCCAAACTAGTGCTGAGGTTATCACTGCTGTTGAGGGATCGAATGATGGGTTCCATGGTTTCATGAATAGGCCTGAGTTTTCCCAAAACCAAGCGCCGGAATCTAGAATATATTGTCTGCTTTCAGGATTTTCAAATATATATATATATATATATATATATATATAAACAAAGCATTAAAATAAAATAAAAACATTAAAAAAAAAAGCATTAAAATAAAATAAAAACATTAAAAAAAAACATTTTGAAGAAAAAAATTAGAAAATATAAATTTATTATAAAAAAATCGAAAACGTGGTGAGCTAAAAGAAATGTAAAATAAAAGATTTTTATGAAAAAATTAAATTAAAAAATTGGAAAAATAACAAATTTTATGAACTTTTGATGAATTTAATATTCAAAGATGATGACATTTTATGCTTTTTTTTCAAAAAAAATGATTAAGATATGATTTAAAAAAAAATAACCAAAAAGAAAAAAGAAAAAAAAAATAGAATATACAATTTTGAAAACCAAAAATAAAATAAAAAATCCTCGAAAATAAAAATGAGAAACTTTAAAAGTTACAAAATACAATTAAATTTAAAAAATAACAAAAACAAAAAAACATTAAAACATTTTTTTTAAATTAACCAAAAAAATTCATTAAAAAAATAAAAACTATTAAAAATAATAATAAAAAAAACATTAAAAAAAAAACAAATAAATAAAAATAATAATTAATAATAAAAAATATTAAAAAGAAATCAATTTAGAAAAAATTATAAAAAAAATAATCCATTTTAAAAAAATAAATTTATAAAAATAAAAATCAAACCAGGGTAGGCCTTGGCCTGGGCGATTAGGGAGCTACGAGTAGCTGCCGAGGCTCAAGGCGGACCCAGTTTGATTTTTTTAGTAAATTTGATTTTTTTAATATTTTTAAATTTTTTAAAATGTTTCTTTATTTTTTTTAAATGTTTTTTTTTATTTATTTTTTAAAATATTTTTATTTTTTATTTATTTTAATTATTGTTTTTAATTTTTTTTAATAGTTTTAATTTATTTTTTTAATATGTTTTTTTTAGGTTAGATTTTAATCTTTTGTGGTTGTCTTTTGGAAAATTGTGATTCAGATCATCCATAGTATTGTGTGCATCTTGTCGATGTTTCGAATCCCAATGAGGATCCATCTTCAGGACAGAAATTCTAAGTGATAGATTGAAGGAGGAGCTTACCGACTAGAACCAAATAAATACCTAATTTTTATCATGACTTAGCAGTGCTTCTTTCAATCTTAATCCTTGAATTCTCGAGAGAACATATCTCATTCCATATATCCCCTCCGTACAAGGAAATTATGTTAGATTTTAAGCTTTTGTGGTTGTCTTTTGGAAAATTGTGATTCGGATCATCCACAGTATTATGTGCATCTTATCGACATTTTGAATCCCAACAAGGATCCATCTTAAAGACATAAATTCTTAGTCATAAATTGAAAGAGGAGCTTACCGACTAGAACCAAATAAAAACCTAAGACTTATCACGACATTTTTTCAGAAATTGTCTGTTTGCAACTCTTCTTTCAATCTTAATCCTTAAATTTTCTTTCTTTATTTTTTTATATTTTTATTTAATTATTATTTTTATTTTTTTTTTTATGTTTTTATTTCTTTAAATTATTTTTTATGTTTTTTTATTTCTTTATTTTTTTTAATTATTACTTTAATGTTTTTTTTTCTATGTTTGTTTTTAATAGCTTTTAATTAGTTTTTTTTTTTCAATTTATTTATTTATAATGTTTTTTTAAATTAATTTTTTTAAATTGTTTTGATTTTTTTTGAGTTTTTGTTATTTTTTTTTTTTATTTAATTGTATTTCTATTTTTTTTATGTTTCAATTTTTTGTTTTATGTTTTTTTCTTTAATTTATTGGTTTTTTAAATTGTATGTTCTATTTTTTTAACATTTTTTATTACTATTTTGATTTTAAATCTCATTTGAATCATTTTGTTTGGAAAAATATTTAAAATATTATTATCTTTGAATATAAAATTCATAAATTTTTATTAAAAAAAATTATTCAATTTTTTTATAAAAATATTTTATTTAACATGTCGTTTTTAGCAAAAGTTCCTGAAATACATTTTTTTTAATTATATCTATATGCAAAATGTGTACTACTTATTTTTTTAATTATATCTATATATGCAAAATGTGTACTTTTTGTGAGTGTTTAAAATTGTTATTTTTAGTGACAATTATTTTATGTGTATTGAAGTTCCAAAAGGTCCTGAAGTACATATTTTTTTTTAATTATATCTATATGCAAAATGTGTACTTTTTGTCGAGTGTTTAAAGTTTGTTATTTTTAATGACAATTATTTTATGTGTATTGAAGTATTAATTAACGATATATAAATATATAAAAAATTATAACCTCAAAATATTAATGTTATTATTATTTTTTAAACTTTGCAAAACAAATAAAAAAATTCTTTATAAAAAACCATGGCAAAGAAGAACAAAAAAACACTTGTTTGGAAAACCCTTGAAAAATAAACATTTTTGGACGAAAAACAAAAAGAAGAATAAGACAACTTGAAAAATGGTAAAATAATTTACATTTTAAAAAATTATTCACATTTTTTGACGAAAAACAAAAAGAAGAATAAGACAACTTGAAAAATGGTAAAATAATTGACATTTTAAAAAATTATTCACACTTAATTCATTAGAAAATTTAAAGTGTAAAAAATAAGTCACGTAGCAAAAAGGGGTTGATGTAGCATGAGCACTTTTCAAAATCAGGATGAAAATCACTAACATTTAAAAAAACGTTTATATTTGATAAATAAAAAAATTTAAAGTGCAAAAAATATACTCCAAAAAAATGTATATTCTAAATAACCACTTTAAAAAATAGGTAATTAGTAATTTTCTTGTTTAATCTTTGGTCTCGTCTTCGCAAGGAAAAATTCTTGTTCTTTTGACAGTGGCAGTTTCTTGTGGGGACACTTTGGACTCATCTTCTCTTCCCTCTTAGCCTCGAATTATCAATTCGGAAGTCGATATCTCCGTTGGGCTAAATACTAAAAGATAGCTTTCTCTAATTTTAAATTACACTTTGTAAGTTTGTTAATGTATTAGGAATTTTTTATGGAGGCAATATAAGATGTGTCAAATTAGAACACTAGTATGTAAACATAGTTCCAAATGTGTGAATTGTATTTGGTCATGTATGATGTTTCTGAAAAAAAAAAAAATTAAAAAAAATTAGCTTTCAAACTAGTTGAATTAATAAAAAAATTAATCATTTATAAATATCTTAACACTATATTCCTAATACTTAAACATATCATCGAATTAGAATGGTAGCCGATCGTTAAATCAGCATTGTGATAAACATGATGCTGATCATTTGATAGATACACAAGAAAAATATATATTAATTAATTAAATAAATAAAAGTTTTAGTGTTTTAAATTTTTTTGTGAAGTAAACAACTTTGAAGTTGTGAATTTCTTCCCACCCGGATATGTTTTAAATGGATATGTTTTAAATGGAAGAATAGCTTTGTTTAAAGGTGCAAAATTGTATTAACATTAAGATATCCATTTATTTTGTTTTCCTTGAAAGATACATTAGAATTGTATTTTTAATAGCTCCATTAACATTATTATATTAACATTAAGATATTTATTTATTTTGTTTTCTTTGAAAGATGTATTAGAATCTTATTCTTGATGGGCCATTAACAATTTTTTTTTGTTTGTTTTAAAGCTGTGTTATAATTCTATTTTTGATGGTTCCATTAACATTATTTTCTAATAGATATTTTCTCAAATAAAAATAAAAAACATATTATATAAAATTAAATTAATATAATATAAATATTTATATACAATTTAATTGTTTTATATTTTTATACTTTAATTAAATTTTATATAATCTCCCAAACAACTCAAAATTTTATATAATTTAAAATAAAAATGAAATTTTTTAATCTAAATTAATTTTTAAATATATAAATAAATTCAACTTTCTAGAATATTTTTCAAACATTAAACATAACCCTTTTAACAAATCACTACAAAATTTTAAACAAAACTATTCCGAAAATAATCACTGCTGAGTTTTATATTTATATAACAGTGAGAATGCTTTTTTCTGTGTTGGCACGAAGCCTGCCTGAACAAATGTTTTTATATACATTCAAAATTTTTCATACTTTAAAATGATATCAATGTTCAGCAAAACAATGGTTATGACATATCCGCGTGCTTTAGTTTTTAAACCATTCTTACAGTTTCTCTCTGTAGCTAAAATCAAATTTTTATTATTTTAAAACACCCGGAAGATTTTAAAAATAAAAAATGCTGATTCCAAGACAAAATTCGAAATCCAAAAAGCCAAAGTTACAGAAAGATCGAGTGCTTGAAATAATGCAAATATATTAATTGCGTTTAATTTAATTCAATTCAATACGTCAATCTTTTGCATGGCCACAAACGCTGCCCGCGAAGAGAGAAAGAACACCACTGAGCGTTGTGTTATGAACCAGTGGGTTTGACACATCAATTTTATATCGATTTCTGTATATGCTTCGCACCTGCACACACTTAAGCGCCCTTAATCAAACCTCACCTGCGCAGGAGAAGAAGCAATTTTGATTCAAAATAAAGCAGAAACGGACAAATCTCGCCCTTTTCCTCCCGCTTAATTAAAGTGTGAAGGTGGATTGCACGTATGGGCTCGTGACAGTTGCAGACGCATAGGTGGAGGGAGCGGCGGAGGAGGCCCATTTCTCTATTATGATTGAATATGTGGCCGAGGCAGAGGTTGCCCCTTCCCAAGGCTGGCTTTATCGTGTCAGCAAACACGTCACACAAACACCTGTCAACGTACATCGTTGTTGTTGGTGATTGAGTCCATGTGGCCGACCCAAGGCTTGCTTTATCCTTTAGGGGACACGTCACACAATGATCTAGAGTTTTAAATAATTTCTTTCTTCTTCCATATGTAGATGATCTTATTTTCGTTGTTAAATCGGCTCTTGGTTTGCAAGAGCACTTATTATCCCTTGAGCATTTTTGTAGAAGTGTGGGGATGCAAGTCAATATTAGCAAAACGAAAGTAGTGGTCTTCTCTAAGAAAAGAAAACATAACCAACATAAGTTCTACTTTGAAGGCAACATTCTGGAAGAAGTTGCGGATTACAAATACCTCGGAATTGACTTCAACAAAAATCTAAGCTGGGGGGTTGGAAAAGCATTTTATGCTTTTCAAAATAGGTGTAGAGAGGCAGAGTTATGGGACTGGAAGATCACTCAAACTCTTTTTGGGCTTCTAGTGATTCTAGTGATTCTATATGGTTGTGAACTGTGGGCTAGCAGTGCTTCCGACATGCAGTGGAGACAAATTGAGAAAATTCAGAAGCATTTGATTACAAACAAATTTAAGATTAAAAGTGCAGTTCCTTATGATATCTTGTTAAGTGAAACAGGGACTGCTCCTATTGAAGCAATTGCTATGGTGCGAGTCATAAGGTATTTAAAAAAAATTGAGCAAATGGAAGAGGGTAGATGGCCTAAGGTTGTCTTTAATGATAGATTGTGCAAGAGCAAAAAAACTTGGATGCAGCAAAATAACAAATGGTTCAGTAAATGGGATATTTGCTTGAACGTGTGCCCCATAAACAGCAAAGAGATAAAAGCTTTTGTTATGGAAAAGTTCCACAAATGTACTTGGGAGAAGGAGCTAGGAAGAAAGAAAAATTACTATATTGAAGTGTTTAATCCCACTCATAATCATCAACCAAAAGCATACATAGAGGCCAATATTTATTGGAGAGCCAAAATTCTTATTGCTCAGTTAAGGACTAATTCTCATCAACTCCGTTGTGAAACAGGGTGCTGGAAAAGGCCAAAGTAAGTGTGGGAGGAAAGGGTATGCATTTTTTGTTCTTCCGGAAAATTGAAAATAGAAAAACATTTCATTTTAGAATGTGAGGCCTTCAAAGACAACGGGGAAATTTATGCAGATACACTGACAGCTAGCTCTTGGGATAATCTATTTAACGAGGGGTTTGTCGAGAAGATGAGAGCATTTATTGTGAAGCTTCACAAAAAAAGGGCCGAATACATCAAGGAGATGAAGAAGCAATCTGTCCCATAGGATATCTTTAGCCTCATGGACGTTAAAATAATTTCTATTCTATTCTATTCTATTCTTGCCGAGTATTTTTTGAAATAATAATGATTAACATTTACTAAAACTAATATAATTTATTACATAGTTTACCACACTCAAAAAAATGAGAGACAACGACACCTTAACAAAATAGTATTAAAAAACATAATGTTGTTTATCACACTTCTAAGAAAGTAAAAGACTATAACATCTTAACAAAATACTTAAATTTTATTAAGAAATTAATATTTATTACATTAACAAAGTAAAAAATCAATTGCGACTCTTTAATACAGCAATGGCAAAGCTGTATCCACATGGCAGAAGGAAGGCCAATCCTCCATTCAGGCACGGCCCGAACCACCGGAGGTGCTCTCTCCACCGCTGGTTTGAGGTAACGCAATTTGGCCGCCGACCTAAAGCCAAGGATGAGGAAATATCGTGGGCACATGCTCTGCTTCTACTGGCGTGCAGGTTCGCACAAAAGATCCTGCAATTTCTTGCATGCATGCAGACTGTCATTTTAACCTATATAATACCACCACACCTCCATTATTTATTTGGAATTCAAATATTTTGTTTGTTCGGCTCTTCTATTGAAGCACCATCTGTGTGTCAGAATTGTTCCCCCCTTCTTTAAACATCCCACCTTCCAATGTTTATATTTAATCCCCGAGTTTCAGATTATTATAACCAAACTTCCTTTGACTAACTCGAAAATGGTGTGAACATTGACCATTGAGTTACAGGTATCATCTGTAAAAATGACGCCGCAACAGTTAGTCAAAATCCCCATCATGTTCACCACCATTATCTCTGCAACTCTGTTACTATTTTATAAACTTTCTCTTCATATAATATAATGCAACTTGACCAGCTTTCTCAGAATTTAACCATCACCGCTAATAGTTATATATGCAACATGTGCAGCTCGTAACTACTAATTACGACTTAATTGTTTTATATAAATCACAGTACAATAAAATAGACGTAGCTATACTACAAAGTTCTGTTTTTACTTGTGAAGTTTTTAAATGTTCAAGTACAGAAACCACCTTAAGGAATACATGGAAATTCTGAAGCTGAATTGCAGGGCATGGCAAAAGAAAATTATTGAAAAGCATGTGTTAAAAGGTGGGGCAAGTCCTTTTGCTCCCGTCTTGCAATAATTTGGTTGCACAATGAGAAGCAGCGAATGGACGGAATAATAATAATTCATTCATTAAAGCAAAGCCCAGGATTGATTTGCTATCCTTCTACGTCTGTGGGACCCACTGGAAGAAATAAAGCAATGGACATACTTATGACCCACGGATTGAAGCCCCGCCCCTTACCCACTCTCGTCTAGCTAACTTTGACTCAAACTCAATGCAAGTGAAATTGGTGGTGGCCAGTTGGTAATGACAAATTCACGGCCGGCAGCGCTGCCCTCGTATCCGGGAATTGCTCCGCTCAGGCCGAGTTGAAAGGTGGTCGAAATTAATATAATAAGCATAATTAATTAAATATTTAATTGATAGCCGCTTTAGATTTGACCAACTGTCTGCCATCGGGGGCACTTGAGGCCGCAATTTTTCGCACTGACAACATCCTCCGCCTAATCCTACCGGCTGTTCTCCTGTTAAACAAGGGAGGAGTCTATTCGTGTGCTAAACTCGCCGGAAAATAGGGGATGTTTGCTATACGAAGAGCTGATTCCTTCAATAATTGCGACAGACTTGAGGGTCGGCAGGCTCGCGCCGGGCTGTGCCTGACGGAAAGCGTCGTAGCAGTAAGTAGCGGTGATTATTTATTAACCGCTGTCCTTATTACGGTCGGTCAATTACGGGACCCGAGTCCGTGAGGCATCGATCGATCAGCATCTTATGCTTGTCGTTGTGCAAAGACAAAATTGTGCGGCCAAAATTTACAAATCCGAGGAGAATTGTCGATACGTGGGACCACTAACGGAGAGCAAGGGTACGTGTAAGCTGGTTAAGCTGGTTACCAAGTTTAGAGTGAGTTAATAAAGGGAAAAGTTTTTTTTAAATAGTGAGAAAATTTATCATAATTTAGTTGTCAACTAGCACTGAGGATCTTTATCATTGGTTACTATTTGTGAATGCAAGCTGATTCATTATTTTTATTCAAGAAAAATCACCCCACCTAGAATTATCCCCAGTTCTTTTTATCTATGAGGGGCAGGGTTTCACTCTTGCCAAATGCCTCTAGATCTTGAGTCATTAGTATATTCTTTTCAACGGTTAGCATATTCTTTTCTTTACAATTCAAAACATAAACAATATTTCAACATATCATACTTACAAATTTCATATATTACTTCACATTTAGTTTAAACAGGGTCGCATGTCTTCCTTGGACCTCATTTAGAGACTTATTTCATATTTTGCACACCAAAATTATTCTCAAGTAAATGAGAAAGGAAAATGAATTTGCTATGTAGAAAATAAATATGACAGGAAAGAAGCAAAGGAAAGGAATAAATTAGGAAAATATATAAGTGATTCATTAAGTTCCAAGTCTGTGATACAATGTTCATCTTGAAGTTTATAAATTAAAACAAGAAAAGAAAAGTAGGAAAATGATTACTTAAGGGAAATTTGATAAAGAGATCAAGAGATTAAAAGGTTGGTTTTTTGTTTTTTGTTTTTTGTTTTTCCCCATATGAAAAAAAACACTAGTTTATATTATATACTAATATATTTTTCAATATGAAACAGAAATACATGTCTTTTATATGTCTCTATCTAGTATAGTGCTATATCATAAATACCAACAAAAACAGTATAGCTATGTTATCAAAATGTACATCTCAAAATACTATCACAAAATGTATGCATCTAATAGAAAATCAGCAAATACAGAAAATGCCAGGGCAATTAATGGATCCTTCCTCACTAATGTGATTAAAAGGCTGTGTAAGCATAATCAAGTACTTATTAATTATAATGTTAAAAAACTGAAAAAGTGTTTACAAGAAGCAAAATCAAATAAAGAAATGAGAAAACCCTAGATGTTGATGAAATCAAAGAAGAAATGTAAGCAAAAATTGAAGGAAGAAATAAATTTGGATAATATTACAACTCAACTTCAAAGAAGAAATAAACCAGCCCAAAAGAAATTCATTAGAAGATACTTGAATAAATTTAATTCATACCTGAGATAGAAGAAGGAAGAAATAAATTTGGATAATATCACAACTTAACTTCAAAAGAAGAAATAAATCAAACCAAGAGAAGATCATTAGAAGATACTTGAATAAATTTAGTTCAAACTTGAGATTATCAACGTCAATGTGATGGAATTATTGCAAAAGTAAGAAGTATTGAAGACCAAACATAGAAGATAGAGAATTTTATTTTCTCTATAAATAAGAGTGGTCATATGGAAGTAGAACAAAGGAAAACCATAAAAAATGGAATCATATCAACATTCTCATTACCAAAAAAGTTTGAAAGAAAAGTAAGAAGATCAATATTAGCAATACCAAATAAGAAGATCAAATGATTGGGGATAACCATGAAATAGGGCATCATTAAACCATATTTTACAATATATTATCATAGACTAATAACCATGACCAATTGAAGAAGTTACAACATAATGCATAGAATTAAAGGAAGAAAAATTATACAACAACCAGTGATCAAGGATTAAGACTAAAAGAATTGAATTTGGATGGATGGATCATCTTCAATGGCAACAAGAAAGAAAGAATATAAGGAAATCCTATTAGTTTCATCAAATGTACAAGAAAGCAAGAATATAAGGAAATCTTATTAGTTTCATCAAATGTAATACCCTCTGGTGCAAAACTTTAAGACAAATTTTTTCAAACAAGGATACTATATGATGACCCAAAAAGATTCATATAAATAAGTCACCCTAATAAAAAAACCCATGTGTACAATAAAAGATAATCTATATGTATAGAGGTTAATATAATTATAAATGAGAGCAACATATAATTTAAACTAAATACATATATTTTTGTTATTTAGAAATTCTCATATTATAAAAGAAATTATAAAACATGAGTAAATTCATGACCAAAAAAGATTCATATAAATAAGTCACCCTAATAAAAAAAAACCCATGTGTACAATGAGAGAGATTCTATATGTATAGAGGTTAATATAGTTATAAATGAGAGGAACATATAATTTAAAATAAATACATATATTGTTGTTATTTAGAAATTCTCATATTATAAAAAAAATTATAAAACATGCGTAAATTCAGATTTATATACATAGTTTGTACTCTAATTTATCATATTATTTTAAAATTTTGATAATAAGTTATACCATCATTTAATACATCAATTACATTAAATTTTTTTATAAAATGTGTGTAAATTACATTTTATATATACTCTAATTTATCATATTATTTTAAAAATTTAATAATAAATTATACCCTCATTCAATATATCTATCCCATTGTAATAATAGAAGAAAACAGTGCTAGAACACTTCAAAACAAACAAGCAAAATATTGTGATTTTTTTATTATACATTTAAGCTTTCCTAGTACACCATTAACATACACTTGGAAGCTTCATAAATTTTATTTTCGAATCAATACTTTAAAAAAATTATAAATACTTTTTTATTAAAAAAAATGGGAATGATATATATAAACATTGTCCAACATATTTTTGTGATATAAAAAAAAATGATGTACTTGATGTAAACCTAAAGTGCTATGCTGACTACAAAACCCGCATCTTCGAGACAAATTTACTTTTTGTTGACAGTGTTATATACAAATTGGGAGCGATATAATAATTAAAGTTCCAACCCCACCTTTTGACCAAGTCCTCCCTTCTCTCTTCTACGTTTAGTTAAAAAGCTCCTCCATTTCCGATGACTTTACCGAAAGTTTTAAAAACCAACCAAAATTTTAGGAATTTTATAGGTGCGTCCTTCGATAATGATTCCGATTAATTCAGCGGTCACACAACCGCTCAAGGAATAGGTTTAATCCATGTCCAGTCCACGTCATTTCCAAATAAAAATAATAACGTTACTAAATACACGTGACTCTATCTAATGTAATACTTTTGATTTTTCAAAATCAAAAGTTGTTTTATAGGTTAAAATTCAAAGAAGTGTAATGGATCAGTTGTTTTATAAATTAAAACCTAAAGAGTATAATGGATTAGTTAAAGGTAACTTGTTATATGATATCTTTTTGTTTGTGTTACAAGAAATTTGCTTATAATATCCAAGTTTACGAAAGTGTATATATTTTAAAGTTTATTATTAAAAATTATTTATGTTTAATTATTATTTATTTATTTAATAAATGGTTTCACAATATATATTTTATAAAATTAAAAATATATTTTTAAATAATATAAAATAAAATAAAAATATAGAAATGATTGTGTGTAGAAGTGTTTTACAGTTTAGTATGAAAAAGAAAAAAATGTGTAAGTTTTAATATAATATAATAAAAAATTGTATATATATATAATTTATTTATTTTATAATATTTCTTAAATTAAAATTAAAATCAAAAGATATGGAGAGATGTAGTGGTGTAAAATGATTCATTAACAATATTTAAATTTAATTAATAAAAACTTAATACTTACAATAAATTTACAATATAACAAGATTCTTATCCATGGATATTATTAACATGTAAATAGGTTTTGTTACAATCTCATGGGCTAATACCCTGGCTTATCAATACCACATGCACATGGGCTAATACCATGGCTTATCAATACCACATGCCCAAAACCATAACACATTTCAAAATCAGAATATTTTATAAAATTTTATTGTAATTTTATTTTATAACATTTTTTAATTAAATTTAAAATAAAAAATCCATCATGTCTTGGATAGACAATGAGCCCGTGGTTGTCAACGCACTCCTAGATGTTAAGTTGCCAGTTCAATTCCCTAGTGTTACTCTTGGACATGACCAAGAGATTCCTAGATGTTAAGTCATCGGTTCAATTCTCTGCCCTATTCGAGTGTTACATGACCATGGTCTAGCCTCACCAATGTCGAACTTACAAAAAAAACAAAAATATATAGGGAGATGTTATAATATCCTGTAAATATATATATATGTGTGTGTGTGTGTGCATGGGCAGGTATGTGTGTTGGAATATAAGGAAATTTTGTAATATCTAGTAAACATTTTGACTCCGTAAAAATAAAATAAAATTATAAAATTGATAATTATAATTATCAATAAAACATTTTGAAGAAAACATGTTAACAACCCAAGACCTAGAGGCATCTAGCATGAACAAAAGCATGCCCCCTTACGAACCACTAGTAGGTAATTCTAGGTGGCATGGTTTTCCTTGAATAATAGTGATCGCTTGCATTTGTTGATGACAGCTAGTGACGCTTGTCCCCACTGTTGGTTTAATTACTGAGTTATGGTTGTTTTCCCACTATTTAAAAATTAATTATAATTAATAATAAAACTTGCATGGATCCATGTTAACTTTGGATCTGCGAAGTGCCAAGAGGGATCAAATCTCTTAAGATGCAAACCTCTTTTAAAGTGAAAAGAGATTTGATCCCTCTCAACGCTTGGTAAATCCGGAGATAAGATGAATCTAGAATGGTTTAAATATATAAATATATGGAAAAAGTTTTTGATTTTTTTTTTTAAACCATACTAGATCCATCTTAACCCCATATCTATCAAGGGTTGAGAGGGATCAAATCTCTTGAGATATTAACCTCTTTTAAAGTGAAAAGAGATTTGATCCCTCTCAGCGCTTGATAGATATGGGGTTAATGTGGATCTAGACTCGTTTTTATATACACACACATACCATATCTAGGTTGGATCCATCTCTCCCTCTCCCTCTCCTCTCTCTCTCTCTTCCCTCCCGCTCTACACTCTCCCTCAATCTCTCTCTGTCTTTTCCTTGTCACCCTCTCTCTCCATCTTTCTTTCTTTATGCATTTCTTCCCTCCATCTCTCCTTCTCTCTCTCAAATCCTCTCTCTTTTCTTTCCTCTCTCTCCCTTTCTCTCCCACCTTCATTTCTCTCCCACCTCTTGAGTCCCTTTCTCTCCCACCTTCATTTCTATCCCACCTCTTGAGTCCCTTTCTCTCTCCTCCCTTCCACTCTCTCTCTTTTCCCTCCAACTCTATATCTTCCCCTACAACTCCATCTCTCCTTCTCTCTCTCGAATCCTCTCTCCCTTTTCTCTCCCACCTCTCCTCTCTGTCTCTTTTCTCTCCCACCTCCCTTTCTCTATCCTCCCCGTCACTCTCTCTCTTTTCCCTCCAACTTTATCACTATCTCCCTCCCTATATCCTTCTATCTCTCCCCCCTCCATCTCCATGTCTCCCTTTCTCTCTTTCCCTTCTCTCCCTCCCTCTCTCCTTCTCTGTCTCAAGTCCTCTCTCCCTTCCTTCCTCTCTCTCCCTTTCTCTCCCACCTCCCTTTGTTACTCCCCTCATTTCTCTCTCTCCTCTCCTTCTCTTTGTCTTCCCTCCTACCCTCTCTCCATCTCTCCCTTGTCACTCCATCTCTCTCTACATCTAACTCTCTATGTATTTGTTCTTCCCTCTCTCTCACCCTCCAACTCCATCTCTCTCTCTCTCCCCTCTCCTCTGCCCCCCTCCTCTCTCTCTTCATTCCTCTCTTGCCCTCTCTCTTACACCTCTCTCTCCCTCTCTCTATCTCTCTCCATCCTCTAGCTCTGTCACTATCTCCTTCCCTTTCTCCTTCTTTCTCGCACCTCCTTCTCTCCATGCTCTCTCTCCCTCCTCCATCCATATGATGGATAATTTTCACTATATGTAATCAATGTTATATGTAATGTCTAAAATATTTCACATTTTAATTTTTTATTGTGCAATGAGTTATGCTTTTTGGGATGTGGTATTGATAATCCATTGTATTGGCCTATCATATTGTGGAAAAACCTATTTATAAGTTGATAATATCCATGGTAAAGTGGGGGTGGATATCCATTGTTAAGAAACTTGTTATATTGTAATTTTATTGTAAGTATTAAGCTTGTGTCTGCTTATTAATTAAATTTAAATATGGCTATTGAATGATTATGAGTCCTTGGCAAGGCATGACTCTAACAATCGATTGTTATATTTGTCTATTGATCACTATTAGTTTAGCATTGACCAATGCAAATTATAATGCTTAAATTTGAAAAATAAATATTTATTTTTCAACATTATTAAAAAAAATCAAACATTTGATTGGACCATAAATTGAAGGTCTTATTGCAGCCTTTGCATAATATAATGTCATGTGGATAACTACCTTACATATTTTATGCCATAATTTATGGATAATGTTGCAATATTCATGCATGCGTTTTAGATATTTGTGTAATGTTTTTTAATTCATGTGGATAACAGCCTTACATATTTTATGCCATAATTTATGGATAAGGTTGCAATATTCATGCATGATTTTTAGATATTTGTGTAATGGGTTTTTATTCCAAAGATTTGCAGGAAAACCCAAAAATAAAATACTTGAAAATAACTTATAGTCAAGTAAATAACATATCTAGTATCAATTACTTCCGGCCATAATTTAAGTGAGTATTTGCATAAAAAATGGATAGGAACCACCATTATTTATTTTTTCTTGAGCATTTAATGTAGCAAGCAATTTACTTATCCACTTCGCATCGCAATTTATTAGTTACTACTAAACAAAGACTATAAGATGATTTATCTATTAACCATTATTTAATTAGCATTCACCAATGTAACTTATAATTATTTATGTAATTACAAAAAAAAATGAACTTTATTATTTTTATTACTTTTGACTTTTTATTATCGATTGACTCAAAATTTAAATGTTTGCACTACAATAGCTCCACCATACTTGCCTTGATATTACTTTTAACCTATTATTATTATTATTTTAATTGAAACATATAAATTCCACTTCCCTAAAATCAATGTTGAATTTATATTTTGTTTATACATAATAATTATATCGAATTTTAGCATTAGATTAAATTTATTAAATGTTAAACATTTACACTTAACATCATAAGTACCTCTCAACGCAATTATTATAAAAATATAATCATTATAAATTTAATCTTTAATATATATAATTATTATGAATTCAATCTTTAGTATATATAATTATTGAAGGAAAAAATAAATATTTATCTCAACCATCCCAACCATATCCAATTAACCTATAAAAAAAATTATATATATGAACAAAATCTTTTTACAGATATAATTTATCTATACAACCAAATATACATACAAATAGTTATACAACCCAATATATACGGAAACTATTATATGGGATAAATAATAAGTTTATATAAATAAAATATGTTTAAATTTTTTTTTGGATGTGTAAATAATTATATATGCACTATGCACTATTATGATATTTTAAATTTGTTTGTTATTTAAAGAAAACCTTATTATTTTAATTTTAAAAACAAATATTAAAAAAATTAATTAATTGTGTACATTAATATCAGTGAGCAATTATTATCTTTATTTATTTTCAATATATCACGAATCATTATTTTTATGCTTAGGAAAAAATAAGATTAAGTCATCATTATAAATCATTTTATGAAATGGAAAATAAATATGGATAATTATAGAGGTTAATAATATGAATAAATATAAATAATTATAGATGTTATTTTATATTCATGATTTATAATATATAGTTTATTTAAATTTAAGTTTCTATTATCTGTATTGTGAATGTTGAGAGATTTTTTGGTAAAAATCGCATAAAGAAATTATAAGTGGACTTCGAACCATCTAGTGTAATTTATCTTCAAGATAAGATGAAGAATCACATCATGGCATTAAATTAAATAGATGAAGAGAGATGTTTTCTAGCCATTAGAATAGAACAACTAGTCAAATAAAGAATTATCATTGATTACTAAATAATTTTTTAATTAAAATAAAGTAATATATGGAAATTAGTTGTAAATAAAGAATTAAATTAATTTTATTATTATTATTATTCTAATAAGGTCAAACTTAATTATTCTAATCAATAAAACTGAAAAATAATAATAAGAAAATGGAAAAAATAAAAATAATAAGGTCAAATTTAACTATTCTAAACAATAAAGCTAAAAATAGTAATAATAAAATGAAAAAATAAAATATAAATTAAAATAATGAATTAACTCAATTTTATTATTTAAATCCAAATAATAATAATAATAATAATAAATTGTCAAAAAAATTGAATAGTAAATAAATAAGAAATAAGGGGCATAAGAGATTTTTATTTTTTTTCGTATATTATTATATTTATGTGTATTTACAAAATTTCAAATACATAGTACCTCCCATTATTGCCCTTTATGTATACCATCGTTACTGAAGAAATCAAAATGTAGGTGAATTTTCAGTGATTATTGCACATAGATTTTAATGCGTGCTTACCTCTTACCGTCGACTACAATCGATTCTGGAGTGACGTATATGTGAAGCAAATCATTTCTTTACCATCCTCTCATGCTAGCTTTTTCTCCTCGTGTAAATGTTTTTCTATGATTATTCTTCATGAAGTTGACAATAGTGCAAGGTTTCTATCCAGTAGATCATATGTCGGTGATCAATGTTTTTTCTCGGTAACAAGGCTAATCTATTAAATATGTACAGAGTGCAAAAATACATCAGGTAAGACCAGTACTTTCTTTCCCTCTCAGGGCACCAGACATAGACAAAAAACTAAGACTGACAAAGACCCAGACATAATTCCCTGTAGCAAGCCCACGCAGGGGTGATTCTATGAAGTACCAAGACTGTCCAAAGACGGAAGCCTGCGCAGGGGTCATAGACAAAAAGAACTGTTCAAGTCGTCCCACGCAGGGGAAACAGTGCAAACTCTCATCATTAACACAAAAAACCAACATCTTAGACATCCTAAGAAAACAATGACAGAACCAACAACAAACCAGAAGGCGGCGACTGAGCTTGGAGTAACCTAGTGGAGCAAGGGCGTCGACGTGATTAATCATTCGGCTCATCAGGTTGCTCTTCCACAATTGGGTACCAGCCGTAGTAATTCGGCTCATCTTCAGTCGGCATGGTTGCTTCCGCTTCCCCAGTAGTCGCAATAGGAGCATTTTGGGAATGCTTGGAATTTTCCTCGACGGTGGCCCGACTTTTTTCTTCCTGCTCCAACTCAGCTATCCCTTGCTCCCTGGCTTCTATGGGGTCATCTACCTCAGGAGGATTCTCGATGAAAAGAATGGAGACGTGTGCACTGATACTCGGGTTTGCCGTAGAGCTGGTGAAGTTAAAAATGGTGGAGCCAAAAGCTGGCAAGGAGGCCGAGCTGGATGACCCAGCATCCATATGTTGGCCTGAGTGCAGGGGAGTGGCTCTAATGGAGCTTATCAGATTACAGTGGCAGCAGTGCCTCGAATCCTCTCTCACAGGTCTGCTCGAGCCGCTACCTCTAGAAGAACCACGACGGCTCAGCAGCCTCTGTCTGGGGCGCACCATACTGGGATGGGACTCCCTACAAACTGCCAAGTGAACCAGACTGTCGATTACCAGGACCAGCTCCGTAATGGACTCAACCTTCTGAGAGGGGACCTCTTCAGCGTCAAAGAGACCAGCCAAATGCAACACTACCAATATTCCTTGCTCAGAACCGGATATATGCTCTTCATCGTCACCAACCCACCTCGAATTCCCATCCGCCATAACTGCAGCTATGCTCTGGTTCGAGTGCTCTCTCCGGGCATTCACTGCTGCCGTCCTCAGTCCCTTCGAATTAAACCAGGAATGAACTTGTCGTCCTCTCGCATGGAGCGCCACGTGATGCCCATGGATCGGCATGTGGCCGGCTTCCAACTCCCGTCCCATCGCTTTAAACACCCGCATCCGGGGTGTCAGTGATCAATGTTAGATCATACCTGATTCAATGATATTTTTTTACAATCGGTGGCAAATTACCATTGACATGCCAAGTTCTTGGCACGATCCACGTAACAGCACATGAAAATTAGTAACATTGACCATATTTGGTGGAGTTTTATGATGAATACACCGGTGCATTAACCAGCAAAACTACCAGCAAATCCGCTTCACTGCCAGCAAAACCCGTAATTGTATGTGCATTAATTTTAAAAACCATTTTTTTCTTCACACAGTTACCAAAATAGGGTCCCAAAGAACCACGATTTCCTCTCAAATTGTTACGAATCCAAGCAAAGAATTTCTGGGTTATGTAATTCATTCTATTCTGGAAAACACCCATGTCTTTTTTTTTTTCAAATTCGCTCTGGTTCGATCAAAAGCCGCTTTTTAAAATTGACATTTTTACAGAAGTTGTGTTTCTCTGCCACGTTTTTGTTGGAGTCTGGGCTAGTGTCTTTTGCTGGTGCTGGTGCAGTTTGAGAAATCGGTATTCAGATTCGGTAATATTGATATTCATTCAGAATCAAAGTAGCCTTACCACTGGTATTCAGATTCAGGTCACCTACATGACAGATCGGTACATTTTTGCTCTGTCATCTGCGCTAGACTGGTACTGAGCAAGTATAGGTTGACTGTGTAGTTGAGCAATATCATTTGAGCACAGTCAAACTAAAATGTTGATCGAGCGCCTCAATTGGTGACTGTCCTCGGCAAATAGTTTCTGGAACAGTCTTCTGTGCATATCACAAAATTGTTCTGCAATATAAATATGGCACAATTGTTAGATTTTGAAACAATCATTTTGAAAATCATGAGAACATCCCATAAAGAATACATCCATGAAAACAAACCGTGAAAACAATCCTTGCCATGCAATCGTGGAACTAATGAATGAACGAAGGGCTGGAATGAAAGTTCTTTCACGTAATAGCGAAACAAACGTTCGAAATGCGTTAGATTTTTTTTATCATTCATGGAGTGTGTCATCATCAGGGCATAAGAGAGTGGCATTTATATGTATGTCATGAAGCTTTTCTTGGGAGCTGGAAGCTGGCTGAATGGGTAGCACATGCATCTGCTGCCATTTGGCTATATCGATTACCATTACCCCGGTATTTAAGTAGCACAGTTGTTTCCTTCCTTCGAATGTTTTCGCCAGATTGTTGTCCAACTAGAAGGCACTACTGAAGTATTTTGTGAAATTTACATGGCAATATTCAGGAGTGCCGATAGTGCTCGATCCAAGATCGATTTCTACTTAGCAATATCATCGATTTTTTATTTCTATTCTGATAGAGAGATTTCGATATATGGATAAAAATGAATACGATCCAATGAAATTCCTCTAGGCCGCAAATAATTCCTTTATTAGTAGAAAACCACCGGGGACTTGGTAGACCAAACTCAGTGGAAATTTACGCATAGGATTCACCGTTCGATAAGATAATTGTGGATGAACTTGCATTATCATTCACCCCTATCCAGTCCAAAGGTCAAATGAGTGTGAATGATTTTCTATGATCAAATTTGTTCAACTAGGGAAGACCGTTGATGTCAGGATTTTACACCTTATTTTTGGAGTGATTTCTGCTAGGGTCTATCACTTTTGCATTGCCATAACCAAATGAATCCCGAGCACGTAGGCTTGGGTTTTTCGAATCTGAGCATGATCCTTAATATTCAAGTGGTTTGAATGCAGTCGACAAGAATTACACTATACTCTCGGAGAATTAAGCCACAACCAAATAGTCAAATCTTACCAAAATAGATCAAATCCCATGCATCCAGATGAGGAAATCAGAACTAAATCTGTATTGTATCATCGAATGGTTTGCCAAAAATGGGGCAAATGGTTTTTGGTGGGTGTGGTTTTTGGTGGGAGCCAACGAGATTATATGCCTTGCCTACAAATATTTCGTGCAAAGGGAAAGAGCCATAGCGATAGCCTTAACGAAAACGATAACCATAGTGTCTGCCTGAGGAAATACATAAAGTACGCACACTACCCTCAATAAAACTTTCATATGGACGACCAAAAATTTATCTGAAAAGAGAAGATATCTACCATACTGGTGCCCATAAGATTAACAATGTTGTTGCACCAGCACTTATCGCTAAACACATTGGCAAGAGAAGAATAATCGCTGAGACAGGTGTTGGGCAACATAGTGTTGCAACAGCTATTGTCTATGCATGGTTCGGTTTGCATTGTGTTGTTTACATGGGTGCACAAGATATGGAAAGGCAGTCCTTGAATGTCTTCCAAATGCATCTTCTTGGAGCTGAGGTGCGACTAGTACATTCTGGTACATCTATATTGAAAGATGCTACTTCAGAGGCAATTCATTGATGGCAAGTTTTATGCAGTTTTAACACATTGATCTAAGCTACAAATTTAATTTTTAAATTTTGAAATCGAAATTAAACGAATTTAAAAAAATAAAAATAAATAAATAAATAAATAAATAAATAAATATATATATATATATATATATATATATATATATATATATATATATATAATTTTTATTTCTTATGATGTTGTAGTTTTAATGATTTATGCAAATTTCCCAACAAGGAATTTTTATTTAATTTTGAAAATAAATCAATAGATTTTCTAATCTACCTCATCGCTCAAAGCGCATGAAGAGAAAAGACTAACCTATTGATTTGTTTATTTTTATTTTTTAGGTTAGCGTGGATGTAAATTTATTTGTGAGAAATGATGATGATTTTTTTATTATTTTTGTTTTAAAAAACAAGACTAAAAGAAAACTCTAGTACTAGATCTGGTTTTATTTTGCTAATCTATTCTATTTTAACTTGAAATTTTTTTTTTATTTCTTAGGTAAAAGAATGCTTCCAATGAAGCCATCTACGGACTAAAAATTCAAAAATGCTCACATCTAAATTTAAAATTCTTACCTGATTGTTTGCAAGGATGTAAGTAACCTATTTGATCCTTGGATTTGGTGCAAGGTTCTTTTGAAACCAGTCTTTGATATTATCCTTTCTCTCCAAGAAGTACCTGTTTAACATCTTCAAATTTCTCATCTGTAGATGAGTTAGTAAGAAATGGGTTTTTTTTTAAACTAAATTTGAAACTAACTAAGTACCAAAATAAAAAATGCTCCTAGCTTTGAACTCCTTGATGAAGATCCTAATGTCACCAGGTTTCACAAGTTAGTCCATAAAAAGAAATTGCAGTGAAAATAACTTCCTAAGTCTATCTCTAAATCACCCTCCCGACAATGGCGCCAAAATGTTGGGTCTAAAATGTGGATGCAAATTAGAGTTTCATTTACTATCAATCCGGGTAAGTAAACTTCGAGGATCATCCAATATATATGGACTTAGAGACAAACTAGACTAAGCTAGGTGAAGAAATGCCAAAGCTCCCTTACAGGAGGTTTTTCATTGGGATCTCCAACATCTATTTAGTCATTTAACAAAATGAAATCTAAAAATTAAAAGACATTGTGATAAGTATAAGAAATATTAAAGCTCCTTTATAGGAGACTACTCATTAATATTTCTAATCATCTTAATCAACAAAATCTAATTCTGATTGATTGCATGAAATATTAAATCTCTCTTACAAGAGACTATTCATTTATATCTCAAGAATATAAATCAGAAACTTAAACTAATGAAATCAAACATTAAATAACAAATCATATTCATTGAAGGAAACATTAATACTTTCTTACGAAAGGTCATTCGTTAATATTTCAAACATATGAACCTAATAATTTAATCTAATGAAATTCACAAACAAACATAAAATAAAATCCTACCAAAATAAAAGTGTACTTGATAGGCAATGGGGATCCTTCCAAGGATTCACAGGCACACCAAAAGAGAAGTCAAATGTAGAAGATCAAAGAAGCTCCATTTTATTTATCTTCAATTGCAATTTGCAATTACAAGTTCTACATTCCAAGAGGTTCTAAAATCTCCAATATAATGATTCCAAATTCTAACTTCTCAATTCTAAATTCTAAATTCCAAAGTTACAGATGAACGATATAACACTCCTATTTATACAAAAGTTATGATAACAAACTCATAAATGTGGATCCACTATTCCTTCTTCAAATCCACATATCTCTCAACCAATGGTGACACATAACCCTATCCTCCATTATCTTCTCCATGAGGTCCATGAGGTTCATGATCTTCTCAAATTCGAATTTGACCATAGTGTGGCACATAAGGGTGCCTTAGAAGCTTCCTTTGTACCTACACATGTCAACAGACTTATTCTAATTGTTAGGTTAAGTATATGGATATTATTTTCTAAAGTTTAAGCACAAATTCTCTTAAGAATACTAATAATTAATAATATTTTGGAAAACACAAAGGTAACCCATATAATGATGAAAGTGAAGCGGATGTGATGACATGGTGGTGGAATAGAGGTGAGAAAATGTGTGAATGGAGAGAAAGTGGATGTTGAATGGAGTGGAAGTAGATGAATTTTAAGGATAATTCTTAGGCCCAACACATCGTTAGTAAGCCCCCGTAAGAACAAGGTTCTAATGGTACTTAGATCAAATTTGTGCTTTGAACTTTTGAGGATGTACAGGAATCTCTCAATGTAGTCCTCTAGAGTCTCATCATCATTTCTCACAATATTAAAGATTTCATCTTGAATATCTCTAGTCTTACAATATTCCTGATATTTTGACAAGAAAACTCTCTTCATTTGTTCCCAAGAAGATATAGTGTTTCCTCCTAGTCTCATGAACCATCAGAGTGTTGCTTCCTTGAGAGTTGCAGGAAACAACTTTAACTTTTGGGCATCAGATGAATAATCATAACTTCTAAACAAAATTTCAAACTCAAATAGGAAAGGGTCTGGATCTTCATGTACCTTACTGTCAAAATGAGGAAGAGTTGATGGTGAAATATTTTTCATTTGTACTTGTGTATCAGGATCCACAATTGGGAATCCAAAAGTGGATTGTTCCTCATTTGTCTAATTTTCACCAGTTCCTTCTGCATGATCTTCATGATATTCCATTGTTGCTCTTCCATAGGAACCGCTCTCAATAGGCTAAGAAGGCTGACTATGGGTTCTAATAGTCCCCTTCTTCCCCTTTGTGGGCTGTGTCACACCTGGACCACTGCTACCAAAGCCCTAGAGGATTGTTCCTACATGATGAGTCTGGGTTTGTTTGAAATTTCTGCCTACAAAAGAAGGCCCAATATGAGATTTGGTTTCAGATTTATCAGTATTTCTTTGGCCCCTAGTGGACTTCAGACCCCTACCTCTTTTAGGCATTCATTTCAAAAAATGAAAAAACAAAATTCCAACAAAAATGTTGCAACTTAAAAATAACTGGACACCTATAAATTCCTTCAAGAAAATAAAATCACACTGCAAAAAAATAATAGCAGAATTACCCTATTGCAAAAAATGAAAAATTATTACCAATTCAAATCGCCTCCCCGAAAACGACACAAAAATGTTGGGTGTAGGAATTGCACTGAAGCAAACTCCTCAACACTTAATTGTCAACCCAGGGGTTTCCTAAACCTAGATACGAAGCACAGGCAATCCCAGAAGTGGTATGAACTTTTCCTATTCCTAATCCTACTTCTTAAATGAAATGTTGTAGAATCAGACAAAAAAAAATCTTAAAGACAATCGACACCAAAACAATTCTAGTGCTGGAATGTAAAAGAATAATTTTCGAGGAAATCAAGTAAAGGAAATTTCACACAATTGGAAGAAATCTTAAATGTTGAAATGAAATACTATGTTTATCTTCAGTATAGATGGTTAACAGTTTAACAAGTGGGCCCTTGGAAAGATCTGTTTCCCAATTGATCTTCCTTCTACACCAAGCAACCAGTTCTTGTGCTATTGCAATCTGCTTGCACTATTGCAGGTACAGTACTTATGTGAAAAAAGTATGTTTTACCTTCTTTACTGAAGACTTATGTCTTTATGGAGGTTCTCTAAGCCTCAAGGCTTAGAGCACTCTATTCCTGTGACAAGAGACCAACTCTTGCACCGAGACAGAGCTTCCTTCACCAAAGTTTCTAATTTACTTTCGAAAGAATTAAAAGACGTGTTGAAAAGAATTTCAATTGCAAGCTAGATTCTGAGATAAATTACACATGAAAAAGAATGCTTTAATTAACTGAACTTTGCAATGAAAGTAAACTTCATAAAGAAAAAACAATTCGAAATAATCAAGCAGCAGTCAAAGTAATTTGCATGCATCAAATAACTTTCGACAATTCACTTATAATGTTTATGTTCCTTTTTCTTAAGTCATAAAATGCAAGTGTAAAGTATGGTGTTTGTAATAACATCCTTCCTTAATTCATGTAAACATTCTTAGATCCTTCAGAAGTATAACTCTTAACATTGAGAATGATTACTTGAATTAACAATATGTTTTCTTGCAGGAATAAATGAAATTATTAGCAGGAAAAGGAACGTAACACTTGTTGTAAAGTAAATGAATAAACTGGAGTGCAGGAAACTACATGCACTAGTACAGGAAGAATCTTCCTGCACGACCTGAGCAAAAGCAAACTAAGACAAAAATTGCAGGAAGGAAATTGCAAGAAAGTAATTGCAGGAAAGAAATTGCAAGAAAGAAATAAACTTAATTAAACTTCCAAACTACGGATCCATTCATGCTTGACTATGAAATGAATTTAACTCAGAACTTTTGAAATAAACATAAGAGAAATCCAAGCCACGCAACTGCAAATGAATAAATGTTCACACATGATTTTTAAATGGCGAAAGCACAAGGGTAAACGAGTTGGGTTGGCTGGGCCTTAGCCAACTAGCTCATTTCCCATTTACGGAATGAAATGGTTCAACACTTAATCACGCATGAAATAAAAATTAAACACAGCGTGAAGAAAACATGGCGCGTTCCTTGTATTAACTTGATCAGCAAATATACATGATAGTGCGAGTCCAGCCTAGAACCGAGGGCGATACAAAATTACAAAGTAAATGAAATTACAACTCAGAGATCGCTAGCTTGGCTCTACCTACAGTCTACATTATATACAGTCTCTCAGCCTTAGCCATATTCTGCTAATTACAGTCATTTCCTAATCCAGCCTTTCGGTCGAACGGACTAACAAACAACATTGCAAAATTGGCTAATCGTTATAATAAAGCACGAACTTTGTTGGTCATAGACCATATTCTTGGCAAGTATCCCTAACTATACGCCACCAATGTCCATCCTTAGATAGTCCGCAACCGAACTAGGAGTTGTGGATAAAAAACGCCTGCGTGGAATATCACAAAGATCATGAAGCAACATCGTTGGCGGTGCAAGAATCTTCCTACACTGATCACGCTAAATAATGATTAACACTTAGTTCTTCAATTACTTTTAGGAAAGTTAAACATAAGTTACAAGAGATACTAAAAGGTATGAAATCTATGTAAAGTAATTAATAAAGCACTTAATAAATCTTAATTATGAAATACGAAGTATATGTAGAAATAGATGATTATCTTGGACTAGTGCAAGAATGAGACGGTTAAATAGAGATAAAACAAAGGTTAAGGCTTATGGGAATAGAGTAAAAATAGAGCAATTCAGGACACCAACAAGTAGAAGTTTGACGGAAAGAGGTCAAAAGTTTGGTACCTGTGTCGAATCATAGATGTAGTTAGAAATAAGAAAGAAAATCTTTGGCAAGAGTTGAAAAGGTGGAATGGGAGGCATGCGGTTGGTCCACATACCATTTGGAAGAAGCTCCAGTTAGGGTGTGTTGGAAAAGGCAAAGACAAATGGAGTCTTTGGTAATGGAATTTTATGAACACCACATGTGAAAAGAGCGAACAAGATTTGTGGGATCTTCTCCAAGATTACCTTTGAACTTGGGAATGTTGGATGGAATCTTAGTAGGTATAGGAGGCCAATTGGGGTTATGGAGAAGAGGGTCATTGATGAGATGGCTGAAATTAGGGAGGCTCAAACCAGCCATATAAGGAAGAAAGTGAGGATTAGTGACCATACCGGTAGAGGTTTTATTGGCGGGGTTACCTTGGTTTCCACCACCCACATTGGTCTCTGACATGGTGGCGGTGCAGGGATGGGAAGATGCAAAATCAAAGGAAGAACTGGATGAATCAAAAGAACTAGAGTTAGAATGGGGAATTAATAAAGGACTAGGAGGATGAACTCTAACTCGACAGGGAGGAGTAATATGTCTTAAAGGACGCTTAGGGAGAAAGCCACGAAGTATCCACGACAAATTCTTAGGAGGCGCAACGGTTTTAAGACAAAGATGACTCAATAGACTAAAGGGTGATGGTAGGAGAAAAGAATAAAAAAGAGCAAGCAAGCACTAGTGTAGTGGTGCAAGTGCAAAGTAACTATAATGATATGCTAATCCAATTCAGTAAAATATGTCCTCTCAAAGAAGAAACAACCTCTAGCCTAAAGGCAATCTAAATCCTCAAACAAGTCCTATATATATTATTTCATATGGCTTTCCAAGAGACTTCTTACTTGATAGAATTTGATCCCTACAAGCAGAGTTGTCTAGAGAAAGGTGGGGTAGAGGACTAGATGCTTTCCCACAACCAGTCCTATAGGGTGTTTTCCTAAGATTGGCCACTAAGGTTACCTTCATCCCATGGGGGTGGTCAAGTCTTGAGCTTCTTTGTGATCAACCATAGCACAGAATTCCCTACCATCAGTAGGGTAACCCTGAGGAGAATCACTTGCACCATGATCTAGCCTAACCCCCTTTGAATTGGGTTTCTAATGCACTCCGACTTTGGACCATGGGATGGTGAATGATTTTAAGCTCCCTAATATGTCAAATTTCTATGTCTCAATGTAAGTGATCAATGGGTGTTATTGGAAGCCTATCCCACTGATCCTACACCTAACTACAAACATTTTTTTGGCCCTAGTGCCCAAGTGGACTTAATCTATGTGAGTTGAATTATTAAGGTGTAGTATTGCAAGTCTTGTCTTGGCAATGTTAACCACGCTCATGTTCTCTTAGGGTGTGAGTGTGTGAAAATGATGTGTCAAGTGGATGATTTAATTGAGCATGTTTTATGATGCCATGTGCTGCTAAAAATAAAGTGTTGAAAAATTGTAAATAATGTTGAAAATGGATAGTAAAATAAACAAAAAAATTCAAGCACACAACCCCCCACCCAAGAAGGAAATCATGCAGCTAAGAAAGAGATGGAAAACAAGCAACTCAAATACACATAAAATGGTCAAAAGATCTAATTTCTAAGGGACTGGAATCTAAAGGAAAAGGGCGGCTGAAAATGGTGCAAAAAATTAGCAAAAATCAAAGGTGAAAAAGCTAAAAGAGGATAGGTAAGAAGATCTAAAAACCAGGATAGGCAAGAAGATCACTAAATTTTGATAGAAAGTACAATAAGGGGCATAAGAGATTTTTATTTTTTTTTCGTATATTATTATATTTATGTGTATTTACAAAATTTCAAATACATAGTACCTCCCATTATTGCCCTTTATGTATACCATCGTTACTGAAGAAATCAAAATGTAGGTGAATTTTCAGTGATTATTGCACAGAAATTTTAATGTGTGCTTACCTCTTACCGCCGACTACAATCGATTCTGGAGTGACGTATATGTGAAGCAAATCATTTCTTTACCGTCCTCTCATGCCAGCTTTTTCTCCTCGTGTAAATGTTTTTCTATGATTATTCTTCATGAAGTTGATAATAGTGCAAGGTTTCTATCCAGTAGATCATATGTCAGTGATCAATGTTAGATCATACCTGATTCAATGATATTTTTTTACAATCGGTGGCAAATTACCATTGACATGCCAAGTTCTTGGCACGATCCACGTAACAGCGCATGAAAATTAGTAACATTGACCATATTTGGTGGAGTTTTATGATGAATACACCGGTGCATTAACCAGCAAAACTACCAGCAAATCTGCTTCACTGCCAGCAAAACCCGTAATTGTATGTGCATTAATTTTAAAAACCATTTTTTTCTTCACACAGTTACCAAAATAGGGTCCCAAAGAACCACGATTTCCTCTCAAATTGTTACGAATCCAAGCAAACAATTTCTAGGTTATGTAATTCATTCTATTCTGGAAAACACCCATGTCTTTGTTTTTTTCAAATTCGCTCTGGTTCAATCAAAAACCGCTTTTTAAAATTGACATTTTTACAAAAGTTGTGTTTCTCTGCTACGTTTTTGTTGGAGTCTGGGCTAGTGTCTTTTGTTGGTGCTAGTGCAGTTTGAGAAATCGGTATTCAGATTCGGTAATCTTGATATTCATTCAGAATCAAAGTAGCAAGAAGATCACTAAATTTTGATAGAAAGTACAATAAGGGGCATAAGAGATTTTTTTTTTTTCGTAATTAATAATAAAACTTGCATGGATCCATGTTAACTTTGGATCTTTGAAGTGCCAAGAGGGATCAAATCTCTTAAGATGCAAACCTCTTTTAAAGTGAAAAGAGATTTGATCCCTCTCAACGCTTGGTAAATCCGGAGATAAGATGAATCTAGAATGGTTTAAATATATAAATATATGAAAAAAGTTTTTGATTTTTTTTTTAAACCATACTAGATCCATCTTAACCCCATATCTATCAAGGGTTGAGAGGGATCAAATCTCTTGAGATATTAACCTCTTTTAAAGTGAAAAGAGATTTGATCCCTCTCGGCGCTTGATAGATATGGGGTTAATATGGATCTAGACTCGTTTTTATATACACACACATACCATATCTAGGTTGGATCCATCTCTCCCTCTCCCTCTCCTCTCTCTCTCTTCCCTCCCGCTCTACACTCTCCCTCAATCTCTCTCTGTCTCTTCCTTGTCACCTTCTCTCTCCATATTTCTTTCTTTATGTATTTCTTCCCTCCATCTCTCCTTCTCTCTCTCAAATCCTCTCTCTTTTCTTTCCTCCCTCTCCATTTCTCTCCCACCTCTTGAGTCCCTTTCTCTCCCACCTTCATTTCTATCCCACCTCTTGAGTCCCTTTCTCTCTCCTCCCTTCCACTCTCTCTCTTTTCCCTCCAACTCTATATCTTCCCCTACAACTCCATCTCTCCTTCTCTCTCTCGAATCCTCTCTCTATTTTCTCTCCCACCTCCCCTCTTTGTCTCTTTTCTCTCCGACCTTCCTTTCTCTCTCCTCCTCGTCACTCTCTCTCTTTTCCTTCCAACTCTATCACTATCTCCCTCCCTATATCCTTCTATCTCTCCCCTTCTCTCCCCCCTCCATCTCCATGTCTCCCTCTCTCTCTTTCCCTTCTCTCCCTCCCTCTCTCCTTCTCTGTCTCAAGTCCTCTCTCCCTTCCTTCCTCTCTCTCCCTTTCTCTCCCACCTCCCTTTGTTTCTCCCCTCGTTTCTCTCTCTCTACCCTCCAACTCTATCACTATCTCCCTCCCTCTCTCTTTCTCTCTTTGCCTCTCCCTCCCTCCTCCATCTCTATGTCTCCCTCTCTGTCTCCTCTCCTTCTCTTTGTCTTCCCTCCTACCCGCTCTCCATCTCTCCCTTGTCACTCCTTCTCTCTCTACATCTAACTCTCTATGTATTTGTTCTTCCCTCTCTCTCACCCTCCAACTCCATCTCTCTCTCTCTCTCCTCTCCTCTGCCCCCCTCCTCTCTCTCTTCATTCCTCTCTTTCCCTCTCTCTTACACCTCTCTCTCTCCCTCTCTCTATCTCTCTCCATCCTCTAGCTCTGTCACTATCTCCTTCCCTTTCTCCTTCTTTCTCGCATCTCCTTCTCTCCATGCTCTCTCTCCCTCCTCCATCCATATGATGGATAATTTTCACTATATGTAATCAATGTTATATTTAATGTCTAAAATATTTCACATTTTAATTTTTTATTGTGCAATGAGTTATGCTTTTTGGGATGTGGTATTGATAATCCATTGTATTGGCCTATCATATTGTAGCAAAACCTATTTATAAGTTAATAATATCCATGGTAAAGTGGGGGTGGATATCCATTGTTAAGAAACTTGTTATATTGTAAGTTTATTGTAAGTATTAAGTTTGTGTGCGCTTATTAATTAAATTTAAATATGGCTATTGAATGATTATGAGTCCTTGCCAAGGCATGAATCTAACAATCGATTTGTCTATTTGTCTATTGATCACTATTAGTTTAGCATTGACCAATGCAAATTATAATGTTTAAATTTGAAAAATAAATATTTATTTTTCAACATTATTAAAAAAAAATCAAACATTTGATTGGACCATAAATTGAAGGTCTTATTGCAGCCTTTGCATAATATAATGTCATGTGGATAACTACCTTACATATTTTATGCCATAATTTATGGATATGGTTGCAATATTCATGCATGATTTTTAGATATTTGTGTAATGGTTTTTTATTCCAAAGATTTACAGGAAAACCCAAAAATAAAATACTTGAAAATAACTTATACTCCAATAAATAACATATCTACTATCAATTACTTCCCACCATAATTTAAGTGACTATTTGCATAAAAAATGGATAGGAACCACCATTATTTATTTTTTCTTGAGCATTTAATGTAGCAAGCAATTTACTTATCCACTTCACATCGCAATTTATTAGTTACTACTAAACAAAGACTATAAGATGATTTATCTAAACCATTATTGAATTAGCATTCACCAATGTAACTTATAATTATTTATGTAATTACAATATTTAAAAAAAATGAACTTTATTATTTTTATTACTTTTGACTTTTTATTATCGATTGACTCGAAATTTAAATGTTTGCACTGCAATAGCTCCACCATACTTGCCTCGATATTACTTTTAACCTATTATTATTATTATTTTAATTGAAACATATAAATTCCACTTCCCTAAAATCAATGTTGAATTTATATTTTGTTTATACATAATAATTATATCGAATTTTAATTAAGACAGGCATTGGCATTAGATTAAATTTATTAAATGTTAAATATTTACATTTAACATCATAAATGTCTCTCAACACAATTATTATAAAAATATAATCATTATAAATTTAATCTTTGGTATATATAGTTATTATAAATTTAATCTTTGGTATATATAGTTATTAAATCCAAAGAAAAAATAAATATTTATTTCAACCATCCAAACCATATCCAATTAACCTATAAAAAAAATTATATATATGAACAAAATCTTTTTACAGATATAATTTATCTGTACAACCAAATATACATACAAATAGTTATACAGCCCAATATATACGGAAACTATTATATAGGATAAATAATAAGTTTATATAAATAAAATAGGTTTTCAATTTGTTTTTTTTGGATGTGCAAATAATTATATATGCACTATTATGATATTTTAAATTTGTTAGTTATTTAAAGAAAACCTTATTATTTTAATTTAAAAACAAATATTAAAAAAATTAATTAATTGTGTACATTAATATCAGTGAGCAATTATTATCTTTATTTATTTTCAATATACCACGAATCATTATTTTTATGCTTTAAGGAAAATATAAGATTAAGTCATCATTATAAATCATTTTATGAAATGGAAAATATGGATAATTATAGAGGTTAGTAATATGAATAAATATAAATAATTATAGATGTTATTTTATATTTATGATTTACAATATATATTTTATTTAAATTTAGGTTTTTGTTATCTGTATTATGAATGTTGAGAGATTTTTTGGTAAAAATCACATAAAGAAATTATAAGTGGATTTCGAATTATCTAGTGTAATTCATCTTCAAGATAAGATGAAGAACCACACCATGGCATTAAATTAAATAGATGAAGAGAGAGATGTTTTCTAGCCATTAGAATAGAACAACTAATCAAATAAAGAATTATCATTGATTATTAAATAATTTTTTAATTAAAATAAAGTAATAGATGGAAATTAGTTGTAAATAAAGAATTAAATTAATTTTATTATTATTATTATTCTAATAAGGTCAAACTTAATTATTCTAATCAATAAAACTGAAAAATAATAATAAGAAAATGGAAAAAATAAAAATAAAATAAATAAATAAAAATAATAAGGTCAAATTTAACTATTCTAAACAATGAAGCTAAAAATAGTAATAATAAAATGCAAAAATAAAATATAAATTAAATAATGAATTAACTCAATTTTATTATTTAAATCCAAAAATAATAATATAATAATATTGTAAAAAAAGATTGAATAGTAAATAAATAAGAAATAAAGAAATACCAGAAATTTGTATTAAAATAAATAAATAAAATAATTAATTAATTAATTATTATAAAAACTTCAGAATACAAGGTAAGGATCCAACACCTGTGAATATTCCAACCATCATCTCTATTCAAATTGATATGCCTCCTTTAAATTTTTGAGGCCTCCCTAAACTTTCGGTGATGAAAAAGATCAATCCTTGCAATGACCCTCGCATCTTCAATGCAGATGTGATGGTTTGTCTTTTCTGCAAGTTCTGCCAAAGCGGAGGAGCGGGACCTTCCATGTTTGATGTCAATTGCGTGCTCAAGAATCCTCTGATTAATTGAGCGGCCAATTTCACCAATGTACAAAGTCCCATAGGAGCAAGGGATGACATAAACACCTTTCCCATCTTTAGGGTTCACAGGGTCCTTCACTGATCTTAGGGAGCTTCGGATAGTATTTAGGGGCCTAAATGTTGAAGGAACCTTATGCTTCTTCGGGATCTTAACAATCTTGTTTATGGTTCCTTGGATAAACGGAAGATGCACCCCTGAAAACTGATCTTTAAGATCATTTTTAATCCTATGACCTTTTTCAGCCTTAAGGAAGGCTCTAAGACATTGGCGCTTACTATAACCATTCTTATTAAAAAAAACTGAGGAGATGGGTTTTTTCATCATTGAGGTGGTTTTCATCAGAAACTTGTAATGCCTCAATGGCTAAGGTGTTGAGAACACCTAGCTTTTGAGCAGGCAAATGGTGCAAATTCGCATTAAGATATTGTTTGGTGTGAGTTTTCTTCTGTAAAACCTAGTGGGAGAAAGAACCATCATCTCTCTTTGAAACAAGAACATGGAGTAAAGGGAGGTTGCCATCGATTTCACATTCCATAGAAAATTTTATCGAGCTAGATTGATTATTAAGATGCTGGAAAAAGAGCTCCAACTTTTCCCGACCATGAGACCAAATGACACAAGTGTCATCCACAAACCTTTTCCAAAGCTTAGGTTGGAATAGAGCTAAGGACAAGGCCTTAGATTCAAAGTCCTCCATAAAAAGATTAGCCACTACTGGGGAAAGGGGGGAACCCATGGCAACTCCACAAGTTTGTTCATAAATTCACCTTCAAAACTAAAGAAAGTAGAAGTAAGACAGATTTCAACCAAATAAGTTGTATTTGGGTTTGTAATGCACTTGATTAATTCAATGACCTCATTAATGGGGATATTAGAGTACAAGGATACCATGTCAAAACTCACCAAATTATCGCTAGGATCCATCCTTATACCCTTTAATTCATTGACAAACAAAGGCGAATCTTTGACAAAGCATCCAGTCCATCCAGCAAGAGGTTTTAGCTTATTGGCTAAAAACTTAGCAAGAAGATAGGTTGACCCTCCAATGGTGTTGATAGTGGGATGCAGGGGAGCCCCTTCCCTATGTATATTTGGAATACCATAAAACCTAGGAATGAGAGGGCTACTCTCAATCAACATCTGACTAAGGGAGCTAACAGTGCTACTATATTTTATGGCTAGAGAAATTGTTTTAGAAATATTCTTTAAGGGATTCTTGTTCACTTTTCTATAGCTCTTGTTATTACAAATATGATCTAAAATTTTTCTTCAGTAATCTTCTTTATCTAAGATAAAGGAAACATCCCCTTTGTTAACTTTAAGAACAATGATGTTGTTGGGTGCCTATAATACTAGTGATTACCCCATTACTATTGTAGTTATACCCCTTATTTATATTGTTGTGCCCCCATTACTCCCATATTGTTATTAATGTGCCCATAGAATCCCTCTATTGTTATTTTTGTGGCTTTATATTATTATTATTAGGTCGGCTGGATTATATTGTGACTCCATAGACTCCTATATATAGAAAGGAGGTTTTGTCATTTGAATCATCCAAGAATTGTTCATTTATGTAATGTAAAGGAGGTTGCCCCCTCGAAGAGGCTGAATTCTAAGGCGTGGATCTCTCTTTTCTATCTTTTTGTGAGCTGGTTTCATAACATTTGGTATCAGAGCTTTGGATTCTAGGGTTTCGCTGCTCCAAACAGGTCATCGTGGAATTTTCGCTATAACTTTTTTTCTGTGACATTTCAGAAGTCGCAAAAAAAACCCATTTGAGAAGAAATCGCGTTGAACCTTGGTTCTGAATTTCAGAGCTTTTCGCATGATATTTGCGGAGATATGATCTCAGGAAGTTGGTCTTTTTGCAGACTCCTGAATTACACTCAAAACAGGTGACCTAGGGAAAATCATCATAACTTTCTTTCTGAGCATTAGATTGAAATTTAGTCAGAAGGTACAGAAAGAGGACAGACTGTAGTTTTCTTTTATATATTTTTCAGAGTCAAAGGTTAAAACAGTGACACGTGGCACTTCATACAAGTTCGCTCTACTGAACTAGTCTATAATCAAGTCACTGCGGGAGATTGTGCATAACTCTTTCTTGGAGAATCCAATTTGGTTCAGACTAGTGGCATTGGAAAGAGGACACAGAAGGCTACTACAGGTCACAATTTAAGAACTGGATGATTCGAAATTACAGAGATACATCAGATTCAATATCAGGCTTCTACAAAGTAAAAAAAGGTGTGTAGTTTTTATTTTTTATTTTTGCATAAGCTTGGTTTGAAGGAATTCAAAGGGCATAGTAAAGCATTATTATCGGTAACTGATGCCCCGAGGAAAGAAAATGCAAACACCTAGTAAGGAACCTGAAAGCTCTAGCATGACTCATGAAGAAGAGGAAGAAATGCTACATGATATATCAAAATTACAAGAACAAGTGCAACAAATGTCACGCTCACAAAAGCTAACAGATGCTAAGATAAATGGCGTGGAATCTAAGATAAAGGGAATGGAAGCTAAGATGGACGATTTGAAGATAGATTTGAAGACAGATTTGAAGAAAAACATGGCAAATTTGAAGACAGATTTGAAGACAGACATGGCAGATTTGAAGACAGATTTGACAAATTTTCTACAAGAAATACTTACTAATGGTGAAAAGGTTGTAAAGGAAACTCATGATGTGAACAAAAGAAATGTTAATCATGATTCCATAGACTCTAATGTTGGATCGAAGACCCACCATATTCCAAAAATCGATATGAGGAAGTTTGATGGCAAGGATCCCGCCACATGGATATTACAGATGGAGCAGTTCTTCGATCTCAATAATGTGCAAAACACACAAAAGGTACGTATGGCAACTTTATATTTGGAACCAAATCAGTTTGTATGGTATCAATGGCTTTGCTCTCGTAAACAATTTATCACTTGGGCAATTTTTACGGAAGAATTGATAGCACATTATGAGGATACAAAAAGCAACACTTTTTTTAGCCAATTGATAAGTCTCAAACAAAAGGGTTCAATAATGGAGCACATTGAGGAGTTCCAAAAATTGAACATAAGGGTAAAAGATATTCCAGAGGAGCATAGGATTGATGTGTTCATAGGGTCTTTAAAGGATAATATCCAACATGATGTTCGCCTTTGGGAACCTGATTCATTAGAGAAGGCATTCAGGTTAGCAAGAAAAATGGAAAGCAAAATTATGGCAACCAGGAAGCATACCACTCACAACTATAAAGACGGAAGTGTTGTTGCCCCTAGTCTTCCACAACCTATAAGGTTGACACCACAACAATTGGAAGAAAAAAGAGCAAAAGGGCTTTGTTACAGTTGTGATAGCAAATACACTAAAGGTCATAAGTGTGCTGAGAAGAAATTATTCTACATAGATTGTGAAGAGGAAGAAGAAAAGGAGCAAGAAAGGTCAAAAGAAGAAGATATACTCCAGGAACAAAGCCTAGATGAAGAACAAATAAATCCGACCATATCTTGTAATGCATTGGCGGGAATTACCACTCCTCAAACCATCAAGATAGAAGGACAAATCAAGAAGAAAAAGGTAATAGTGTTGATTGATTCAGGAAGCACCCACAATTTTATTCATTGTAGGGTAGCAAAAGAATTGAATTGCTTCCTATATCCAGCACCAGAGTGTCAAGTGATGATTGCAAATGGAGGAACAATAAATTGCTCTGGAAAGTGCCATAATATCAAGCTATCCATGGGAGAATATGTATTGACTAGCCCAATGCTTTCCATTCCAATGGGAGGTGCTGATGTTGTACTAGGAGTCCAATGGCTACAATCCTTGGGTACAATAGCTTTTAATTTTCAAGAACTTTTCATCAAATTTTCTATGGAAGGAAAGGAAGTTGAATTAAGGGGTATTGCAGGGAAACCAGGAAAGATAATCAGCTCTAATGGTATGACAAAGCTTCTAAAAAAGGAGCAAAGGGGTGTAATTGCACAATTATGTTCGCTAGATGTTTCCACATTAGAATCATCTATTTCTCCAGATCTCCAAAAAGTCCTGGACAATCATTCCAAGGTATTTGAGACTCCCAAAGGTCTCCCACCTATGCGTGATCATGATCATGCTATTCATCTGATTCCAGGAAGTGTTCCTCCAAACATCAGGCCGTACAGATATCCCTATGTCCAAAAAAGTGAAATTGAACGTATGGTTGCAGAAATGCTAGAGGCTGGTATAATTCAACCGAGTCAAAGTTCTTTCTCTGCTCCAGTAGTATTGGTGCACAAGAAGGATGGATCATGGCGCATGTGTCCGGATTATAGGGAGCTCAACAAGCTCACTATTAAAGATAAGTTCCCCATTCCTGTCATTGATGAATTACTGGATGAATTGCATGGATCAATTTACTTCACCAAGTTGGATCTTCGTTCAGGATATCATCAAATCAGAATGAAGATTGAAGACATTCTGAAAACGGCATTTAGAACTCATGAGGGTCATTATGAATTTTTGGTCATGCCTTTTGGCCTTACCAATGCACCTTCAACATTTCAAGGTTTGATGAATTCAATTTTCAAACCATTCCTTAGAAAATTTGTGTTAGTATTTTTTGATGATATACTTATCTACAGCAAGTCTTGGAAGGATCATGTTGAACATGTTGACAGGGTGCTACAACTATTGGAAGAGAAACAATTATATGCCAAAAGATCCAAATGTTTCTTTGGAGTCCAGGAGGTGGAATATTTGGGTCATATTGTATCTCATGAAGGAGTTAAGGTGTGTTGGCATTATGATTCAAGTGTTGTCCTTGATGGCAACTCACTCAGAGGTTGGTACAGGTGCTCAGAGGTTGGTACAGGTGATGGCAACTTAATCAGAAGACAGATCTTAGTACAGCATGCCAAGGAAGTTCATATACGCAGTTTCGTTAAGCCCAAGTCGCGTGTACACGCTAGTTGGATTCATAAAAAGCGCGTGTATGTGGAAAAGTACCTTTGGTCCATGGTGGTTAGTCCTTGGAAGTTGTGCCTATGATTTCGGACCATTGTGTCTCGACGGGCGTGTCGATCCCTAGTTTTGAAGTTGATGGTATTGTGTTACTATGGTTTTGGCTCTTGGTATTGAGCAAGGCCTAAGGCTATATAAGGAGAAGAAGATCATTAGGCAAAATTATCTTTCGACAAGGCTTGAATATCTAAGAGAGAAAGAGATCTGATATGCAGGGTCTGGGTTGCTTGATATGAGCTAAGGAGAAATCACATCGGTGGATGGAAGACTAGATCTAAGGATAAATCGGGATCTAATGGTTTGAAATGCACTATTATGATTGATTATGCGTATTTCTAAATCTGCATACTGTCGCAATATTATGTTCTGGATCTAACTGATGTCTGGTACAGCTGCAAGTTGAGAGAATCTATTTTTAGATCTGTACGCAGGTTGGCTTAGGTAAAAGCGCGTGTATACGCGGGTTTCGCTCATTGAAGTAGCGTATATCTCTTAAAGCTTGATTTTTTGGGTTTGCAGTTGGATCTGACTGTTATTACAGAGTTCTGTAGACTGCTCTGTGTTCTGGTATCTGGTGATTGACAGGGTTCAGTGGTTCAGTGATTCAAAGTTTGATAATACTAGTATTGGTTGTTTTATGCTTCAATGATCTGTTGTGAAAGTTGAATGAATTGGGGTCCACAGATTGTAATGTTGTGCTTCAGGAATATCCAGTCTGAAAATGTATGAAAGGTGGTACCTGAAGGAAAGAAGATTGTAGGTCAGCACCTACGTACTAGTATCTTGGCCAGTACAAGAGCAAAGGGGGTTGGAGCTCCCTTCCAAGGAAGTTTGGAGAACGAGAGAAGGTTGTAGCCTTCTGCAGGTTGTAGCCTGCGTACTGGTATAAGGCTGCACCAGTACAAAAGATTGTAAACTGAAGTTTCATATTAAAGAAAGATAGAGACAACTTGCAGCAGGTGGTTTTCACCCACATTGGGTTTCCACCTTATATCTTGGTGTTCATGTGTGTGGCTTTTTGATCTGTTCTGTTATACTGCACCTGCTTACTGTTAATGTGCTGAATAATGTCCTGATGAACTTAACTGAAGAATAAGCTAACTAAATTATGAGTTTTCTTCTTATACGCTGTTTTATTTAGTCACAGTAGCGTGTACACGCTGGTTCACCTAACTGAAGTAGCGTATATGTTTCTGAGCATTGAAAAAGTTTGATTGATCTGATAATACTGATTCACCCCCCCTCTCAGTATTATTTCCAACAATTGGTATCAGAGCAGGTCCTTCAGAGAAGCTTGATCGCTTGAAGGTAGATCATTCATCATGAGCAACTACGAGAAAGAAGCATCAATCAGGCCACCGATTTTTGATGGGACAAATTTCAATTATTGGAAGGTAAGAGTTACTGCATATCTTCAATCTCTTGGTACAGAAGTTTGGAACATTGTAGAAACAGGCTATGCTTTTCCTTCAGCTACTCCTACAGATCCAGCTGAGAAAAAGCAGTATGAAACAAATGCAAAAGCAGTCAGTACTCTATTAGGAAGTATATCCCAAACAGAATTCATGAAGGTCATGCACTTCAAATCAGCAAAAGAGATATGGGACAAAATGATCACTAGCTATGAAGGAGATGAACAGGTAAAGCAAGCTAAACTTCAAACTCTCAGGATTCAATATGAGACTCTCAAGATGTATAATGATGAAAGTGTGGCTAATTATTTTCTTCGGGTAGATGAGATTGTTAATTGTATGAAAAATTTGGGTGAAGAAATAAAAGAGACTATAGTAGTTCAAAAGATTCTAAGATCATTATCCCCCAAGTTTGAATCTAAAGTATCTGCAATAGAAGAAAAAGAAAATCTCCGTGTTCTCACTATGTCTCAGCTACATGGAATTCTAACTGCTTATGAAATGAGAAAGGGAGGTCCATCTGACAGAAGGGAAGCTGCTTTTAAGGCATCAGGAAAAGAAGATTACTATGAAGCAAGCCATGTTCCAGAAGAAGAGGAAGAAGAATCAAATTTTGTCAGAAATCTTCAAAGGGGTTCTGGAAGGTTCAGAGGTAAGCTACCTTTCAAATGCTTTGCTTGTGGAAGAGTAGGTCATTATGCTGCAAAATGTCCTTATAAGGATAAAGGAAAAGAACCTGCTAGATGGAACAAGAAACAAAGTGCAAATAAGAAAAGCTACTACACCCATGAAGATAGTGATGGCTTATCAAACAGTGATGAAGATGAACAAGGTAATAAATATAAGCTGTTAATGGCATTTGAAGATGATGATTATGAGGATGCTGTAGATGTGGATAATCTCTATAATGAAATTACTAGACTCAAGAGATGCATAGAAGAAAAGAGTGTGATCATTGATACTTTGCAATTTCAAATTGATGAAAAGGAAAAACATCTTGAAAAACTAGAAGGTGAAATTGTTGGTCTCAGAAAAGAAATTGAGAAAACAAAAGCTATTAATCTTAAGTTTGTCAAAGGATCTGAAACTTTGGATGAGATTATCAATGTGCAGCGGTCTCCTCTAAACAAGACAGGTTTGGGCTATAATGGAGAAACCTCTCAAGCATCCACCTCAAAAAGTTATCTTGATGCAGCAAGAAGAAATGAGCAGAAGAACAATGAAGATAATCAGGTAAAGCAGGGACGAATTACAAACAGAAACTATCAGGGACAATCCTTCTTAAGGGTGAACAAAAGCTACAACCAACCACAGGTAAAATCTTCTCAGTTTGGCTCAAGAATAGATGAAAATAGAAATTACAATCAGTTGGCTGGTAGATTCAATAACCGCAGAAGCTTCTTCAATGGACAATGCTTTTCTTGCCATAACTTTGGTCACAAAGCAGCTCAATGTGTTGCATATAAAACAATCATGACTAGGGAAGCTCAAAAACAAAGAAGTATGACAGGGATTACAAAAAGGACCTATAACAACTTTTCGGTTCTTGAAAATGAAGTTGAATGTTCTATTTGCAATAATTTTGGTCATAAAGACTCTGAATGCAGGAGCAGGTTTCAGGAGAAAAAGGAACAAGCCACGAGCACCAAAACATGGAGAATAAAGGAACCTCAAACAGAAAGATGTGGGATAGCATTTTATGCAGAAGGACAGGAAAATCTATGGTACATTGACAGTGGATGTTCGAAACATATGACAGGTGATAAAGAAAAACTTGAATCTTATTCTACTTTAGAAAAGGGAAAGAAAGTTTCTTTTGGAAATGATACTCCTGCAACTATAAAAGGAAAAGGTATTGCTCCTTTGAAAGAAAAGGTCAAGGCTGGAAATGTTTTGTATGTTGATGGATTGAAGCATAATCTACTAAGTGTCAGCCAGATGTGTGATCAAAAAACCGAGGTTATTTTCAGATCGAATGGATGTCTTGTTCGTGATCTTGATACAGGTAAAACAGTTCTCAAAGGCAAAAGAACTCCAAATAATCTGTACATATTTGAAGAAGGACAACAACAATGCTATCTTAGCAAGGATGAAGAGCACTGGTTATGGCATCGAAGGTTGGGACATCTAAGCTTCTCACAAATAAGGAAAGCATGCAAATATCAGGCAGTTCGCGATCTTCCAGATATCAAAATTCCAGACAACACCATATGCAAATCTTGTCAGTTTGGAAAGCAAACCAGAACTAACTTTCCAGAGAAGGAAGGATCAGCTAGCTTGCCTCTTGAGCTAGTCCATACAGATGTATGTGGTCCATTTAGGAAAAGGACACCTCGAGGAGAAGAATATCTGATATTATTCATTGATGATTTCTCAAGGTTTGTTTGGTTAGGGCTTATGAAGCACAAAGATGAAGCATTCGAAAAATTCAAATCCTTCAAAGCATTGGCTGAAAATGAATCAGGACACAAAATTAAGTGCCTCAGATCTGACAGAGGTGGGGAGTTCACATCAAATGAATTTTTCGATTTCTGCGATGAACATGGGATAAGAAGAGAATTCTCTACAGCTAGAACTCCTCAGCAAAATGGGGTTGTGGAAAGAATGAACAGAACTATCCAACAAATGGCTCGTGCTATGCTCGATGAATCAGGTACTCCTGCAACCTTCTGGGGTGAAGCTGCACATGCTGCTGTTATTATTCTTAACAAAACAAATGTCCGAGTAAACAGCACTCAAACACCTCATGAGCTTTGGAGTGGTAAAACTCCTTCCGTGAAGCACTTCAAAATCTTTGGGAGCAAATGTTATATTAAGAATACTGATGAGCAACTTGGCAAACTTGAACCAAGAGCAGATGAGGGCATTCTTCTTGGTTATTCTCCACATAGCAAAGCATACAAGTGCTACAATAAAAGACTTGGCAGAATTGTTGACAGTATTGATATAGTGGTTGATGAGAAGGGATATATTCCTAGGCAAGTTCATCATGAAGACATTGAAGAAGATGAAGGTTACTCTCAAAGGCGAAATGATGAAGAAGAAGAACCTCAAGAAGAAGAAGAATCTCAAGAAGAACCAGAGGAGCAGACAAGAATAGAAGAGAAGACTCCATCCAGATATGTTCAAAAGAATCATCCAGAAACTCAGATTGTGGGGCAGAAAGAAGCAGGAGTACAAACAAGAAGGACACTTGCAGAAGCTTCAAGCTACTTGGCATTACTCTCCTCCACTGAACCACAAAATGTGAAAGAGGCATGCAAAGATGAATGTTGGGTCAAAGCAATGGATGAAGAACTTGAGCAAATCGAAAGGAACAACACTTGGGAATTAGTTCCTAGACCAAAAGATAAGAATGTAATAGGAACAAAATGGGTCTTCAAGAATAAATTAAATGAAAATGGAGAAGTAATTAGAAACAAGGCCAGACTTGTTTGTAAAGGGTATGCACAGCAAGAAGGAATAGATTTTGAAGAGACCTTTGCTCCTGTGGCAAGACTTGAGGCCATCCGAATGTTCCTTGCTCTCTCAAGCTTTCAAAACTTCAAGGTATTTCAAATGGACGTGAAATCAGCCTTCCTGAATGGAGACTTAGAAGAAGAAGTATATATTGAGCAGCCAGATGGTTTCATTCTTGGGAATGATCCAAACCTTGTATGCAGATTGAAAAAGGCACTCTATGGACTCAAACAAGCTCCAAGGGCTTGGTACTATCGGTTGGACAAATATCTTCACCAACAAGGCTTTTCAAAAGGATCAGCAGATAGCAATCTCTATATAAAAGTTGAAAATAACAAATTGCTAATTCTTGTTGTTTATGTAGATGATATTATTTTTGGCAGCAATGAAGAGACTATGAGTCAAAACTTTGCCTTGGTTATGCAGAAAGAATTCGAAATGTCACTTCTTGGAGAATTGACATATTTTCTTGGATTGCAAATCCAACAAAATGAAGGAGGTATCTTCTTGTCTCAAACCAAATACCTCAAGCAGATCTTGAAGAAGTATGGCATGGAAGAGTCAAAGCCAGTATGTACACCCATGGTTACAGGATGCAGCCTCAGTGCAAATGATGAATCAGCAGCAGTTCACCAACCCACTTATAGATCCATGATTGGGAGTTTGCTTTATTTGACAGGTACTCGACCAGATATTACACATGCAGTAGGAATGGTTGGAAGATTTCAAGCCAACCCAAAGGAAACTCATCTTCAGGCAGTCAAAAGAATCTTCAAATATCTTCAAGGGACCCAAAACTATGGCTTATGGTATCCTAGAAATACAGATCTCACTCTTCATGCTTACACAGATGCAGATTGGGCTGGAAGTGTGGATGATAGGAAAAGCACAAGTGGTGGTGCTTTCTTCATGGGTTCCAGATTAGTATCTTGGTTCAGCAAGAAACAGAGTTCGATTGCCTTATCTACAGCTGAAGCAGAATATGTGGCTGCAGCATCTTGTTGCACACAACTTCTTTGGATGATGCAGACCTTGCAGGACTTTCAAATCACTTGCACTCCACCCGTCTCTATCTTATGTGATAATACAAGTGCAATCAGCATTTCAAAGAATCCAGTCATGCACTCAAAGACCAAGCACATACCAATCAAGTACCATTTTCTTCGGGAACAAGTGCTTGAGCAGAAGGTCAAGTTGGAGTATGTTCCTTCTAAGGAACAAGTTGCTGATATTCTCACAAAACCACTGCCCAGGGAAACTTTTGAATATCTCAGACAAAAGCTGGGAGTAGTTGATGCTTCATCCTGCTGTTGAAGCTTGTCTGTTCTACACAAAAGTTGGTATACGCAAGTTACGAAAGGTATATACGCGTATACACGCGGATTTATGCTGGGAAAGTCGCGTGTATGGTGTACGCTTGTTGCAGGATTATATCCGCGTCCATACGCTGTTTCATGCAGGAGAAATCGCGTATATGAAGTTCTGAACAGCAAGGGCAAACTCTGGAGTTCTGAACAGCAATGGGTATGTCAGAATTCTTCAGGCACGGTTTCAGGGGTGCAGCAGGCACAGGTTCAGGGGGAGCAGCTTAAAAGTCTCATAAAGCATTGTTGGCATTCAGATGTTTTGGTTGTTGATTTCAGGAAAAGGAGCTCAGAAAGAAATCCTGGTTGCTGATCTAAAAAGATGTTTATCATATGCTGCTGGTGACTTTCATAAGTCTTGGTCTAGATCTGTTGTCTCTATGTCATGTATCTCTCTTGTGATATCTCTTTTATGGTGTCAAGGTCATGTAACGGCCTATGTTGGTTTCCCCACTATGCCTGGGATGAATGCTGTAATATAATTGGTTGTTTCTGATATGTCCCCTCTTGGTAGGGAGTATGGATGTATGTATTGAGTCTTTTGGTGATAGGAAGGTCCCTTATGGTGTATAAGTCTTGGTTCTTGTTGAAGAACATCTTTTGCAGATCTGGCCTACTGTCAGGGGGAGCATGAGTCAGCACAGCCAAGCAGAGGTATCAGCATGTCCTCAGGGGGAGCACAGCCCTTTGCCCTTGATGTCAAAGGGGGAGAGTGACTTGGTGTGGTGGTTGCCATCAAGTCCAAAGGGGGAGATTGTTGGCATTATGATTCAAGTGTTGTCCTTGATGGCAACTCACTCAGAGGTTGGTACAGGTGCTCAGAGGTTGGTACAGGTGATGGCAACTTAATCAGAAGACAGATCTTAGTACAGCATGCCAAGGAAGTTCATATACGCAGTTTCGTTAAGCCCAAGTCGCGTGTACACGCTAGTTGGATTCATAAAAAGCGCGTGTATGTGGAAAAGTACCTTTGGTCCATGGTGGTTAGTCCTTGGAAGTTGTGCCTATGATTTCGGACCATTGTGTCTCGACGGGCGTGTCGATCCCTAGTTTTGAAGTTGATGGTATTGTGTTACTATGGTTTTGGCTCTTGGTATTGAGCAAGGCCTAAGGCTATATAAGGAGAAGAAGATCATTAGGCAAAATCATCTTTCGACAAGGCTTGAATATCTAAGAGAGAAAGAGATCTGATATGCAGGGTCTGGGTTGCTTGATATGAGCTAAGGAGAAATCACATCGGTGGATGGAAGACTAGATCTAAGGATAAATCGGGATCTAATGGTTTGAAATGCACTATTATGATTGATTATGCGTATTTCTAGATCTGCATACTGTCGCAATATTATGTTCTGGATCTAACTGATGTCTGGTACAGCTGCAAGTTGAGAGAATCTATTTTTAGATCTGTACGCAGGTTGGCTTAGGTAAAAGCGCGTGTATACGCGGGTTTCGCTCATTGAAGTAGCGTATATCTCTTAAAGCTTGATTTTTTGGGTTTGCAGTTGGATCTGACTGTTATTACAGAGTTCTGTAGACTGCTCTGTGTTCTGGTATCTGGTGATTGACAGGGTTCAGTGGTTCAGTGATTCAAAGTTTGATAATACTAGTATTGGTTGTTTTATGCTTCAATGATCTGTTGTGAAAGTTGAATGAATTGGGGTCCACAGATTGTAATGTTGTGCTTCAGGAATATCCAGTCTGAAAATGTATGAAAGGTGGTACCTGAAGGAAAGAAGATTGTAGGTCAGCACCTACGTACTAGTATCTTGGCTAGTACAAGAGCAAAGGGGGTTGGAGCTCCCTTCCAAGGAAGTTTGGAGAACGAGAGAAGGTTGTAGCCTTCTGCAGGTTGTAGCCTGCGTACTGGTATAAGGCTGCACCAGTACAAAAGATTGTAAACTGAAGTTTCATATTAAAGAAAGATAGAGACAACTTGCAGCAGGTGGTTTTCACCCACATTGGGTTTCCACCTTATATCTTGGTGTTCATGTGTGTGGCTTTTTGATCTGTTCTGTTATACTGCACCTGCTTACTGTTAATGTGCTGAATAATGTCCTGATGAACTTAACTGAAGAATAAGCTAACTAAATTATGAGTTTTCTTCTTATACGTTGTTTTATTTAGTCACAGTAGCGTGTACACGCTGGTTCACCTAACTGAAGTAGCGTATATGTTTCTGAGCATTGAAAAAGTTTGATTGATCTGATAATACTGATTCACCCCCCCTCTCAGTATTATTTCCAACAAGGTGGACCCTACCAAAATTAAAGTCATTAAGGAATGGAAAATCCCCACATCCATAAAGCATTTGCACGGATTTCTTGGGTTGACAGGGTATTATCACAAGTTTGTTAAGAATTATGGGAGAATAGCAGCACCTCTAACGACATTATTGAAGAAAGATGCATTTTCATGGACTCTGGAAGCAACAAAGGCCTTTGAACATCTTAAAGAGGCAATGTGCCAAGCACCGGTCTTAGCTACACCGGACTTCACAAAAACCTTTATTGTGGAATGTGATGCTTTAGGAAATGGAATTGGTGTTGTTCTAATGCAAGATGAAAGACCCATTGCTTTTGAAAGTCGTCCAATCAAGGGAAAGTTTCTAAGAAAAGCTATTTATGAGAAGGAAATGTTGGCAATACTCCATGCACTTAAGAAATGGCGACCCTACCTAATGGGAAGACACTTCAAGGTAAAAACAGATCATGATAGCCTTAAATACTTTTTAGAACAAAGATTATCCTTTGAAGAGCAACAAAAGTGGGTCACAAAGATGTTGGGTTATGACTTTGAAATCATCTACAAAAAAGGGAAGCAAAATGTGGTGGCAGATGCACTCTCAAGGAAGGATGAGGATGTGGAAGCATTGTTGTGCGCTATTTCTATCATCCAACCAGATTGGATAAATGAAGCAAGGGAGGAATGGAAGAATGACGAAGAAGTGTGGCCACTTATTCGAAAGCTACAACAAGATTCCAGTACGTCTGATACATTTAGCTGGAAAAATGATTCGTTATGGTACAAAGATCGCTTATACCTCTGTAAGAATTCCCAGCTAAAACAAAAGATTCTTATGGAATTGCACACTTCTCCCTTAGGAGGGCACTCAGGATTTTTAAAAACTTACCACAGGGTTAAGAAGGAATTTTTTTGGGATGGCCTTAAATCAGATATTCAAAAGTTTGTGGCAGAATGTTTGGTTTTCCAACAAAATAAAGTTGAAACAATTAAGACACCGGGTCTATTACAACCTTTATCCATTCCAAGCCAACGTTGGGAGGAGGTATCAATGGATTTTATCATAGGTTTACCCAAGTCTGAGGGAAAGAGTGTCATCATGGTGGTAGTTGACAGACTTACCAAGTATGCACACTTTTGTGCATTATCACATCCATTTAAATCCAGTACAGTTTCTACTGCATTTATGGAAACAATTCAAAAGCTACATGGAAACCCAAAGATTATTGTAAGTGACAGAGATCCCATTTTCACTGGAAATTTTTGGACACAATTATTTTCTTGTCTTGGTACTCAGTTAGCTCATAGCTCATCTTATCATCCTCAATCTGATGGGCAAACTGAGATAGTAAACAAATGTTTGGAAGGATATCTTCGTTGCTTTGTATCTGATAAACAGACACAATGGGTCAAATGGTTGCCTCTGGCTGAATGGTGGTATAACACTTCCTTTCATACAACAACAAAAATGACCCCATTTATGGCACTTTATGGGTATCAACCACCATCCATCACATCATATTTAAGAGAAAATTCTAAGGTTCAGGCAGTGGAACATCACATCGAACATCAACAACAAGTCCTCCAACTCTTAAAGGATAACCTCGTGTTGGCACAAAATAGAATGAAACAACAGGCAGATCAACATCGCAATGAAAGAAGTTTTGATGTAGGTGATTGGGTATTCCTACGGCTACAACCATATAAGCAAATGTCCCTCAAGCAAGCTAAGAAGGATAATAAATTATCACCAAAGTATTATGGTCCGTACAAGGTGTTGCAAAAGATTGGTACTATGGCATACAAATTGGAGCTTCCTGCAGCTTCTCGATTGCACCCAGTTTTCCATGTTTCATGCTTAAAGAAGGTTATAGGCGACAAGCTCCCAGTTCAAACAATATTGCCAGAACTTGACGAGGAAGGAAAAAATATATTGGAACCGGAAGCAGTTATAGAAACAAGAACTCGAGAGCTACGAAATCGATCAATTTCAGAGTACCTTATCAAGTGGAAGAACTTATCCGCTGAAGATTCCACATGGGAGGATGATAATTTTATGCAGAAGTATCCTGAACTACTCAAGCGTTGAGGACAACACTTTTTTGAAGGAGAGGGGCATGTTGGGTGCCTATAATACTAGTGATTACCCCATTACTATTGTAGTTATACCCCTTATTTATATTGTTGTGCCCCCATTACCCCCATATTGTTATTAATGTGCCCATAGAATCCCTCTATTGTTATTTTTGTGGCTTTATATTATTATTATTATTAGGTCGGCTGGATTATATTGTGACTCCATAGACTCCTATATATAGAAAGGAGGTTTTGTCATTTGAATCATCCAAGAATTGTTCATTTATGTAATGTAAAGGAGGTTGCCCCCTCGAAGAGGCTGAATTCTAAGGCGTGGATCTCTCTTTTCTATCTTTTTGTGAGCTGGTTTCATAACAGATGTCCTTGTTATTATTCAAAGCCCTGAGAGCCTCAAACTCAGGTTTGTTAAGGTTGTTTTTAGGGGGCTTAGCCTTCCCTGGGACAATCGCACAGTCTTGTCGAATGATATCCTTAGTAGAGTTTGGTAATTCCTTTATCCCAAATTCAATGTCACAGATAATCTCTTCCATTGGGATTTTTTTAAGAGGTTAGAGGTTAAAAATTTAAGGTGGGTTGGGTACGTATGTCTTCATAAGTTATTGGGCAGATGAGGTGCCTTGTGTTAATCTCTAGAAAAACCTCATGTCAACCCAAATTTTCTTATTAAGCCTTAGATTTTAAATTATTACATTTTTATTGTTATATTATTATGTAGCCAAAACCTTTCATTATGCGTTTTCATTATAATTGTACCCTTCATCTTCAGTAGATATACCAAGGACGCCTAGTCTTAGAATCATTTCATCTTGTCTTTATACAATGTATTCATTGAAAAAGAAGGTTTCCACCTTGAACTAGAATGTAATTGTTGGTTTTTTATCATTTTTTAAATGCATGACTCATAACATTTGGTACTAGAGCATATAAATCCAGGGTTTAGCTACTTTGAACAAGTCATCGTCAAAATTTTTGCTATAGCTTTTTTCTAGGAAACTTCAAGTTACGAAATTTTGAGAAAATTGAGAAGAGATCTGGAAGTACAATGGGTCAAAATTTTAGATTTTATTTCACTTTACTTTCAGATATAAACCCTATTAAAGTTATGATTTATGAATGATCTTGACATTTTCGCCATAATTTTTTTTATGGGAACTTTCAAATTGTTAAATTTTTAATAAACACAAAAGATATCTTGTGGAACATCTGATAAAAAAATAGATTTTAGTTAACTATAGTATTGGAGAGATACCCTGTGTAAGTTAAGATTTGTGAATATCCCTTAAAATCAGTTTAAAGTGAGTGATCTTGGAATTTTTGTTGTAGCTTCCTCCCAGAAAATTTTCAGAATGTGAAAGTTTTTGAAATCTAAGGATACATTATGTGATACTTGAAGTAAACTTTCATAATCATATTTGAAAAATTGGACTTGTGGCATGCTATACAAGTTCATTATTGGAAAGCGGTAAAAAATTAGCAAGTTTTAGGAAAGTTACCATAACTTTCACTTGGCTCGTCAAATTTTGGTCAAACCTATGAAATTGTAGAGAATATGTATCTGAGTACTACATGACCGAATTTCAAATTTAGAAGGGCTCAAATTTCATATATTAATCAATACAAAGTATAGTCATCTAGATAATTTACAAATTAGAGTTTTAAAGGGTATGTAACTTACAATTGGCATAACCTTTGATTGGAAGATCTATTTTTGGTGATTCAAAATTTGTGATAAAGAAGAAAAAGAGGAGCATTATTGTTTCCACACATGGATCCTGAATGTTCTTAAAAATTTACTTCACCACTTAAACCTTTAGAAAGCTCATCCATAACTCATGAAGAAATAGAAGATATCCAGTATTGAGTATCCATGTTGGAAATTCAATTGTCACGGGTGCAACATCAGTTAAAAACATAAAACAAAATATGGAGGGAAACAAGGAAGAAATACTATATATCAAGGGAAAAATACAAAAATACATCATGTAAGAAATAAAAAAAATTCAAAAATTCCATGGAAAGGATTCTTTTGGAGAGGATTCCTAAAAAGGATATGGATATCCTAGGAAATCATGAAGATAAGAAGAAAAATGTTGAAACTCAATCACACACGAAGATTATTTTATCGCAATTGGAGAACACAAATATTGAATCATAGAAACATAATCACAATTTTTCAATATAAGATCCACACCATGAGGGGTTAAAATCAACACTTAGGCCCACTACTTCATTATGAAGATTGATATAAAGAAGCTCAATGGTAATGATCCTATAACATGAATATTCCATATGGAGCAATACTTAGATCTTATAAAAGATATAAATGGCATCCATGTATATATAACAAGATCAATTTCTATGGTATCAATGGCTTTGTGAAAGGAAAAAGGATTCTATTGTATCTTGGTCCATTTTTACAGAGAAATTGATATCATATTATGGATATATTAAGAGAAATACATTTGTTAGTCAATTGGTAAATCTTTGGCAAAAAGTTGCAATTATATATCACATTCAACAATTCCAAAATTTGAGTCCCAAGATAAATAATATTTCAGAGGATAATTTGTTGGGCCTCTTTATGGGAAGTTTAAAAAAAATCATCCAGCATCAAGTGTGTCTCTTTGAACCTAAATACCTATAGAATTCTTTCAGTATGGAAAGGAAATTTGAAAGTAAAAATATCGCTACTAGAAAAGCGGTCACTAACAAATCTAAAGAATATCATGCTCCCTCATAACCTAAATAAACCAACAAGTTTCACACCTCAACAAATGGATAAAATAAAATCAAGGGGACGAATTTTTCAATTTTGATAGAAAGTACAATAAGGGGCATAAGAGAATAAATTATTCTACATATATTGTGAAGAGGAAGAAGATCAAGAATTGGAACTGCCACAAGATCTAGATCTAAGATAGACTGCTCCAACAACATCTTACCATGCACTAGTCGGCATAAATACTCAATAAATCGTCAAGATACGAGGATATATAAAAAAGAAAAATGTAACAATACAGATAATACTCATAACTTCATTAATTACAAATTTCCAAAACTTCTCAATTGTTTTGTCTTTCTAGCACCAAAATTTCAAGTAATGATTGCAGATGAAGGTATCATAAATTTTTTAGGGAAGTGCCATAGTATTATTTTGTATTTGGGAGAGTATTTATTGAATATTCCCATGATTTCAATCCAAATGGATGATGTTGATGTTGTATTAGGGGTCTAATGTTCACAATCATTGGGAATAGTCGCCCTTAATTTTCAAGTTCCTTTCATGACATTTTCCTAAGAAGCAAAGGAAATTGAACTTAGAGGTTGATCCAGGTGGATATTGGTGGCCACCCGCCCATTCCACTTGGACCAAAACCATTGTTTCTTTCAGTTTCCTTAATTATAGAACAATTTTATTTCCTTAATTGTAGCACAATTTACTATTTCTGGAAATTTTTGGGTCTTGAACTTCCGGAACTGTTTTGAGGCCCTAAACGAGATTTTTTTGGAAAATGGGAAAACATGGGTGTTTTGCTTAATGTTTGTAGTTTAAATTTATATTCCTTAGATATATATTTATATTGAGGTATCGTGCACGTCAAACAGAGATCGTATGCCAAAATTACAACCCCAGGAAGTTGATGTACCAATTTACCCCAACAAGGCCCATAGTTTTGGCGCTTCATCTCCTAGGGTTAGATTTTTGGATGTTTAGGGTTTTCCATTGCTTCTCAATAATAAATAGGCCTTCGAGCTTCATTGTAACACAGTTCAAAGGCATGTATCCAACACCTCTTCTCATAGATAAGCTACCATCACCTGAGCTAGTTTATTTCCATTCTGTAAGTAAGCATATTCGGTTCTTTGATATTAATGAAATGATTTTTTATTTTTGATTTATCTATGTGTTTATGTTTATATATGTATTTTGTTGTGTTCCTTCATAAGTCTGGATCAGTGGTATCAAAGCGATCTTCTCTTTCTCTATTTTTCTTTGCATGTCCCCAACAAGGTCAGGATATAAAGAGTTAGGGCTTGAACTGGTTGAACCTTTTCAAGACCAACCTCACAAACCTCGACGGCCTCCCATGGTGAAAGAAAAGAAATACAAGGGGGCAAAAGATCCTTTCAAAAAAAATTTCAAGGAGGCCCTCGAGCGACAGAGGAATACGATGATGGATAATTTTTCCCAAATCCTTCGGTGGCTACCCTCAGGTGACGCATCTTCATCCAATAGCCACTCTGGAGGTGCCACTCCTTTTAAGGTACAAGTTAATTTTGACATTCCCATATTTGAAAGCCAAATATATGCAGACATTGTAGATAGATGGTTAAATCAGTTGGAAGGATATTTTTGGTTCATGACTTTTCCAATCGGGGAAAGATTACTTTTGCACTCCTCAAAGTCACCCCCCATGTCAAGGACTGGTGGGAAACCTACTGTGAGAAAAAGAACGAGATGGAATCCTCACTGTTATCAACCACACCCACTTGGAATTATTTCCGAGATGCCATCAAGGAAAAATATTACCCTGTCGAGAGCTATGAAGATAAATACATAAAGTGGACCACATTGTAGCAAGGAAGGGACCAAGATGTGCTAGAGTTCACAAATTTTTTTCATGCCCTTTGCACGAAGCTAGGTGTCAAGGATTCTGAGCGACATTTGGTACTCAAGTACTGTGTCTGTCTACATAAGTACATCCAAGACGAAATGAGGTTCCTGGAAATCTCCTCACTCAGTGTCACATATCAATATGTTGTCGAGATTGAGCAGAAGTTTAAATAGAAGAAGCAAGGCTTTAGATCTGTGAATCTGAAGTAAGGGAAGGGTGCCCCAAACCACAGAACAAAGGACAAAGACAAGGCAGGGCAACCCAGGACAAATTGTTGAAGCCACAAGCAAAGAAAAACACCACGAAGATAAAGAAGGACATGGGAAAGTGGTGTGAGTTCCATAAGAGCCCCACTCACAACACGAGTGAGTGTTGATCCAAGAAATCGTTGGTAGCCGAGCTAAAGGCTTCCGAATCATATGCATGTTATGATTTTGAATCAGAAGCTGACAAGGGGAATGAAAAAGGGAAGCAGATTATTGATGCGGAGCCCAGTGCCACCATTTCCACCATCAAGATCCAGAAGATTGAGCCTGAATATCCAGAGGAGGCGGAGCGCATCTTCCACTCACAGATGTGGGTGAAGTGTAGAAAATCTGTGATAGGTTAACCCAATAATGCAATATAAATTAAAGCAAAATATTAGAACCTACTTCTACTATCAATTTGCGGAAGCTTAAAGATCAAGCTGAACAATATAACCAGAAGAAGAAGAATCAATGGCACAATACACATGAAAATACTTTGGGGAAAGTCTCAGATAAAAACCCCACACTATTGCATTATCATACATGGTGGAAATACATAGGAATTATACAAATCCTTAGCTCTCACAGCAAGCCAGCTCTTAGTACAATCCTCACAGATGCTCACAGGCAATCTTGGCTTCTCTCCAGCCTTCCTCTTTGCCCTCCAAGCTCCTTGTTAAGTTATGGTATGTTCTATGCTTATAACAGTTTACTTCTTTTTCTTATTATATTCCACCGATTAGCAATCACATGTACATAAATTAAAGTGCAGATAGAACATTAAACGATCGACAGAAAACAAGCCAAGACAAGAGACACAAGATGTGGCGGCTAGCCAGGGACAAACCCCACAATGTGTGGGGAAACCCTTTGATCAAATCTTCTTTTATCTTCAATAATTCAGCAGAGAGAAATAGTACAATAAATCTGATTCATATCAGCAGTAGCAAACCCTATATCAGTAGCATCAGCATTAGCGGCTTCATTATCAAACTAGGGCAGACGATATCTCACAAACCGACCGTCGGATTGACTTCATTCCACCACCAAAAGTTTTGGCTTCCAGAGGAGGTTCAGATGAACCTACAACGTAGTTCAGATGAGGAGATCTTCTAGGCCACGCAAGTCAATCTTTACTTCTGCAGTTGCAGCGTCAGTTTCAGTAGTTTCCGGCTTCAAACTAGGGCAGTCGATATCTTGCAAACCGTTCATCGGATTGACTTCATTCCACCACCAAAAGTTGCGGCTTTCAGAGGAGGTTCAGATGAACCTACAGCGCAGTTCCAAAGAGGAGATCTTCAAGGCCACGCAAGTCAATCTTTACTTCTGCAGTTGCAGCTTCAGTTTCAGCAGTTCCCGGCTTCAAACTAGGGCAGTCGATATCTTGTAAACCGTTCATCGGATTGACTTCATTCCACCACCAAAAGTTGCGGCTTTCAGAGGAGGTTCAGATGAACCTATAGCGCAGTTCCAAAGAGGAGATCTTCAAGGCCACGTAAGTCAATCTTTACTTCTGCAGTTGCAGCTTCAAATTCAACAGCTTCCGGCTTCACATGTGTGAGAGAGAGAGACCCATTTCAGCGCAGTAGAGAAGAGACTCATATCTGCGCAGTAGAGAGAGAGAGATGTGATGAGATGAGTGAGTCCAAATGAGGAAAAGTCCTCTTATATTTATACACAACGTTGGTGGGTGAATAGATGCGACTGTTGGGCTTCTGAGTCTACATGAGTTGTAAGTCGGCTTGATAATAATTCCATAATCAAAATAAATTCATATCTCCATGAATACTTATCGGAATTGGATGATATTTATATCAATCCTACACCTATCGACTAGAGGAATCTAATAAAAATATTATTAGCCATGAATAAGATGACCCACATGAAGTTTTGCCCTGGTTGCCAATTTTAACACTCCCTCTCAACCATGGAGAACTTCATCTGCAATCTGTCTATCGGTCATTACTATTCATCCATCAAATGCACTGCCTTGTACAACCTGACCCTTGCCCTGCTTTGCTCTATTTTGCCTGTTCTGCTTTGTCTTGTTCTACCCTGCACTGATCTGTACTGTTTTGTTTTGTTCTGCTCTGCTCTTGCATTGTTCTGTTCTACTCTGCTTTTGTCCGAATTATGAAGAAGAAGAAATGATCGAGGATGTATCATACTAACTCAAAGTCAGTCTCAAAGTATGTACCACTGGTCCCAGACCAGTCTCAACCAACCCAAAGTCAGTGTCATAGTGAGTACAACTCCAATGGTCCTAGACCAATATCATCCTCCACTGACTCAAAGTCAGTCTCAGAGTATGTACCACTGATCCCAGACCAGTCTCAACCGACCCGAAGTCAGCGTCATAGTATGGTACAACTCCTACCACTGGTCCCAGACCAGTATCATTGATCCCAGATCAATGGAGGCCATCCTAGCGTAGGGAGTACGGTAGTTACAACGATGCGTCCATCGGTACTACTATGGTCCCTAACTTCATTTCCCTGCTCATTGATCATATGAGAGGTACTTCCCATGAGTCCCAGACTGCATGGGTAGGATGCCTCGACAGGAGAACTAATCAATCCTGTCCTCACAGGAGAACACATCAATCCTGCTACAATTTCCATGGAGAACACATCAATATAGTCCTCACAAGAGAACACATCAATCCTGCTACAATTGCCATGGAGAACACATCAATCCAGGCCTCATAGGAGAACACATCAATCCTGATACAATTGCCATGGAGAACACATCAATCCAGGCTGCCATGGAGAACACATCAATCCAGGCCTCACAGGAGAACTAATCATCCTGCTACACAGGAGAGCGAATCATCCTGTTCCACAAGAGATCGAATCATCTTGTCCCACAAGAGAGCGAATCATCTTGTTCCAATGTGCACCACCAGGGGAGGGTGAGTCACCCTGTGGTCATATGTTGCTCCAGTAGGAACCGCAAGCCCTCAGAGCTCCCAGAGCTCAATGTATGCAACATGCAGAGCCCTTGTACAAGGGTTTCTTGCCGACTCCAAGTCGTTTGGGAAAATCACAGATTAGATCTTTCCTCGGGGCTTTGACAAGGTGTATCAACCTGTACATCATCTTAATGTGATGGAGCTTCCTTGCTCATCGACTACCATATCCCAGATGATGTCTATCTGCTGGAGCAATTGACGAATACGGGATTCCTCAATAATCGAATCCCACCTCTGGTTGTTACAGAGAATCACAGTGGTATCCAATGTAAATCCAAACAGCTCACTGAAGAGCTTTAGCAACCAGACTACCTCACACGAGGTTATGCTAGCAACAATATATCCTGCTTCGGCGGTGCTCAAAGCCACCGACTTCTGCTTCCTGCTCAGCCAGGATATCGAAGCAGATCCCAAGGTGAAACAGTACCCGGAAGTGCTCTTATGGTCCACCACACTGCCTGCCCAATCAACATCAGTATATCCAAGTAGTCTTTGTGTCCTGAAGACATCTCAGAAGATTCCTGGCATCAATCCAGTGAGGCTCAACCAAATATGAGCTCACAATGCTAACTACAAAACATATGTTCGGACGGAGGTTCACCAAGAACATCAATGCGAATGAGTTTTTGAAACTCAAAGGCATTTCCCAAGTCTGGTCCGACATCACTACCATATAACTTCTAAAAGTTAAGATCCTTGAGGTAGTCACAGGCTTGCAGTCCATCATACCGAATCTTTCCAATATATTTACCACATATTTTCCTTGAGATAGGAAAATTTCCCTTGGCTTCTGCCACACTTCAAGTCCTTGGTCCTTCATTTCAAATTCAGAGGCCAGCTCCCTCTTACATTTGTGAATGAGAGGGTCTGCACCTGTTAGAAAGAGGTCATCCACATACAACACCAGTATGAGAGGCTTGTCATATTCAACCTTAAAGTAAAGGCTAGGATCGGCTTCACTCCTAGTGAATCCCAGCTTCATCAAGTAGCTATCGATCCTCTCATACCATGCTCGGGGTGCTTGCTTCAGCCCATAGAGAGCTTTCTTCAACCTACATACATGAGATTTTCGATCATAAATCTCAAATCATTCGGTTTGTTCCACGTAGACCTCTTCTTTGATCGAGCCATGCAAGAATGCAGTCTTGACATCCATCTGATGTAGGTTCCATCCTTGTGAAGCGGCAAGGGCTATGATCGAGCGGATGGTCGTATATCTGGCAACAGGTGCAAATATCTCATCATAGTCTATACCTTCCTTTTGGGAGAAACCTCGAGCAACAAAATGAGCCTTATACTTTTCCATGCTTCCATCTGCTGCATGCTTTATCTTGTAAAGCCATTTGGAAGTAACAACAGTCTTGTCCTGGGGTCTGGGAACTACTTCCCAAACATCATTCTTTATGATAGACTCATATTCTTCGGTCATAGAATCCTTCCATACTTGATGCTTGACGGCATCTGAGAATGATGAAGGCTCATTTTGTATGATCGTGCTCATGATGGTCAGGTATCCTTGATACCTATAGGTTTCTTACTTTCATGAAAGGTTCCTCGGGGTGCAGCATGTCCTTCAGCATCATCAAGTAACCCCTTAAGCCATGAAGGCCTCTTCCTAGAAGAGGAAGGTTCATATGGAGGAGGATCAATCGGATCCATGGGTTCTTCTACATCAGGCATTGATTCATCATCCTTTTCTTTCGGTTCCCTGCTGTCGGCTTCTTGAGAGCTCCTCAAAGTCAGAAGATTGTTCACCTTGCTGAGAGCCATATCTTCGTCAAAGGTGACATCATGACTAATTATGACTTCCCTTTGACCGGCTACATAGATTCTATAGCCTTTAGTATTTTCACCATAGCCCACGAAAATTCCCTTCTTTCCAGATGCTCCCAATTTATTTCTTTTCTCTTTCGGCACATGAAAGTATACAGGGCCAAAAATTTTAAAATGAGAAACATCAGGTTTCTTACCGGTGAATTTTTCTTCAGGAGTCTTGGAACCCAATGCTTGATGAGGGCATCGATTTTGTACATATACGGCAGTGTTTGCAGCTTCAGCCCATAGAAACTTAGGAAGACTTTGATCATGTAGCATGGCCTGGACAGCTTCCATAATTGTGCGGTTCTTCCTTTCTGCCACACCATTTTGTTCAGGAGTATATGGTGTAGTAGTTTCCCTCTTGATGCCAGCCTCTTTACAAAAATCATGGAACTCATTAGATTCATATTCAATCCCATTGTCAGTTCTTAAGATCTTGATCTTCTTTTCGGTTTGATTCTCGATTAGGGCTTTGAAGTGTCGGAACCAAGGGAACACTTCATCCTTCTTTTTCAAGAAGTATATCTAGGTCTTTCGAGAATGGTCATCTGTAAAAATGAGATAATATGAGTATCCTCCCAAGGAGTTCACAGGCATCATACCTTATATGTCTGAATGAACTAGTTGTAATATATCGGAGGTCTTGCTTTGACTTGAAGGGAATGGTCCCCTTTTGAGCTTTCCTTCGGCACATCCCGGACATACACCTTCTTTCTCTACTTGGAATTTAGGCATCCCTGTTACAATCTGTCTTACATCGGGTAGAGCTTTGTAATGAAGGTGGGCAAACCTCCGATGCCAAAGTTCGGACTAAAGAGTTGTGTCACAAGACATGACACCTAGCGGACTTCCATCGACCTGATATAATGAATCAACACTAAACCCAAGAGTAAAGGCATCTTTAACATTATATACATACCTTGCCATTGCTGAAGGTTACCTTGTAGCCTTTGTCTTCTATTGCCAAGATGGACACCAGGTTCCTTTTGGGGTCAGGTGCATTTAATACATCCTGGACTTTCTAGCCTTCTTGAATGGTTGTCCTCTTCCTCAATCTCCAGCTCTCCTCTTACATTTGCTGTTGAATTTGTCATTCCTTTGATTTGCCATCAGAGGGATTTTGATCATCGTCTCGGTGTGAGTCCTTTCTTCTCTTTTCATGAGAAGAAAAGGCAGCAGGAGGACCTTTAGGCATGAGCATTTCTTGCACTTCTTCCCTTGTTTCTTCTTGAATGCATCTAGCCATTAATTCCTCGAAACCAGGAATTACATTATAGTTCAGAAGAGTAGTTTTGAACACGTACCATTTGGATGGTAATCCTCCAAGAGTTGTGAGTGCCATTTCTCTGTCAGTAATAGTTTCCCCAATAGATAGGAGATCGTTCTTGATCTCGGTGATTCTTAAGAAGTATGCTTGCATACTTTCATCCTTACTCTTCTTGAATTACCTCAGCTTATTTCTAAGAAACAAAACTTGATTTGCATCATCGACTTTAAATAAACTCACCAGTCTATTGTAGATTTCCTTGAAGGTGTCCAGTTCAGAGATGTAGGCCACCAAGTGCTTGTCGATAGAGTCCCGGATGATCTTCTATTGTTTTGACTTCTCCATTTTTCATTTGTTCCAGGCAGCAGCGGATGCATTTGATGGAGGCTCAACAATATTGCCTCTCACATGATCCAACACTCCTTGATTCTCAAGGGTTAGATCGATAGACATCTTCCATCCGTGATAGTCAGCTTTCTCACGGAGCTTGTCTTCAGCAGGAAAGAGTGTTGAGGACCCCATAGTTCTTTTAGGATAGCCTTGCCAATATTCTCTTCGATGACTGCTCTTGCTCTTGCTCGGGCTTTGTCTTCACCTCAGCTCTGATACCATGTTAAGTTATGGTATGTTCTATGCTTATAACAGTTTACTTCTTTTTCTTATTATATTCCACCGATTAGCAATCACATGTACATAAAGTAAAGTGCAGATAGAACATTAAACGATCGACAGAAAACAAGCCAAGACAAGAGACACAAGATGTGGCGGCTAGCCAGGGACAAACCCCACAATGTGTGGGGAAACACTTTGATCAAATCTTATTTTATCTTCAATAATTCAGTAGAGAGAAATAGTACAATAAATCTGATTCATATCAGCAGTAGCAAACCCTAGATCAGTAGCATCAGCATTAGCGGCTTCATTATCAAACTAGGGCAGACGATATCTCACAAACCGACCGTCGGATTGACTTCATTCCACCAACAAAAGTTTCGGCTTCCAGAGGAGGTACAGATGAACCTACAGCGCAGTTCAGATGAGGAGACCTTCTAGGCCACGCAAGTCAATCTTTACTTCTGCAGTTGCAACTTCAGTTTCAGCAGTTTCCGGCTTCAAACTAGGGCAGTCGATATCTTGCAAACCGTTCATCGGATTGACTTCATTCCACCACCAAAAGTTGCAGCTTTCAGAGGAGGTTCAGATGAACCTACAGCGTAGTTCCAAAGAGGAGATCTTCAAGGCCACGCAAGTCAATCTTTACTTCTGCAGTTGCAGCTTCAAAGTCAACAGCTTCCGGCTTCACATGTGTGAGAGAGAGAGACCCATTTCAGCGCAGTAGAGAAGAGACTCATATCTGCGCAGTAGAGAGAGAGAGATGTGATGAGATGAGTGAGTCCAAATGAGGAAAAGTCCTCTGATATTTATACACAACGTTGGTGGGTGAATAGATGCGAATGTTGGGCTTCTGAGCCTACATGAGTTGTAGGTCGGCTTGATAATAATTCCATAATCAAAATAAATTCATATCTCCATGAATACTTATCGGAATTGGATGATCTTTATATCAATACTACACCTCTCGATGAGAGGAATCTAATAAAAATATTATTAGCCATGAATAAGATGACCCACATGAAGTTTTGCCCTGGTTGCCAATTTTAACACTCTTATTTCCTTGAGTTGTTCCTTGTGGATGATTAGCCTATTACCAAGTGGAAAAACAATCCTTCAAAACTACACAATCCTCAAGGATGAATCCTTGACTGCATGCATGAGTTTTCTCCATGAGAAAACACATGCAACTGATAGTACACTGTCCTTGAACATTAATCTCAACTGGGTCTTTCTCAGAATAGACATGCATGAGTTTCTGATGAGGGAATCTTCAGTTAACTAGAGTAGCACTAGTTGACTACATTAATGCATCAACTGACTGTTAACTCACTATTAGTTCCTCAAACAGTTTGGAACTAATTTAACTGGACTTAACTCAGTAAACTGAGTTAAATAATTACAACTCAAATATAACTCAATCTTATCTCCTTAATTTAAGGGATAACTCTTGCATGACTTCAAAAAGACTTCTAACTTGAATTTCTCCAACTAATTAATTTAAAATAAATTAATTAATTATTTCCAAGTAGCTATTAAGACTAAATTCGATTTTAATTCACAATTTAATTCAAGGACAAATTAAATTGGAATATTCTTGTTGCCATATTTCAACACTCCCTCTCAACAAGAAAAAGACCATTTGCCACCCCAATCCTGTCTCTATGGAACTTGAATTTACACTTTGACAATTCCTTTGTCAAAATGTCTGCATCTTGCTCCTCTGTCGAAATATACTACAGCAACATGATCCTCCTCACTACACAGTCTCTCAGATGATGATACTGGATGTCGTTGTGCTTGGAGCTATCATGAAATACTGGATTCTCAGAGAGTTTGATACAACTCTGATTATCACAATAGATCACAGTTGGATCCATCCTTCGATCAAACAAACCAACTAGGATTTTCCCAATCTAGATGGCCTCACATGCTGCCTGACTTACAGCCATGTATTCTGCCTCTGCCGAGCTGAGTGCAACCGACCTCTGTTTCCTGTTGTACCAAGAAACTGCCACTGACCCAAGGTTGAAAATCCCTCCTGATGTGCTCTTCCAATCTGATGGAATCACTGCACAATCTGCATCAGTGAAGCCTTGTAGCTTCACTCCCTTTGTCCATCTGTACCATAATCCATACTGAGATGTGCCTCTAAGGTATCTCAATACATGCTTTTCCGCCTTCCAAAACATCTTGGTAGGCTGAACCATCGCTTGAATCAATTGGTTCACCGCATAGTAAAAATATGGTCGTGTCTTCATTAAGTACATCGTTGAACCCACAAGCTGCCTGTACATAGTCGCCTCTACCACTTCTCTTGAAGTAGCAACCTCCTTCCTCCAGTTACCTGCTAGAGGAGTCTGCATGGGCTTTCACTTCTCCATGTGGAATCCCTTGAGTATCTCGTTGGCATACTTGCCCTGAGACACAAACAACTCCCCATCCTTCTGCCACACTTCCATGCCAAGGAAGTAATGCATGAGACCCATGTCTTTCATCTCGAATTCTCTTGCAAGGTCCTCCTTGAAAGACACAATCAACTGATCATCACCAGTCAATATGAGATCATCAACATAAAGTACGATGATCAACAACTTACCTTTCACCACGATGTGGTACAGGTTCGCATCCACTTCACTCTTTGTGAAGCCCAACCCAGTGAAGTAGTTGTCTATCCTAGTTTACCAAGCACGAGGTGCTTGCTTCAACCAGTACAACGCTCTCTTGATTCGGCACACATGCGACTCACAATCGAAGGTCTCAAAACCTTCTGGCTGCTCTATGTACACCTCTTCCTCAATTTGGCCATTGAGGAATGCAGTCTTCACATCCATCTAATGGATCTTCCAACCCATCTATGCTGATAGTGCCAACATAGATCTGATAGATGAGTACCTTGCAACAGGAGAAAAAGTCTCATCATAGTAAATCCCCTCATCCTTAAACTCTTGAGAGACATATTCTCCACCATTGTCGCTTCTCAAGGCCTTGATCTTCTTCCCTAACTCTTTCTCGACTAAAGCTTTGAACTCACAAGACTTTGTGAAAGTTTGGTCCTTCTTCTGCATGACATAAATCCAACATTTACGAGAATAGTCATCAATGAAAATCACATAATACCTTTTCTTCATTGTGGGTGCTGTCGAGAATGATCCACACAAATCAGTATGAACTCGCTCTAATATAGCCTCTGCTCGATTGTCTCGGCCATGAAAGGAATACTTGGTGTACTTTCCCAAGGTACAACCTTTACATGTGTCAACTTGCTCAAGTTTACATTTGGGAAGTCTTGTAGATATCTGCTGCATTATCTTCAAAGCCCCATGATGCAAATGGCCCAATCGCCTATGCCACAACTTGCCAATGTCTTGTCTTTCCACCAATTATGCTTTCGTACTCAATGTTGCACAATCATATACCTCTAGTTTATAGAGATTCTTCACCTGAATCCCCATCCTCTTGGTCTAACCCGTGGCTATGTGTCTTAGGAACACCTTTCCTTTACTGAAGACAACATCGTAGCCTTTGTCCTCCAACATCATGACCGATACCAAGTTCTTCTTCAGTCCAAGAACATACATCACATCTGTCAAGATGAGAGGAGCTCCATGCTCCCTCTGAAAAGAAACTGTGCCCACTCCTGAAACACTATACCTTCCGTCGTCACCCATCTCTATGTGCATCTTGAGGTCTTTTTCCTCCATGGCACTGAATAAATTTTTATCACCGGTCATGTGGAATGAGACTCCACTGTCAAGATGCCAGACACAACCCATCATCGATGAGACCATGCATGCGATGAGGGTAAAGTCCATTTCTAACTTAGAGGCTTATGCCTCACCTTCTGATCCTTCTGAGGATCCCTTCTTGGACTTCTTCAATGGGTAATTAGTCACATAATGCCCCATCTTGTGACAATTAAAGCATCTTACTTTAGACATGTCACCCTTCTTCCCTCCATGAGAAGAATTTGATTTGGAATGGGAAGCCTTCCCCTTCCCATTTCTTGCCTTACTTGCTAAGGCCAGATTTTCTTCATCATCGTTCTTGGATGAAGAACTATCTCGTGTGCTCCTCTTGATCTCCTTCTACATAAGATCTGACCACAGTCATTCAGAATCCGACAGTTTCTCCCTTCCATTCACAGAGTCCTGGTAGCTATTCCAACTCTTTGGAAGGCCAAGGAGAGCGAGGCTCACCATATCATCATCGGAAGTAGTTATTCCCACACTGCCAAGATCATCTCTGCAAGTGGTGAGCGTGTTCAGATATGTGGAAATAGTATTTCCCTTCTCCATCTTGATTCTTCGAAGCTTATCCTTGAGCGCCAATTTCCTCTGGTCACTATTGTTCTGGTAAAGGTCCTTCAATGTCTTCCACATTGAAAATGGAGTATCCTTCCCATGGAGACTCGAGACAATATGGTCTCGAACTCCCTCAAGGATGATCCATCTCGCCTTCGCCACACACTTCTTCCACTCAGACAACTCTTGTGCATTAGTTGAAGCTGGCTTTGGGATTTCTTGATCAATGAATTCCTTCAAGCCATTGTCTTCTAATACAACCTCCATTCTATCTTTCCATGCTATGTAATTCGAGCTACCTTCCAAGGCATACTCGAGTCTCAAGCCATAGAATGCCATTGGCAAACCTTGAAGTATGATATGAATTCGATTTGCACCTGCAACCCCGAACTTCAAACTTCGAATTCTCTTCTCAGTATACTATTCACAACTCCGAGACCATGTAGAAAATATGTGATCGGTTAACCTGATAATGCAATATAAATCAAAGCAGATTACTATAACCTACTTCTACTATCAATTTGCGGAAGCTTAAAGATCGAGCTGAAAAATATAACCAGAAGAAGAAGAATCAATGGCACAATACACATGAAAATACTTTGGGGAAAGTCTCAAATAAAAACCCCACACTATTGTATTATCATACATGGTGGAAATACATAGTAATTATACAAATCCTTCGCTCTCACAGCTAGCCAGTTCTCAATACAATCCTCACAAATGCTCACAGGCAATCTTGGCATCTCTCCAGCCTTCCTCTCTGCCCTCCAAGCTCCTATTTCCTTGGGTTGTTCCTTGTGGATGATTAGCCTATTACCAAGTGGAAAAACAAGCCTTCAAAATTGCACAATCCTCAAGGATGAATCCTTGATTGCATGCATGAGCTTTCTCCATGAGAAAACACATGCAACTGATAGTACACTGTCCTTGAACATTAGTCTCAACTGGGTCTTTCTCATAATAGACATGCATGAGTTTCTGATGAGGGAATCTTCAGTTAACTGGAGTAGCACTAGTTGAGTGCATTAATGCATCAACTGACTTTTAACTCACTATTAGTTCTTCCAACAGTTTGGAACTAATTTAATTGGACTTAACTCAGTAAACTGAGTTAACTAATCACAACTCAAATATAATTCAATATTATCTCCTTAATTTAAGGGATAACTCTTGCATGACTTCAGAAAGACTTCTAACTTGAATTTCTCCAACTAATTAATTTAAAATAAATTAATTAATTATTTCCAAGTAGCTGTTAAGACTAAATTTGATTTTAATTCACAATCTAATTCAAGAACAAATTAAATTGGAATATTCTTGTTGCCATATTTCAACATGAAGGGTTCCCCGCTGCAATTCATTGTTGATAGCGGGAGCAAAAATAACCTCACTACTGCAGAGGTCCTGAAGTGGCTAGTCCTACCGACCATGCCACACCCACATCCGTACGCCATGAGGTGGCTTCACCAAGGATGATATATCCGTGTCAGCCAACAATGTTGCCTCCCCTACAGCATCAAGCCCTTCACATATGAGGTAATGTGTGATGTTGCTCCTCCATAATTTTGTGATGTATCATTAGGCCAACCATACTTGTGGAAGCATCATGTTGTGTATGAGTATAGGCCTCGCACTGATATTATTACTTTGGTCAATAAGTTGTATAGGATACCAGAGGTAGCACCACCTACCATCGTCTCTTTGATCTCTGAAAATAAATGCAATAATATCATTTCTCAAACGAGGAAATTTACCTTCCTCATGATTCGCCTGGAGGGCAAGAAGAATATTGTGGCCACCTCCGCGGCCTCCAGACAAGGCTTCGCCGCACAACATCAATAGATAGACAAGGTCATGGAGGAATACAGGGACATCTTCACCTCAGCCATAGGGGTACCCCTACACTATCAAGTCAATCACTCTGACCTGACCCTGGGCACACCGTAACCAGTGGACCAATCTACCAACACTCTTTTCTGGAGAACGACGAGATCATAATGCAAATTCAGGAGTTATTGTAGAAAGGGCACATCAGGATGAATTCATCACCCTGTGGGAGCTCGATCGTGTTAGTACATAAGAAGGTGGAACCTGGAGGCTCTGTATTGACTATCGGGTGCTTAATAAGATCACCATCTGGAATAGGTGTCCGATCCCACGGATTGATGACCTTCTGGACTAGCTCAAGAGTGCCAAATACTTCAGCAATATTGACTTGAAGTCCAGTTATCACCAGGTATCTATTGAACCATCTAATGTATGGAAGACCGCCTTCAAATCCAAGGAGGGAAGCTTTAAATTCTTGGTTATGCCTTTTGGGTTAACAAATTCCACCGCAAACTTCATGCGGATAATGAACGACGTCTTGCGGCCCTTCACCAACTCATTCGTAGTAGTGTACCTAAAAGACATCCTGATCTTCAGTCAGAGCTGGGAAGAGCACATACACCATATCTGACAAGTCCTCCAAACCCTGCAACAACACAATTTGTGTGCCAATTTGGAGAAACACACTTTTGGTATGACCTAGGTTCAATATCTTGGGTACATCATTGATGAGCGAGGTGTACATGTGGACCCAGCCATGATATAATTTATTCAGGATTGTCTAACACAAACCACTCTAATAGAGCTCGACAGCTTCCTGGGTCATGCCAACTTCTATCGCAGGTTCGTGTTGGGATTCTCTCATATCACTTGCCCTTTGAGTTAAGTCACCAAGGGTGGAGCGAAAGCAAAGTTATTTTGGTATGAATCCCAATAGAAGGCATTTTTCAAGTTGAAGCATCGCCTCTGCTCTGCACTAATGCTCACATTACCAGACCTGCAACAACCATTTGAAATTGAGACAAATGCCTCTGACTATGCTATTGGTGCAGTTATTACCCAGCAAGGGCATCCGGTGGCATATCACAGCAAGACACTTTCGGATACAATTTGAAAGTATCCCACTTGTGAAAAAGAGATGTATTCATTGTGTATGCCTACCGACAATGGAAGCATTACATTTTTGGCAATGAAACGGTCATCAACACAAACCATCGACCCCTGTAGTTCATATAGACACAAGGAAAGTTTTAGAATGATTTTCATCAGAATTGGTCCACATATCTAAAATAGTTCCATTCAAATATCAAGTAAAAGAAGGGCAGCACCAATAATGTCACATATTGTCTCAGTCAACCTCCAGTTATGGCGCTGACCACTGTGCTTGACTCTTGTGGGTACGAGACTTCAGGATGGCCACATCTTTACAAGAGTGATCCAAAATTCGGCAACACAACAAATGCTCCTGGAAGGAAAGAAAGTTCCATATTTTCACCTCCAGGGTACACTGTTATGCCACCTGGGACACATTTTTGTTCCTTCAAGTGAGCATGCCTAGATGATTCGGGAGGTACACTACAGTCGGGTCGTTGGACATTTCGTAATCAAGAAAACAGTGGCAGTGTTTGTTATGCTCTTAACCTGCAAAAATGATACCCAATACCGAATATGCGAAGAAAAGATACCCAGAACACAGAATAGCAATGATTTTATTATTCAGAGAGTAATGTTCACTTGCCTCTTCAAGGGGGCAACCTCCAATAGAGTAGGGCTCGATTACAAAATAAGACATGATACTCCTCGCAGGGAGTTTCTATCCTTTATATATGACTTATACATGCAATACCACGGGCCAATACCATGGGTTTTATTAATACCATCTATCTAATACTACGGCCCATTTGCAACTAACTGTGGTCCCGTCATTAATTGCGGGTTAACCACTTACAAATATTAATATGGGCTTTATTGACTCTTGACTATGACGTGATCCCATGACATAAATAAGGGGGTTAGGGTGGGACCCTAACATGCCCTCCCCCTTAAGACTAGCCTTGTCCTCAAGGCTGAAGCTGCAGAAACTGCTGAAGAATAGTGGCTGGTTCCCAAGTTGCATCTTCCGGAGAGGTGTCTTTCCATTTGACTAGGACTTCCTTAATCACGCGGCCGCGCAGGTGTTTGTTTCTTGTGCCTAGAACCTGTTCGGGTTGAAGTCAGATTGTCCCTTCTTCGTCCAATTCAGGTAGACTGGTTAGAACTCGGCAATTGTTCCCGATCACTTTCTTGAGGCACGATACATGGAAAAATGGATGGATTTTTGCAGTAGGTGGCAAAGCCAACTTGTAAGCCACTTCTCCAATGCGCTGAAGTACTTGGTATGGTCCGTAGAATTTTGGAGATAGCTTCTGACAACCCTTGTCTTTGAGTGATGTTTGCTTATATGGTTGTAGCCTCAAAAAGACCTGATCCCCTTCTTGAAATTGGTGCTCTGAGCGATGCTGGTCTACCTGTTGCTTCATGCAGTTCTGAGCTTGATGAAGATTCTCTCTAAGATGGGCGAGCATGGTTGCGCGGTGTTGTAGGAGTTGATCCACTGCTTGTACTTTGGAGCACCCCTTGAGATAAGAAGTAGGGGAAGGCGGAAGTTGACCATATACTGCTTCATAGGGAGTCATTTTGGTGGTGGCATGATAGTTGGTGTTATACCACCATTCAGCCAGAGGTAACCACTGTACCCAAAGGTGTTGCTTTTCTGAAGTGAAACACCTAAGGTAGGTTTCTAGACATTTGTTGACGGCTTCAGTTTGACCATCCGTTTGCGGATGATAGGAAGTACTGAGTTTTAGTTGAGTGCCTTGTATCCTGAAGAGTTCCTGCCAAAAATTATTGGTGAAGATCGGGTCGCGATCGGACACAATAGAAGTGGGTATGCCATGCAATTTGAAAATCTGATCCATGAAATATTGAGCGACCAAAGTTGGTGTAAATGGGTGGGGTAGTGCGCAGAAATGAGCATACTTCGATAGTCGGTCCACAACCACCATGATGACTGACTTGTTTCTGGACTTTAGAAGACCTGTAATGAAATCCATAGAAATTTCCGTCCAAATGGATGTCGGAATGGGCAATGGTTGTAATGTGCCTGGTGTGTTGATTGTTTCCCCTTTGTGGCATTGACAGACATCGCATTCTGCTACAAAGGTAAGGATGTCCTTTTTCATGCCTGTAAAAAAAAATGATCTTCTGGTGCGATCATAAGTCTTCTGAAAGCCCGAATGTCCTGCAATGGGCGATGAGTGCAATTCTGCCAAAATGCGACCTTTGAGGGTGGATGTTGGGGATATTACGACTCTGTCCTTGTAGCAAAGAATATCATCCTGCCACGAGTAGCCCTTGGTGGAATTTGGATCTACCTGCAATTGAGAAATGAGTTGGGATAGCCCGAGGTGTGAAAACCATTCCTTGCGAGCCTCTTCAATCCATTCTGGAATAGGGAGGGAAATTGCTAGCAGAGTACTTTCTTCCTCAAATTGGCGAGACAAGGCATCTGCTACACTATTGTCTTTCCCTTTCTTGTAAATGATCTCATAATCATATCCCAGCATTTTGGCGAGCCATTTATTTTGTTGTGGGGAGGATAGGCGTTGCTCCAAAAAATATTTAAGACTGTGATGATCTGTGCGGATTTGGAAACGTCGCCCCAATAAGTAAGGTCGCCAGGTCTCGACGGCATGTAAGATGGACATCATTTGTTTTTCGTAGGTAGATTGGCCCAGATTCCTCCCACTTAGTTGTTGGCTTGTGAAGGCCAAAGGTCATCCTTCCTGCATTAAGACCGCCCCAATACCGGTCCCTGAAGCATCACATTCAATGACAAAGGATTTGGTGAAGTCAGGTAGTGCTAAGACTGGAGTGGAACACATGGCGTTTTTGAGAGCGGTAAATGCCTGTTGTGCTTCCTCATTCCAGAAGAAGGAATTTTTCTTTAGGAGTTGAGCGAGGGGCTTCGCTATGCGGCCATAGTTGCGGACAAATTTACGATAATAGCCTGTGAGACCCAAAAATCCTCTCAAACTCTTCAAAGTCTTAGGTTGAGGCCATTCTTACATTGCCTGGATCTTTTTGGGGTCCACCTTGACACCTTCACGCCCCACAATGTGGCCCAAATACTCAACTTCTTCCATGCCAAACGCACACTTGGACATCTTGAAAAATAATTTATGCTTGCGGAGCAGGTGTAAGAGTAGATCTACATGCTGAAGATGTGTAGCCCAAGTGCCACTATAGATGAGGATGTCATCGAAGAAGAAAAGGACAAATTTCCTGAGATATGGTTTGAGAATGTGATTCATAAGGCTCTGAAAAGTAGAGGGGGCATTACAAAGACCAAATGGCATGACCAGGAACTCATAATGGCCTTCATGAGTTCAGAAAGCAGTCTTGGGAATGTCGACTTCCTTCATGCGAATTTGGTGGTAGCCTGAGCGAAGATCCAGCTTAGTGAAGAATTGAGCCCCATTGAGTTCGTCCAGCAGATCGTCAACCACCGGAATGGGAAATTTATCTTTAACTGTCAACTTATTGAGGGCCCTGAAGTCGGGACACATCTACCACTCCCCATCTTTCTTGAGTACCATGACCACTGGGGATGAATAAGGACTAATACTGGGACGAATGACACCTGCTTCCAAAAGTTCCTTGATGATTTTTTCTATTTCATTCTTTTGTGTGAACGGATATCTATATGGCCGCACATTTGGGGGTTGGGCCCCTGGAACCAAGGTGATGCTATGATCATGTTCCCCTCGCGAGGGTGGAAGCTCATGAGGCTTGTCAAAGACCGGCAGATGGTTATTTAAAATCTGTTGCATCTCAGGATGAATTGGCAGAGACTTGGTTTCGACGACCATGATGGTATTAAATTGAGCTACCACTCCATGATTGCCCTTTTTTAACAATTTTTCCATCCGATGTGAGCTGATGATAGAGGGGGCTCCCGCCTGGAGTCCACGGAGGGTATGTGTGTAGTTGTTCTGCTTAAAACTCATATATAACTCCTGAAAATCCATTGTGATTGGCCCAAGCATGCGGAGCCATTCAGCGCCGAGGACAATGTCGCAACCCCCCATGTGTATGGAAAACATGTGGGTTTTCAACTGATAATCCCCCATTTGAAGTTTGACATTTTCACAGCGGCCTTCACATTTCATTGTGCCCCCATCCGCAATTTGGACTTGGAAGTTAGAAACTGCTCTTACAAAACAATGCACTGCTTCTGCGATTTTTTGATGGATGAAATTATGGTTACTTCCACTATCAATCAAGACTACTACTGGGCGATGTTTAAGAAAACCCCTGATTTTGAGAGTTTGAGGGGAAGAAATCCCTGCCAACGCATGCAGCGAAATAACTGGTTCGTCAGAGACATTCTCCTTTGGGTTGTCTTCTTCTAGCGCCTCATGTTCCTCAAGTGGTGGATCTTCCTCTATTGAGCTGTAGTCAGTGGAATCTATTTGAAAAAATTTGGGCTCCTTGCATTTATGACCTAGGGAGTATTTTTCATCACAGTAGTAACATAGTCCTTGCTTCCTTCTTTCGTCCATTTCCGCCGGTGACACCTTTTGGACCTTAAGTGTTTGAGTCGTGTTGTGAGCCTGTGGGAGACGACCTTTAGTGGGGAAATTTGGGCGACTGTATTGGGCTGCTAATGCACGTTCCACGTTACGGGCTACCTTGCAAGCCTCTGTCTAAGTGGGAGGGTGGTGCAATAAGACTTGAGCTTTGATGGCTTCTTTAAGACCACTGATAAAACATTCCGTGTAGAAATCATTTGAGAGACCCCAAGTGCGGAAGGCTAAGGCTTCAAAAGCTGTAATATATTCATCCACGGTACCTGTCTGTCGGAGCTTAGTAAGACGACCCAAAAAAGAGTCCTCCTGTTCAAAGCGGTCTCGAAGAGCTTTGGTAAATTGGGTCCACATCTTAAAAGGTCCATTGCAACGTTGATGCCATTCCCACCATTGCCACCGTTCATTGTCCAAGTACATGCTCCCCAACATAAGCTTAGTCGCATCATCGAAGATATGATTCAGTTTGAAATACTGCTCCATTTGTGCTATCCATGCGGATGCGTGAGAACCGTCAAATTTATGCATATCCAACTTGGGAGGTCGCTGATTGGGTGGTGGGTGGGTGTGCCAGACGTGAGGAGAGTGGCTAGACTCACCCTCATTGTATACATTGTCATTATACGCCTCCTCGTGGGCTGGCTCCTTGTCCTTCGGGAGTAATTGCTGGACCTGGAGAGATAGTCCGTTAAGCTGCCTATTGATGGATTGGATGGATTTTTCAAGTTCGTCCAGTCTTTCATTGGCCATTGCTTGAGCTCTAGTTTCTACCATACACCAACCTGATGAAAAATTGGGACCGCCAAAAAAAATTTCACTAATAATTGAATGGTACCACCGTGCTCAGCTCGTCGTCCTGATTCTGATGGGCTAGATCACAAATAAGCGCCCGGGAAGATCTCAGACTTTTTTTTTTTTGAAAACTCCTAACGGAGTTTTACTCCTTCCTGATCAATACTGCAGTCGCCAAATCCTCAAAATGTCAATGCGGCCAAACTTCCTGCGAAAATTATACCTCGGTATAGGAACCCTTCACAACAACTCCGATCTGGTGGATCTGAGAGATCTGAATGCGGATCGGCTGGCTCTAATAGATCGGAATGACTGATCTGCGAACTCGAGACTGCGGGACTGATGTCGGCTGCTTCTGCACCCCTTTGCACCAGCGGATCTGGAATAGATGATGTGCGATCCCCCGAGAGAAAAGGGAACTACGGTCTTGAGGAGTGTCAGGTGCTACAGATCGCAATATACATAAGGGTCTGGCAGTAGTACTCGGCCCAATGTTTCAGGGCTCTAACTAAGGAGGATCGACCGTACCCTTAGCCGTACAACCCGACTACCCTATCGTATGGGCGAGTAATCTCTCCGAGTGATGTTCTCGGTGTACTGTAGCCACAAGACGGCCGACGGTTTATCTATGGCAAGGTTTCAAGGGAGCCTAGGGGCTTCCGATATACCCAGAGGGTACGTGGAAGACAGTCCGTGCACGGTTCTGTCTAATGCGCTACTACTCGAAGGGGTACCCACAGGGGTTACAAGGGAGTCCAACAGACGTGACCACCTCTTGTATTTCCTGCGTGCATGCCTCCCCAAATCTGCAGGTTTATGCGCTCAACGACAGATCCCGTGGTTTAAAGACGCTGGAACATGTCTCTAGCCAAAAAAAAAATTTGCTAAGAATTGGCGATCCCACCGGCCCTGGAAAGTGCTCTGATACCACTTGTTATGCTCTTAACCTGCAAAAATGATACCCAATACCGAATATGCGAAGAAAAGATACCCAGAACACAGAATAGCAATGATTTTATTATTCAGAGAGTAATGTTCACTTGCCTCTTCGAGGGGGCAACCTCCAATAGAGCAGGGCTCGATTACAAAATAAGACATGATACTCCTCGCAGGGAGTTTCTATCCTTTATATATGACTTATACATGCAATACCACGGGCCAATACCGTGGGTTTTATTAATACCATCTATCTAATACTACGGCCCATTTGCAACTAACTGTGGTCCCGTCATTAATTGCGGGTTAACCACTTACAAATATTAATATGGGCTTTATTGACTCTTGACTATGACGTGATCCCATGACATAAATAAGGGGGTTAGGGTGGGACCCTAACAGTGTTTCAGAAGTATTTTTATTCGTAGAACCTTCGACAGGATGTCAGGAAGTACATCAATTCATGCATTTCCTATGCCATTTCCAAACCGACGATCAAGAAGAAAGGCCTATATACTCCTCTTCCTATTCCTAATCAGCCTTGGAAATCCATGTCCATGGATTACATGCTGAGCCTTCCTTCTACTAAGCATGGAAACAACTACATTTTCGTGGTCATCAATAAATTCTCGGAGATGGCGATTCTGGTGGCTTGAAAAAATAGTATCACCACAGAAGCCACTACTAAGATCTTCTTTGAATGAGTGTGGGTACACTTTGGGATCCCACATTCCATTATCTCATATCAAGACAACAGGTTTTTGAGTACATTTTGGTCGAGCCTCTGGTCAATGTTGGATACCAATCTCACTAAGTCCACGGTCTTCCACACCAAAACTAATGGCCAAACAAAGGTCTTCAACAGGATGATCGTGCATATTTTTCACATGTACAACTTGAAGCGTCCTCACACATGGGATGAAATCCTCCCCTATGTGCAACACAGCTTCAACAGAGCTCTCCATAGCTCAACTGTTCACAGCCCCTTTCAGGTGGGGTGTGGATTCCATCCATTATGTCCCATTGATGTAGCCATACCTTTTGCAGCTACTCAAGCAGATTTGTCTCATGTCCAATCCGAAGATAATAGGGCTAACAACTTCATTGAGTGCATTCAAAACATCTTCTGGCAGGTCCATGACATATTGGATAGAGCTAATGCTGAGTACAAGTAGTTTCATGATCAACATCATGTGCCACACAACTTCCAGGTGGGTGACAAAGTTTGGTTACATTTGCAGAAGGAGTGCCTTACTAGTACCAATTGCAAGATTCACCCACTCTGAAATGGGCCATACACCATCACAAAAGTTGTAGGAGATAATCATTTCGAGCTCAGCATCCCACCATTCCTTGGCCTACACCCAATGTTCAATGTGGACCACCTTCAGCCATACTTTTCACCATTACTAGACACATCAGACATTGTAGAACAACTCACACCAACCGAGCTAAACCCAAAATGCATGGAACAAACCACAATTGATCAGATCATGGAAACACAAATAAAAAATACTCACAAGCAGAATATCCAACTGTATCGGGTTGTCAAATCTGGCCAACTCCTACACCAAGGCAAGTGGCTCACCAAGGACCAGGTTCAGCAGAAGTTTCCCCATCTCATGGAGGCACTCAACGGAAAGGTGACCATTGCTTCCTAAGGGGGCAACACTGCTCCAGGTGGATATTGGTGGCCACCCGCCTATTCCACTTGGACCACAACCATTGTTTCTTTTAGTTTTCTTAATTATAGCACAATTTCAGTTTTCATAATTGTAGCACAATTTACTATTTTGGAAATTTTTCGAGTCCATTGTAGAAATTTTGAATAATTTAACACATATTCAATGGAGATAATCCTGATCATGTACTATTGCGGAAAACATACACAATACATAAGCTCCTCTACGTTGATCAACAATATAGCAGCATCAATAACAATAAAACATCAAGAGCATTCACACATTAACACAGTATGTATCCCGGGGAAAGCATCTCGCTAAAAACCCCAACTATCTGTATATTAATGATTGAGTCATGTAACATTACACAGCATAATACTTCTCACAAGTATCTCCACCTCTGTTACACACAATACAACTTAGATCTGATCTCCAAATCTATTCCACTGTTTGCCTGCCTCCACTGCTCAATCCCTGCTCAAGAACTGATGAGAATAGCTTCCCAAACTCGTTTTTCACCTGCAAAATAGTCACTCACTCTTTGTGGACGTGAGCAAAGGCTAAAATGTGGGCCAAATACGTGAGCAAACTCATTGGCATACTCAATCCCTTGATTGTGCAAGATCTGATGCACAACTATAGTCACAACTGATAGCAATCTGATTCTCTACCACCTGTCCCTGTTGAACTGAACATGCACTGACATGCAACTGAGTTAACTAATGTATTCATTAGTTGTATTATGAGTTAATAACTTGTGAATTAATTAATAACTAATTCACCCAACTCATCTCTAGTCTATTGATCAGTTAGACTAAATACAACTAGTTTAACAAAGTTAAACTGAACACAACTCCATCAACTGCACCTCCATTCCACTAAACTCAACTCACTTGAGTTCTAACTGAAGTCCTGCATGCAAATATTAGTCATCCCATAGGTAACCACGTATTTCCTTGTGGGATCTGCATGTACCACATCCGTAGCTCATTCTGAAGTGCTCCAAGAGAATAAGATCAAGTTTATAGTCCAAATATTATTATGAGACAATAATATTTGACTTTTCTATTTTTGACAGCCAGTCTAAAAATAGACTTTGATCACTCACACTGTGATCATTCACATTTTGATCAAAAATAGAAGTCCATCTATTTTTCCCAACTTGACCAATCATCCATAAACAGCAACCTGCAATCCATAGACATGATCCATATGTCTAAAAATAGACATAGCCTAAAAATAGACATAGCCTAAAAATAGACTTGTGCCAAAAATAGCCTGCGGGCCCACTTAGTGAAGGCGACTCTTTTCACTAAGCTCCATCATCTTGTTGTATTCTCAACAAGCATTTCTTGTTGCACACTTTTCAACACTCCCTCTCAACAAGAAAGGCTTCCTCTCAAACCCGATCCTGTAACTCTGGAATGTTCTCCATGCAACACATCTGGCTGGTCCACTTGCTCTGTCATCAAAGTCTCTGACTGTTATTGCCTCTGTCGACTAAAACTCTGCATCTCTGTGCTCTTCAGTATCTGACTACTCTAGCCTCTGTCACTTTGATCTCTGACTGCATCCGTGCTGCTGCTGGTTCTATCTCCCAGCATTGCATCCGCACTGCACCTCCCAACTGACCTCCCTGTTGGGATAGAAACACCCTCTGATGTTGAAGCTCTACCTGCTGCTGACAAGTGCTCCCTCTCTGACATCTGCGCTACTGCAACATCTCCATGCATCTCGCACCATTGCACACCTCTCTGTGCCACCTAGCACTGTGCAAAACACTTGTGCCTCTCGCATTGCTACAGCCTGCTAGCTATGCGCTGTCCTAGGATTCCCTGCACTGTCGCTCTCTCTGCCGCTCCATCCGCATCTGTCTCTACCCAATCAGTCAGTTCCTGCTACTACACATCGGGGCTCCCGTAGCAAGGTCTCATCCAAGAGGTTGGGTACCTCAAGGATCCTGCCCCTCCTCCTTGGGACAATCAATCCACATCACCCCACCTCCTACCTGGAGGTATGGCTGCATGCAATCCCTCAGCCCACCTGGCTTGAAGTTTCCCCCTACTGGAGGTCTCTGGATGAGTAGATGTCTCTACTCGATCTCCTTTCAGCTTCCCCTGTTGTGGCTCCTCCACAACCTCCTGAAGCTGCTGTACCAATTGTGGCTCCTCCACAATCGTCTGAGACTTCTTCTGGCTCTGCATGTTGAGAGGTAATATACGCTCCCTCTCAACCACCAAGTCTCCATCAGTTGCCTTGCTGCTCAAGGCTTTGCATGCATCTTGAACCTCAAGAGCATACAGGTTCTTGACTCGTGAACCAATCTTCTTCACCTGTCTGGTGATGATGTGTCTAAGGAAAACCTTTCCCTTACTGAAGACTACATCATAGCCTCTGTCTTCCAACATCGCGATCGACACCAAGTTTCTCTTCAGTCCTGGTACATACTTGACATCGGTCAAGGTAAGGCGAGCTCCATGCTCCCTCTGAAAAATAACCGTGCCTACACCTGAGACACTATACTTCTCATCATTACCCATCCCTATGAGTATCTGGAGATCTTTCTCCTCCAAAGTACTGAACAAACTTTTGTCACCGGTCATGTGGAAAGAAGCTCCACTGTCAAGAAACCAACCACTTCCCACCATGGATGAAACCATGCATGCGAAGAGTGTGAAGTCCAACTCAAACTGTGAAGCAAGTGAGGCTGCCTCACCTTCAGATCCTTCCCCGGATCCCTTCTTGGACTTCTTCTTTGGGAAATTAGTAGCATAATGACCCAACTCATGACAACGAAAGCATCTCACCTTCGCCTTATCAACCTTCTTCCCATCATTGGAAGAATTGGATTCAGAAAGAGAAACCTTCCCCTTCCCCTTCTTTGCCTCACTCGCTAAGGCACAGTTCTCCTCATCCTGCATGGATGAAGAACCGTCTCTGGTGCTCCGTCTAATCTCCTCCTGCACAAGATCCGACCAAAGTCTCTCCCATCCTGGCAGTTTCTCCCTTCCATTCACCGAGTCCTGGTAGCTATGCCAACTCTTAGGAAGGTCAAGGAGTGCTAGACTCACCATCCTCATCCAACAGTCACCCCCACACTTCCCAATTCATCCCGGCATTGGATGAACTTCGTGAGATACTGGGGCATACTGTCTCCATTCTCACACTTAATGTTTCTGAGTTTTATCTCTTGCTTTGGAATTAAATTCGAATTCCACCAGCTCAAAAGCTCAACCACTTCCGATCTAGAATTCGTGAGAACAAAGTATTTCTTGTACAGAGATTGACTGTCTGGGCATTCACCGGATATCTCACCTTCCAAAAGAAGGATGAATCCAGAGGCTACCTGGCCCGATTACAGACTCTGCCTGAAGAAATAAAATGGAAACACTTTCTGAATAGTAGATCTGATGATCAATCCTCGCTTGATATCCTGTAAAAATCTCTTCTACAAATCAAGCAGCTCCGATACCATGTAGAAATTTTGAATAATTTAACACATATTCAATGGAGATTATCCTGATCATGTACTATTGCGGAAAACATACACAATACATAAGCTCCTCTACGTTGATCAACAATATAGCAGCATCAATAACAATAAAACATCAAGAGCATTCACACATTAACACAGTATGTATCCCGGGGAAAGCATCTCGCTAAAAACCCCAACTATCTGTATATTAATGATTGAGTCATGTAACATTACACAGCATAATACTTCTCACAAGTATCTCCACCTCTGTTACACACAATACAGCTTAGATCTGATCTCCAAATCTATTCCACTGTTTGCCTGCCTCCACTGCTCAATACCTACTCAAGAACTGATGAGAATAGCTTCCCAAACTCGTTTTTCACCTGCAAAATAGTCACTCACTCTTTGTGGACGTGAGCAAAGGCTAAAATGTGGGCCAAATACGTGAGCAAACTCATTGGCATACTCAATCCCTTGATTGTGCAAGATCTGATGCACAACTATAGTCACAACTGATAGTAATCTGATTCTCTACCACATGTCCCTGTTGAACTGAACATGCACTGACATGCAACTGAGTTAACTGATGTATTCATTAGTTGTATTATGAGTTAATAACTTGTGAATTAATTAATAACTAATTCACCCAACTCATCTCTAGTCTATTGATCAGTTAGACTAAATACAACTAGTTTAACAAAGTTAAACTGAACACAACTCCATCAACTGCACCTCCAGTCCACTAAACTCAACTCACTTGAGTTCTAACTGAAGTCCTGCATGCAAATATTAGTCATCCCATAGGTAACCACGTATTTCCTTGTGGGATCTGCATGTACCACATCCGTTGCTCATTCTGAAGTGCTCCAAGAGAATAAGATCAAGTTTATAGTCCAAATATTATTATGAGACAATAATATTTGACTTTTCTATTTTTGACAGCCAGTCTAAAAATAGACTTTGATCACTCACACTGTGATCATTCACATTTTGATAAAAAATAGAAGTCCATCTATTTTTCCCAACTTGACCAATCATCCATAAACAGCAACCTGCAATCCATAGACATGATCCATATGTCTAAAAATAGACATAGTCTAAAAATAGACTTGCACCAAAAATAGCCTGTGGGCCCACTTAGTGAAGGCGACTCTTTTCACTAAGCTCCATCATCTTGTTGTATTCTCAACAAGCATTTCTTGTTGCACACTTTTCAACATCCGTTACTTCTGGAGCCGTTTTGAGGCCCTAAACGACATGTTTTTGCAAAATATAAAAATATAAGACATTGACTAAAGTTTGTATTCAAAATATATAGTCCTTGGATAGAACTTTTTGGCGAAGTATTGTGCATGTCAGACGAAGATCATATGCCAAAGTTACAATCCCGGGAAGTTGATGTACCAATTTACCCCAACAGGGCCCATATTTTTGGCGTTTCATCTCCTAGGGTTAGATTTTTGGATGTTTAGGGTTTTACATTGCTTCTCAATAATAAATAGGCCTTCGAGCCTCATTGTAAAATAGTTCATACGCATGTAGCTGACACATCTCTTCTCAGAGATAAGCTACCATCGCCCGAGCTAGTTTATTTCCATTATGTATGTAAGCATATTTCAGTTCTTTGATATTAATGAAATGAAGTTTTCTTTCTGATACATATTTGTGTTTATGTTTATATATGTATTTTATTGTGTTCCTACATAAGTCTAGATCAGAGGTATTCAAGGGACACCATAGTGTAAATGCACAATTGTGTTCATTAATTGTTCAAATATATATATATATATATATATATATATATATATATATATATATATATATATATATCCCTTACTCCATATTAAGTCCCTATAATACTAGGGTAGCCCCCATATTGTTATGGTTGTGCCCCTTAGAAACCCACTACTGTTATTGTTGGACCCTTACATTATTAGTGTTATGTAAGCCCTAATTATATTTTGACCCTTTAGACTCCTATTTATAAGGAGGTATTTTCATTTGAATCATCCAAGAATTGTTCATTTATTTGATGTAAAAGGAGGTTACCCCCTCGAAGAGCCTTATTTTCAAATAATTGATCTATCTTTTCTTTTGTTTTTGTGATCTAATTACATAACATTTGGTATCAGAGCTCTGGATCCTAGGGTTTCAGTGCTTCAAACAGGTCATCTTCATAATTTTCACTATAACTTTTTTTATGTGATGCTTAAGAAGTTGAAATTTGGACCACGTGGAGCCAAAATCTTGGTGAGCATTGTACAAAAATTTCAGAGTTTGGTTCGCTATATTGTCGGGGATATGATTCAAGTTAGGGTTTTTGTATTCTCTAGAATTATGTCTCAAATAGGTGTCTTGAATAAAATCGTCATAAATTTCGTTTCGAGTATCCAAATTGAATTTCGTAAAAAGTAGCTAAAATTTCACAAGCTATAGTTTATTTCTTACCATTTTTGGTGCTGAAGGATGAAACAGTGACACCTGTCACTCCGTACAAGTTTGCTCTACTGAATTAGTCCATAAGCAGGACATCTTGGGAGATTTTACCTAACTGTATTTTGAAGAATCCAATCTTGGTCTAAGTAGTGGTGTTGGAAATTGTACATAGAGGGATACCGTAGGAAGAAATTTCAAACCTTGGGAGGCCAAAATTACAAAGATACAACAGTTTCAAGATCAAGCTCCAAAAAGCAAGAAAAAGAAGTGTGTATTTTTTTTTAAATTTGCATAACTTTTGTTTGTAAAATCAATATGAAGTGATTCAAATGGAATAGTAAAGAATATATATCATTATTTGTTTCCAATATGCCTCATAATAAAAAAATGGATACTCTTAGTAAGCAACTAGAAATCTCTATTGTCGTGCATGAAGAAGAGGGAGAAAAGAAACATGATATATCAAAATTACGAGACCAAGTCCAACAAATTTTTATCTCACAAAGAGTAACCAAAAATGAATTGGAAGTGATGATGAATCTTAATACATTAGAGGAAATTCCATCCTAAAAATGGCCTCCTAAGGAAAAATAATATAATAATAGTTAAAATAATAAAATAAGAGCTATGAATTTTGGAGGGAAAAAAAAAGAAAACTACTTCTTTTACTTGAATTTTATGTTTATCTCCTTATAGGCTTACTCAAATTTCAAGTGTAAACACTCATTGGATGTGTAATTAAATTCCAAATCCAATGAACACCCGTCATGTATACTTTTGAGAAGACTTACATTGATAAAAAATAAAGATACATTAAAAAAGCATTTTCAACATGTATTTTTAATGTATCTTCATTTTTTATCAATGTGGGTCTTCTCAAAAGTATACATAACAGGTACTCGTTGGATGTGGAATTTAATCCCGCCTCCAATGAGTGTCTACAATTGAAAATTGAGTAAACATATAAGAAGATAAGCCAAAAATACAATTAAAAAAGTAGTTTTTCTTCTTTTCCTCCAAAATATTTACATGTACCTCTTCTTAAATTTAAAGGTGTTTGATTGGTTTACATATTCTGACATGGCAATTACATGAAAATTTCACGGGCACTTTTAGGCTAAAAATTCCTCTAATGTGGATGGTTTAGAAGTAGAAATAAAAATGGACATGGAACTTATGAAGGATGGTTTAAAAGCAGACGTCGAAGCAATGATGAATGCCAATATGGAAGCGTTGAAGGAAGGTTTGAAAAAGTTGTTGCAAGAAAGGATTCCTAGTGGTGACAAGGTATTCCATGAAAATAAGGATGAGGATAAAAGGAATATGAATTATGATTTTAGGGACTCCAACAGTGGGTTGAAGACTAACCACATTCTAAATATCGATATGAGGAAGTTTGATGGCAAGGATCTAGTAACATGGATACTACAAATGGAGCAGTTCTTTGATCTACATGATGCGCAACACACACAAAAGGTACACATTGCATATTTTTATTTAGAAACCAATCAATTTGTATGGTATAGATGGCTTTGTTCTCATAAATCAATTGTCACTTACACAATTTTTATGGAGGAATTGATAGCACATTATGAAGATACAAAAAGCAATGCCTTCTTTAGCAAAATGATAAATCTCAAACAAAAGGGTTCAGTTGGGGAATGCATTGAGTACTTTCAAAGTTTGAATATCAAGTTAACTAACCAGGTGAGCATATGATTGATGTTTTCCTAGGGACTTTAGAGGATAACATCCAACATGAGGTTCACCTTTGGGAACCTGAGACATTAGATAATGCATTCAGGGTGGCAAGAAAAGTTGAAAGAAAAATTATGGCAACAAGGAGGTATACCACTCACAACAATAAACATGGAAGTGTTTTCGCTCTTAGCTTCCCGCAACCTACAAGGTTGATACCACAACAACTGGAGGAAAAAAGAGCAAAAGGGCTTTGTTACAATTGTGATAGCAAATATACTAAAGGTCATAAGTGTGCTAAGAAGAAATTATTTAACATATATTGTGAAAAGAAGAAAGAAAAGGAACAAGAAACATCAAAAGAAGAATATATACACCAAGAGCCAACCCCAGATGTTGAAAAAGAAGAAATGAATATGATCATATATTGTAATTCATTAGTGGGAATAAATACTCCTCAAACTCTCAAGACAAAAGGATATATCAAGAAGAAAAAGGTAATAGTACTGATTGATTCAGGTAGTACCCATAATTTTGTTCTTTATATGATAACTAAGGATTTGAATTGCTTTTTATATCTAACACCAGAGTGTTGAGTGATGGTTACAAATGGAGGAACTATAAATTTCTCAGGGAAGTGCCATAATATCAATCTAACGATGGGGGAATATGTATTAAATAGTCCAATGCTTTCCATTCCAATGGGTGTTGTTGATGTTGTATTAGGACTCCAATGGTTACAGTCTTTGGGGATGATATCTTTTAATTTTCAAGAACTTTTCATGAAAAATTTATCGGAAGGAAAGGAAAATGAATTAAGGGGTATTGAAAGGAAACCTAGGAAGGTAATTAGCTCTAATGGCTTGAAAAATAATTGAAGAAGGAACAAGGGGTAATTTTGCAATTATACTCACTAGATGTTTAAACATCTAAGTCATCCATTTCTCTATATCTCCAAACAGTCCTTGACAATCATTCCAAGGTATTTGAGACTCCCAAAGGTCTCCCACATATTCGTGATCATGATGATTCCTAGAAGCGTTCCTCCAAACATCAAACTTTACAAATATCCCTATGCCCAAAAGAGATAAATTGAACATATGGTTGCAAAAATGCTAGAGGTGGGCATAATTCAACCTATCCAAAGTTATTTCTCTTCTCCATTAGTATTGGTACACAAGAAGGATGGTGTTGTAGCAGCTGCAACATCCTCCAAAATTTTAGCCTACATCCAATTTCAGAGCCTCCTTTGAGAGTTTTAATTGATGATTGCACACACTCGAGTTCACTCCATGAGATCGTGTGAGTCCTCACACCCACCTTGCTTGATCATTCCACCGACAACTTTTGCATGTTGATGTCAATGTCATGCTTGCGACCATGTTCTGGTCATAAAAAAGGTCTTCGCTTCATGTGTACATGTTGTGTTTCCTATGTAAACATTCGTCGCTCTCACACATGGAGTCACATACATTGTCACGCAAGCATCGTCACGGTCGACCAACGATCAATCACAAGTGTTACACTTGTCGCTCACACCGTCGGTCAATCATGTTGAGCATATGTGTCTGCATGGTTTGAGTCATCCCATCGTCAAGTCATGTAAGTGTGTGTTTGCAAGATCACATATGCACCTTTTCACTCATTCACACACTTAGTCATTTTGTTGAAGTTCTGACAACAGGATTCCCCTCTGACAGTCGAACCTTCACCCCTCCATCGACTCAATCGACTGTCACCCAGAACAATGCAAAAGCACCAAGCTAACCATTTCAAGTTGCGCTACTTGTAAGCAGATCAATCAACCTTCATGTTGGTCAACCGAAGAGTTTGACTTGGAAATCACCCCGAGACTGACTCCCCTAAAAAATTTTGCAGAGGCTGCAAACCTTACCCACTCTACTGACTGAGAAAATTGTGCAGAGAGGTCATACAGACACCCAGTGTTCATCCCTATCTCCCTCAGAAAATTGCGCAGTTTTTCTAGCCAGCCCTCTTGTTACACAGTAATTTGTCACCGTTTGTCACCGTCCCTGTTACCCCTCTCCCGCACGCTGGAGGCCTCATTCCGGGACCTGTGAGAAGTGGCATGACCTGAAACCACTTGCATTATATTCCTCTAAGTGTGAACTTCATATGCCCTGAAGACATCTCCTGCAGTATACCCATAAAAACAGCCCTTTTTGCATTAGCGCGGGTTCGCCGTGTACTTCCCGTGCCAATGGGGGAAATCCTCTAAAGAGGGCGCGCCAGTTGACGCTCTGTCTCAGAGTCGCACTCGCGCCAACCCAGTTGGGTAAAGTTTTTAACAAACAAACCTCCGAAGGTTCTCCTTAACCCATTCACCAACTGAATCCGTGTTGAGCTAGGATGGTTTTGCTTCGAATCTCCATAGAAGGGAAGTGGTTTGCCACCTTTCATGGAAGCTTCTCAGTGATAAAGCCAATCCCATGAATATTGTGGTTGATCTTATCTCCTTCCCCTCTATCTATAAAAGCTTGTTCTTTTGCCTTGAGCAAGCTAGTTCCAGCAGAGTGCTAGTGATAGTGAGAATTCCAGGAGCTCAAGAGATTGAAGTTGCAAGAGCCTTCTTTGCATCCATAAGGCCAAATCTAAGTGAGGAGATTCTTGTCACCAAGGAGAGAGAGGCTTGTTTACCATCCCAACAAGCTTTGCATGACTTGTGTAGCTGATCACCCAGCCAAAGGAGGATTTGACATCAGAACTATGGTTGTATTCTTCTTTGTTATTTATCAATAATAGATGACTATCACTATGGTTCCACTCTCGTTGTCCTTTGTAATGATTGATGTTAAGTTATATCTTTTCTGACTGATATATAATTGCATCTATTGGATTTTATGCTTGTATTTGTGTTGTTCTTTGCATGTGCAGGTGTCCAATCACGGAGATCGTGGGGATCGTGACCGGCCGAAGCAAAGGAACAAGAGCGACGTCTCTTCTACGAATATTAGCGTTGGAATCCAAGTAGGTCCTCATCATCCACCTTTAATTTGCAATTAGGAACTTGCGTGATAGCATTGTTTGATTGTTGCTAGACCCGGTCTGGGCTTGTAGGGATCGCCTCTGTCCGCAGAGGGGATTTACCTCCACAACACCTCTAGTCAATCGACTGCTTGCTCACCCGGAAAACTGCACAGTTTTCATGAGCAACCCCTCTGCTACCCAGCAATCCGCTCAGCTCAGAAGCTATGCAGAGGTGATCATCAAACCATCCTCCCAGCATCAACACATTTTTCCCTGCCAACAGCTCCCAGCAACTAACTATCGTTTCCCTCCAGGAATTGCGCAATTTTTGGTGCCAAGCTCCAGCAATTGACTATCATTTCCCTCCAGGAATTGCGCAATTTTTGCTGCCAAGCTCCAGTAGCAGACTACAGGTTCCCTCCAGGAATTGCACAGTTCTTGCTGTCAAGCTCCACCAGCGGACTTCCAATTCCATCCAGGAATTGCGCAGCTTTTGCTGCCAAGCTCCAACAGAGAAATGTTGGTTCCATTCAGGAATTGCATAGTTTTTGTTGCTAATGTCCCAGCAGCTAACTGCCAGTTCCCTCCAAGAATTGCACAGTTTTTGTTGCCACTGACCCAGCAGCCAGCTACCAGTTCCCTCCAAGAATTACGCAGTTTTGGATGCCAAGCTCCCATTGCCCGCTCCTTCTAGAAATTGCGCAGATTTTGTCTACCATGCCTTCCCACAGCCCAGACTGCTCCTCTAAAAAATTATGCAGTTTTTTCTGCCAGCTGAGCTAGAGCCCGCGGACAGTCACTATCGATCCGGATTGCTCGTCCCCATCACCCAGTGACTCCTGTGCAGTTTTCACCAGCAGTGCCCGGAGCCTCCATCCAAGCTCATACCTCTCAACCTTGTCTCCTCTCCCGGTCACCTTCATATGAAATGATCATGCATCATGGTAGACTAGGAGGTTTATGGATTTGATGTTGTCTCGTCAAGAGTGACTGCAGATATAGGTACACGAACAAACATGTTGCGCGGCGGATGGGATAAACAAAGGGAGTACAAGTACAAGGACATGTTCACCAAAGGACGAACAAATGATGCATGCGAAGAGATGTTCTCGCTAATGAACGACCATGCAAAGATGTGTTCACGGACGAATGGACGAACGAATATGTAAGGATGTGTTCGCACATGGATGGACAGACGAACATGCACTTTTTGTGAATTGACGAACCTATCAAGCATGCCAACATGCAAGTAAGGAGCAACGTGCAAATGCAACATCAAGCAAACCTAGCGACCATCGAAGACTCTGCGCACCTTTCCATGCAGAGGTGAAGCTGTGACACACCATGAGGACATCCATCACCAGCAACACTACAGCTCGACATGCACACTAGCAGCATCACAAATGTACCAAGCACTTTATTTTGAGTCTTCTCATCATTCATGTCGTCCACAACTCTACTGTGGGCCATACTATCAATAAATGTAATGCAATGTGGAAGTACAAGAGACCCACTTGTCATATGAAGAGTCATGTAAAGTCGAAAGGTCTTGGAAGTCAAACAGTCATGAGGGTAGTCGAACAACCACAAGGGTCAGTTTCACCCTTGGCTATAAATACCCCCTCATTTGTACATGTAAAGGAATTTTTCAGCTCGACTCCTTCCACATACCCTTGAGAGTCTGTAATATTTTCTTTGAGGAGTAAGTAGTGGCTCCAACGCCCCACCCATGGGATTAGTGATGTATGGTGTAACAATGTGTCTTGGAACTTTTTCTTAATTCAGAAGCCTGCTAACAAGCCAGCACGTTTTCACACATGTGTTGTAACTGTTGTAAGACTGATCTTGAACACTTGTAATGCATGTTTCTTTAACCTGTTTTTAATAGTTGAACTCATTCACTTGTTGTAATACATATATATTAATGAAAATGTGTTGTATGAGTTGTTAACATTGTCCTGCCCATGTTGGTTGCCTCCCCGGACATCAAATAGACCTTTCACGTAAACTTGCTATAACAATCGTCACACTCGCGTGGACTCCTCCACTGTGTGTTGTATGTGTTATCTTTCCTTGTGTGTTGTGATTTCCGCATCCGTGTGGACTTCTCTTCCGGAAGATGTGAACGTGTTGTTGTGTTGTGTGTTCCTAACAGAGTTGGGGCTTCCTCCCGTCCGACTTCGGACACACTCCCACCCTCTCCCTCTACAGTGAAAGAACCATTGACACAAGTACACTAGCAATCACCAGGAACACGAACCTTACTACTCAAAGACAAAGCAGACCACTCTCAAGTGCTAACAAGCAAGAGCTGAGGCAAATCTTTAAGATAATGGAAAGCCATCATATCAGATGGGACTCCCACACCAAACGTTGTGAGGTCTATTTGGGACTTCATACCAGGGTGATCCCCTAAATGTTGGTGGTTCCAGCACCATCAACATTTCTGGCGCTAGAAGGAGGGTCGCCAGTTGTATATGGTTGAACATCCTCTCACACTCACTCATTAACCATCTAGTCAATGCAGTAATTCACACACCCTCTCACCTACGCGCGACTCTACAGTTGGTTACTTCTCACCTCCCAGGACTGAACACAAAATTCCATATCATAACCTTCGCTCAGTATGTCCCATCACCCGCCAGTTCGTGAAAGCAGACAGACTGATCCCAGGCATGCAACACCTTCCATACACATCAAGGAACCCAAAAGCATATGCCACAGGGGTTGTTGTATCATTAGTGGAAGAAGAAGTTCTTGCCACATTTGAAGGCTTGACAGAAGTTATTGAAGAAGGAGAGGAACCTCCGGTCTTCTGACAAGGGGAACGAGACAACCTTGTGAAATTAGGATTAGACTCCAGTACAGGAGGCGAAGGGGAAGACAGTGGAGGAAGTGGAGCTGGAGATGAACCAATAGACTCAGAGTCAAAACCGTCAGATTCTGAAGAAGAAGAGGAGGATGAAGAAGAAGAAGAGATGGTTGACCAAAATCTAGAATGGATGACTCAAGGACCATTGGCTCTCCCATGTGTTTTGCAACAGATGCCAAAACGAGCAGAGAGAATGAACATAAAGTTCAACCCTAATAGCATAGTGAAGGCAGAAGACCATTTGGACAACTTCTACCTGCAGTTGCAGACCCTTGAGGTATGGCATGATGATGTATCATGTAGATTGTTTCTCTGTACCTTGGACTGTTGCGCAGCTACATGGTATCACAGCGTTCCACCAAACTCCATACAGAATTTGGGTGCATTCAAATGCATGTTTCTTGAAAAGTTCGCTGATGACAATACCCCAGCCATGTTACTCAAAGAATTGGGAAGCCTGGAGATGGAGGGGAAAGAAAAGGTAAAATATTTCAATCATAGGTTACACGCATATTGAACAAGTTTGTATAAGACAACAAACCTCATGACTCTGTCACTGTTTATTACTACACATTCGCACTGCCAACCAGTATTGCGCAGTTCGTCAAGTGAGCTACGAAACCAACTCTATTGGAAAACTATGAAGAGGCTATTGTTGTTGAGAAAGACCTGTGCGCGATTGGAGTCATCAAGGATGATGAACCAGCAAAGGACTCCAAAGACGCGAGCAGAAATTCTCAGGCGATGGTGAGAAAAGGTAGAGACAAGGAAGCAAATGATATTGAAACCCTCACTCGCCTCGTCAAGAACTTGACAACAGAAGTGTTTGAGCTTAAACAACGAAAAATGGACACATCTGCAAGTAGCCATCTGCCCAGATAGATACAAGGAAGCAGTTCATCAGGAAGCAACCGGTACACTCCAAAAAATGCGCAGAGCTCTATGTTCCACCTTGATTAGTGCACAAATTTTGAGTTTTGTTCATTCCATAAAGAACATCACCCCGAGAACTCTTGTTTAGACTGGAAGCGAGTCACAAGCTCTATATGTAGTCATACATTTGACATGGAAAACAACATGCAGGAGCAGCCGAAAGACAAAGATAATGACGAAGATGTTGCACCTAATGAAGCATCAAGTTCTGGGCATGTGGTGAACATGTATCAGTGCTCGCAAGCAGCGTTGAAGGCGAACACCGAGAAACAACCCCCAAAGAAAAATGACCGCTACAATCTTAGGAGTAAAGGGGCTCCCCTTACACTTGGGGAAGCACAAGAAAAGATGATATTATTTTTGAGGAAGGTTGATCCACCAACCGCCCCAAAACAGAAAACACAGAGCAAGCCTGAGAAGACAACGATAGACAAGAATACGTCCATGAGTAGTAAACTGCAGAACACTCTGCTGGACAATACAAACATCAGTCCTACCTCGGACACCTCAGTGATTCTTCCACCTCTGGAATACAACATTATAGATGACATGAAGAAAACTTGTGCAAACATTAGTTTGTTCAAGTTAGCAAAGATCCAGAGTCAACGAGACATCTTGTTGGGTGCACCGGGACAGACAGCGATGGATAGTGCAGCCTTTACCAGCAAGGGAGCCAGCACTGTTATCGGGAAAACTAGTTTCTATATAGAGCTGCTAGTCCCACTAATGCTGGTAGTTGCCTTAGAAACAAACACACTAAAAACTACTTTCGTTTTCCTTTATGAGAAATATATAAGAGAAGAATAAGGAGACCAACCTCTGTCTTGCGCTTGGTTCCTTGCTCGATTCCTCTCTCTTCTGGTAGGTCTTTGCCACTCGCTTCCTTGTCTACCCAGCTTCAAAGAGTACCTGTAGAATCAAAGCAGCATAACACTATCCAAGAACATAGATCTATTATCATAAACAATATAGGATTAGATGTACATTGACCACACAAATGCATAAATCATCAATCATACAAGAATGTGGAGGAAAACTTGAATAGCTTTATTGATAATCAAGAAAGAGCAAAGAGGATTACAACCAATTGTTCTGACCCAACATCATCCTCTCAGCAAGAAAGCCCTTCTTCACCTCATGAAAAGCTTAGATCACCCAATACTATGATATTGCACCCAGAAACCAACAACACTTCCTTACAAGATACAAAATTCCAGCCTCTGGATCTCTGGGATGAGGGATCCATATATAGATGTTTGCAAGGGAGGTGAGTCAGCTTTTGAGATTTGATTAGTGTCTTCTCTTTGATAGTTCGTGATTCCACTTGGATATTGATGATCTCTTACTCATCCCTGGTCGAATTCAGAGAGGCAAGTGTCACAGGAGAGGTTTCTGGAAGATTCCATGCTCCTCCACCTTGCGGATTGACCCTGCCATTTGTCCCTTCTCGCCCATCGCACCCCATAGAAGGGTTTTTTGACATGCATTGCACCTACTGTGTGTATTCAGGTGGGATGCAATGCACTTTGCCTATGGAGCAGGTGAAATGGTCCAGTTTTGACCAGTTCTGAGTATTTTTTCATGGAGAACTTCTGGGAGATGCTATAATCAGTTGAACTTGTTCTTTTAGGGGTTGGAACAACACCTTTAGGGACTTAGGAGCCCTTGGTTTATGGACATTTATGCTTGGGGTTGCAGTGCCCAAAAATGTCTATAACAGTTGCCCCTTAAAGCGTGAGGTTGTTAATCTTTTGATGTCGGGTAAAATGTTTTATCATGAGGATCCGAAGTTTTTTCGAGCTGGAAGGCGACCTGTAATAAGATACAATACAATACATTATCTTCATATTATTTTCATGATCTAGCTGAGGTGGGCATTCCCATGCTCAGCTTTATAAATTCATTTTCATGTACATAGGACAGACAATCGTCTGAGTGTAGACTGATGATTCTGGTAGAGCCATCTTCCCTTAGATTGGATGATTATTTGTACAGAAATGACGTACATTTGATGTCTTTATTTTCCTGAATATATATCGCAGCCCGGATGGATGAAACTAGATCCGGGGTCTTCAATCTCATTCGATCTTCACTCAAAGTACAAGTCGATCCATGTGAGAGATGTTCTGGAGTCAAACATGGAAAGGCATCGCCTGATTACCAGCCAATGATGTAAGTTGTTAACAGGCACGAGAGGAATCACCGATAATGATAATGACCCTCAAGGTACTGTAGTACAATTCACGTGGTGTGAATAAGGGACTTGGCGTCGAACACCAAGCAAAATCTTTCGGTCGAAGGCCATTGATGTAAACCTGTCGCCGGAAGTGAGAAACTTGCCATTGAGGCATGCAAGCTTCAAAGTACTGAAAGGGTTGTTCCTAGATCGACTTCTTGGATAATGAGCTGATGTCGACAAGAAGCGATCTGTCATAGGAGGGTCTTAGTGAATCCCACATCAATGACACGGAACGGAGCAAATGATTTTAATGGAGGTGAAAACGATCTGGTGATATATGGTTTAGGGTGGCAGTCATGAAAGAATGGAGCGAAAATGTATTATAGTGGGTGAGACACAGGTGAATTCTCTGAGCGAATTCTCTTGAACATATCGGTGACACTGACATGATGGATTGGTAGCATTAACCCCAAGTGTGGATGGTGTGATGGAACCATGGTGATGTGACCAGTGAATGGAACAACCCAACCCGACTTGGATGTGGAGTGAAAGTGTCATGTTCAAGAGTGACTTGCTACAAAGTTTCTTCAAGTTTTCTTCCTAATTTTTCCCCAGTCATTGCTGAACAGTACCTCTTTATTTTTGTCAAGCTTGAGGAGGATAACATATGCTTGTTCTATAAGTTTCCCTTCGGGCAAACCCATCGCTATGTTTTAACGAGCCTAGCGATAGTGAAACTCGTTCTTGTATGTTATGGACAAGTTTGTCACTATTAGGTTTTAACGAGTTTAACGACAAAGATAACTCGGTCCTTTTCAATTTTAGAGAGTCTGAAAAGGGACGTAAAGGAAACTCCAAAAATCCTTTTTCGTCATCTAATCCCTTAAGTCCGAAAAAGTATAAAATAATACAAAAGGGATGAATTTTCGATAATTTTAACGAGCTGAACAAAACAAGCGCTCGATCTTTTTGTGTAATAATCCCTCAGGTCCAAAAAGATTAAAATCTAGAGGGATAGCACTTCCGGTCACTTTAACGAGCTGGAGAGGCCAATGGCTCGGCAATCTTTTCATATTTTACGAGTCAGTTGAAAAGATCTTAAAGGAGACTCATTTTTTTTTAGGAACGAGTGATAGATTCGAGTAGCAACTAATTCCAGGTAAGGTTTGGAATTTTCCAATCACGACAATGTCACAAGGATGACTAACAAGATCACTCTTCGCAGCTGTTCCTCAAAATGGGTAAACAATCAAGTGGAGGTGAATGATCGGCCAATATAGAGTGGAGGTGATGATGAGAACACGACCAAGGCTTCAAAGGCTGAAGTAATACATTCATGGTTATTTATCGGAAATTGGTTCATTTTTTAATGAGCTTAAATGCTGGGGGAAACACTTGCTCATTGCTTATGTTTATTTTTTAACGAGCTTGAATTCCGCGTTAAAACTGCTCGATATAACGATCATTTCTTGACTTTACCATTAATGACTTTGTTGTGCTGCATGCTCAATTGCTTCATCAAACTAGTTAGAAATGAACAATACATGTTTGAAAAATGAGTTAAGACACTAATATTTTACTTGAATTACGTAAAAAGTAATTTAAAAGTGCTTTTACCCCTCATTTTACCATTTCATTTGAACTTTGGTCTGTTGGAGCCTTGGAGGTGCTTTCCCCCTTGATTTTCACCAGCTGATTCTGGGAGATTCTGTGGACGATTTTTGGCACCGTCTGGACCAGGTAGGAGCTAAACCTAAGCTCTTTCATTTCATCCTTTCCATTTTGCATTCTAAGCCTGATTTCTAGTTTTTCTGAGCCTCTGGGGTTTGAAAAACTCGCTCTGGCTCCATCACACCCTTTCTATATCGAAAGGTGCGTTGCATGTTGGCCTACCCATTGGACAGTTGGCATGCAACGCACCCAGAACACTGTTGGGGGTGCGATGGGAGCAAGGAGGGAAAATTGTGCACAGTTTTCAATGGAAATTTTTTCCTATTTCTCACCAAATCGGGATCTAACTCTTCTCTTGTTTGTTTTCAGATATTTATTGGAGAAAAATGCCTATTACATGGCGAGAACGTGAGCATGAAGAAGAGGACATGCTTGCTTTACATGATCCGGTTACAGCAAATGCACTGCAGAACTGTGGCCTATTCAAGTTTTTCCGCATCTCTAGCATGGGGCAGCAAATCAACTTGTTGCAGTATTTGCTCGATGCCTGGGACCCTACCAGCCAGGTGTTCCAGATTAGGGGAAAATCCATCCCCTTGACTTTCGTGGACATCTATTTTTTGACCGGCTTATCGAGGCAAGGTGCCCCTATCTCCTTATCAGGTTCGGCCTGTGGGGGTGAATCTGTGAGAGATTACATTCACAGGTATTGCAGAGAGGGATCTCAGCCGAGTAAAGACGGCAAGATCATCATCTGAGATTTCACTAACAGGTCCCTAAGGACCATTCTGTTCACCTTTGGTAGGATGGCTGGTAGTGCGGCTCTTCATGTGGCCAACCGGTCTTATATGCAGTATGCCTTAGAATGCCTCGAACCGAAAGTGTTCAACCAGTGTGATGCAGTACTCTTTGTGATGAAAGAACAGTTGACCAAGGTGAAAAACGGAAGATTGAAGAACTTTGGATATGGTTCTATTTTGACCGCCTTTACCTTGGAAAAGATCCCGTTGATGCAGCTGCAGTATACTTCACTTGGTTTAACTCCACTGACTGAACCATGGATGCAGAGATGGGTCGACCATATGTCCAGACATGCTGGTCACTCTCAGGTTTCCTTTTCTGATACCTTCTTCGGGTGGTTTGATCGTCAGGAGATGGTTTTTTCTGAGTATCCATATGCTGGTATGGACTTCCGGGGTGACCCGGATTTGGTACTGCCGACTGGCGAGCAGTGGGGTGCCATTGGTAAATTCTTTGACCATATTTCTGTTTATCATTTCTCTTTATAATGTCCTTGTGCTTTATTCTGTCAAGACTAATCAGAACTCATGTGCTCATGCAGATGTTGGTCCCGTTTGGCCAGTAGTATGCCTGAGAGTGCCAACTGTCGCTCCAGCAGGAGAGGCTATGGGAAGGGCTATCCTTCGCGACCTGGATGTGGCCAAGACTCTTTCAGCATTACAGGATCAGGTCGAGGGCCTCACTCTCGGTATTCCATATGTGAGGACTGATGAGCTGCCTCTGAGGTTGCAACGACATACTACTGGCATGCCAAGTCGATGGACTAGGCTTTTACGCATGATTGCACAGGTGGTGACTTGTTATCACCAGCATCATTAGACTAGGGTGCCCCCTAGCGTTTTGAGTTTTGGTTCATTTGACCAATTTTGTCTTGGTTATAGAACATTATGTGTAAACCATAAACAGTTATATATATTTTTTATTTTCGGAGTTTTATTTTGGTTAAGTTACATGATCCGAATGCAAATATTGATGAAATGCTTCTTTTTATAAATGTTGCAAATGTCTATCTAACACATAATTTTCCAATGAGTCAGTTAATGTGTTTAAGCTTCTGGAAATATGCTGATATTGAATAAAATCAAATTTCCTTTCCAAAATCTTGACCCTTAGGAACATGCGATAGATAGCTGGATTTCGGACGGAGTAGATACCAGTGAATTGTAGTATGACAAGCTGTGAGTCTAGCCTGACGACAAGTCGGCATTTGCCATGTGTGATGGCATCAGAGAGAAGTTCTATCAATGCACTATATTCAGCGATGTTATTCGTTGATCGACAAATACATACCCCTCTGAAACTTACTAACTCGTTGCTTGGATCAAAAATGGCCCAGGTCGTAGAAGATAGGTTCCGTGAACTACGACTTGCTCCGTCGGCATATCCAACAAAAGATTCCAATAGGTTCGACATCTGCGACAAATGTAAAAAGTGGATTGACTTGACCATAACGATTACCCTTAGCGAAAACAAAAATGTAACAAAAGCATATAGGTTACTACACTGAATCATGCATAGTAACGCTTAAGGTACAACCCGTTACGAGGTTGCGCCAGTGGAATTCCGTCATAATCCATTAACTCGTAGGCTCCTTTTGCTAATACACGTTTAACAATATAGGGGCCCATCCATAAAGACTTGAATTTACCTGCTCCCAATTTATCGGATTCTTGGTCGTAAAGTAAGACTAGGTCAGCTTCTGAGAAGACACGAGGTTTGACATTCTTGTTGAACCGCGCCTTGACTCATTTCTTATGGGCTTCGTTAGCCAAAGTGGCATTTTTGTGGAGGTAAATCCCCTCTGCGGACAGAGGCGATCCCTACTAGCCCAGACCGGGTCTAGCAACAATCAAACAATGCTATCACGCAAGTTGCCTCGGCCGGTCACGATCCCCACGGTCTCCGTGATTGGACACTTGCACATGCAAAGAACAACACAAATACAAGCATAGAATCCAATAGATGCAATTATATATCAGTCAGAAAAGATATAACTCAACATCAATCATTACAAAGGACAATGAGAGTGGAACCATAATGACAGTCATCTATTATTGATAAACAACAAAGAAGAATACAACCATAGTTCTGATGTCAAATCCTCCTTTGGCTGGGTGATCAGCTACACAAGTCTTGCAAAGCTTGTTGGGATGGGAAACAAGCCTCTCTCTCCTTGGTGACAAGAATCTCCTCACTTAGATTTGGCCTTATGGATACAAAGAAGGCTCTAGCAACTTCAATCTCTTGAACTCCTGGAACTCTTACTATCACTAGCACTATGTTGGAACTAGCTTGCTCAAGGAAAAAGAACAAGCTTTTATAGATAGAGGGGAAGGAGATAGGATCAACCACAATATTCATGGGATTGGCTTTATCACTAAGAAGCTTCCATGAAAGGTGGCAAACCACTTCCCTTCTATGGAGATTCAAAGCCAAACCATCTTATCTCAACATGGATTCAGTTGGTGAATGGGTTAAGGAGAACCTTTGGAAGTTTGTTCGTTAAAAACTTTACCCAACTGGGTTGGCGCGAGTGCGACTCTGAGACAAAGCGCCAACTATCGCGCCCTCTTTAGAGGATTTCCCCCATTGGCACGGGAAGTGCATTGAGGACCCGTGCTAATGCAAAAAGGGCTGTTTTTATGGGTATACTACAGGAGATGTCTTCAGGGCATATGAAGCTCACACTTAGAGGAATATAATGCAAGTGGTTTCAGGTCATGTCACTTCTCACAGGTCCTGAAATGAGTCCTCCAGTGTGCGGGAGAGGGGTAACAGGGATGGTGACAAACAGTGACAAATTACTATGTAACAGATGCCCCCTAAAGCATGAGGCCCGAGGGAGAGAGGGGTGAAATGCTTTTACAAGAACATGCGTAACTGAAAACACTGCCGCCGGAGAACCTGCGTAAAGAAGTACAACTGATATCTCAAGTACATGATATATGTGGTATGGGCGCAGCCATCCATAATAGAGTACATAATAATCTAGATCCAAGGTATGGGCACAGCCATCCAGTGAGGATCGATAAATAGACTCAGGCATGGTCGCAGCCATCCAGTGAATGAGTCATGTAATGATCATAATAAGCCACAAATCGCAGCCTGGATTCCAACAAACAAAATCCAGGGTCTTGCGCTCCATCTCGACCCGAACAGAGTACAAGTTCAAGCATGCGAATACATGAGTTGGAGTCGAGCATGCATGAACATCACCTGATTACCAGCCAATAGTGAAAACTGTTAACAGATGCAAGAGGTACCACCGATAATAAAAATGGACCTCAAGGTACTATAGGTACAATCTACGGCGTGTGAATGAGTGAGCTGGCGTCGAACACCCATAGAATCATTCGATCGGAGGCCAATGATGAAAACCTCTCGTCGAACACGAAGAACTTGCCATTAAGGCATGCAGGATCCAAGGCATCGGAAGGGAGTCTCTAGATCAGCTTCCTGGATAATGAGCTGAAGTCGACAGGAAGTGACCTTGATCAAAGGTGGGCCATAATGTTTCCCACATCACTGACACGAGACAGAGGAAGAATGTTGTGGTGAATCAGAATTATGTGAGGTATCAGAGGGAGGGTTGTAATTCTGCAGAGGTCAACTTCTCTTGAACATATCGGCGGCACGACTGTGGACTTGGCAGTATTTGACATCAAATGAGCAGAGGTCATGGTGACAAGGCAATGAGCAGATGAGAGGTCAAATAAGATAACCCAAACCCACGGAGGCAAGTGTAAAAACAAGATGAGATGTCCCCACCCATACACGAATGCAGACAGGTGCCATGTTCAAGAGCGACATACTGCCGACACGACAATAATTGTGGTTCCATTTTCCCCACCATTGCTGGCAAGTACCCCAGTTATTTTTATCAACAAGCTTGACGGGGATAGAATATGCTTGTGAGTGTCATTTCGACAGAATCCGATGTCATTAGGTTTTAAAGAGTCTGACAAAGGAAGAACTCGGCGTCTTTTCATGTTTAGAGAGTTTGAAAAGACAGTAGAAAAGTAAACTCTAGGGGGGTCCTTTTTCGTAAAGTTGTGTCTCTCGAGCCCGAAAAAATATAAAATAATGCTCGAAAGAACCGCCCGATCATTACAATCGAGGAGTAATTTTCATGAGTAGTGATTTCGACCTGAAAAAGTAAAAAAGCGATCGATATCACGTCGTTTCGTAACCGTTAATGAACCTGAAACGACAAGGGTCCGACGATCTTTTCATTTTTTACACAGTCGGAAAAGAGTTTAAAGATGACTGCCTCTTATTTACGTTTAACGAGTCAAGAGGGATAACTCGGCGATATTTTCATGTTTAGCGAGTCAGAAAAGAGCTGAAAGATGACTCCACAGTGACTTTTTCGTGTATTTACCGAGTCCGAAAAAGTATAAAATACAACTCGTTTCACCATCGAAGTTGCGTAAAAGACCTGTCGCTGCACAAGAAGCAAGCGTAAAATCCATTTTCGACCAAAAATATATTAAAATATTCAAAAAATAACTTTTTAAACCTAAGTATAAGTCAAAAAGTTTATAAATATGGTGAAAATGGTAAAAAATAGAATTACTTTTACTTTTTACCTCTTTGAATAGTAGCAGTGGTCTGTTTGGGGAGTGAACTTCAGACGGTGATTACAGCCAATCCGTGCAACCATTCGAGATTTCGTCGGTTCCAGGTAAGAGGCGCTTCCCTTAGCTCCATTTCCATACATTTTTTATGCATTTTGTTCCCTGATTGAGCCTCTACAAGGCGGATTTCAAAATTTAGGGCTGCGCCCATTGGCGCGGGTATCCGGCACGGAACCACGCTAATGGGGCGATTTTTCTAAAGGGGTCGCACCAACCGCGCAACCTAATTTTTCCTTCGAAATTTCCCATTGCATTTTAAATTTGTTTGGATTGTAGGCTTACTAGTGTTCCAATAATGATTTATTCATCCTTGTGGGTGCAGGAAAACAGGCAAAATGGTGGTGAAATGGAAAGAAAGGGAACATGATGTCGTAGATGCCTTGGCTATAGAGGACGAGGGATGCATGAACGCCTTAAGAGACTGTGGTCTCAAGAAATTCTTCCTCACATCTTACCTGCGAGCTCAGCCCGAGCTATTGCAGTTCATAGTTGACGCTTGGGATGTTGATGACCAAGTATTCCGCTTACGGGACCAAACATTAGAGCTTGACGTGTCCGATGTGTATTTCATCACTGGGCTATCACGGAGAGGGGCAAGGCCCATCTTGACCGGGAGTAGACCTTCTAGGGAGAAGATGAGTGAAGTGATGGACCGAGTGTGTCCATGGGCACAATTTGGGAAAAACAGTGCCAAGGTGGATATCGCCACCATTCGGGACTTGGTTCTCAAGGTGATACTGTTCACCATCACTCGTGCAGCCGGGGTACAGGCGCCTCATGAGGCGAGCAAGAATCATCTGCTACTAGCGATAGAATGCCTCAACCCCACCATTTTCGACTGGGCCACAGCGGTGACCGCCAATATCAAAAGGCAGCTTACAAAGTGTAAGCGAGGAGGAGTGAAACAGTTCGGGTACGACTCAATTGTGGTGTCTTTCTTCTTGGAACAATTACCCATTTTTCAGATTCAGGGAGCGATAGTGGCTGATCCATTGCCATGAGAACCTAGGATGGCTCGCTGGGTAGCACTGATGCCCAGAGGAGGAGGGGGCCAGCAGATGTCCTGGCGGCCCGAGTTCTTTATATGGCTCCGCCGTCAGCTAATTATGGTGGAGGATTGGCCATACGCGAGGACTGATTTTACCGAGGATCCAGATCTCCCACTGCCAGAGGGAGAGGAGTGGGACGAGGAGCTGGGTATGATCTCTTGTTTTTTGATGTTTTATGTATTTTTTGTTTTTGTCAATACATGCATGTTCTGATGACAGTTGTATATATATGTAGACATTGGCCCAGAGCGACCAGCTGGCTTATCTCCCATAGCGCGGAGGGTCCAGCCCGCAGCTGACCCTCAAGTAGAGGGTGCCGTGGGGGAAGAGCTGGTTCAGAATCTCGAGGGACTCACTCGAGGGATTCCGGGTTATGCTAGACTGGCGGATGTGCCCTTTGCATACCAGAGGCACACAGTGGGGGTGCCGAGTCGTATCCATCGTCTGTTGAGACGCTTGGTGCGCGCGGTGACGTGCTATCATGAGCACCACCGCGATTAGACTTCTAGGCTTCTTTTATGCATATTTTTTGAGGGACATGTCGTCTCCGGATGTATCAGGATGAACATGTATTATTTTTTGAACTATATAATGCACGTGGTGCAAACATTGCGACACACACACACACACACACACATATATATATATATATATATATATATATACATATGCCTATTTCTAGATGGATCTTTCACATGTGATGATGTGTTATATGCTATGCGAATATCTGACACAAAATGTAATCTAATGTATCAGGATGTGTAACAAAAGACCCATTGTGAAATGTATTTATACACACGCATATTTTATTTTTACACAAGCTTGAAAACACACATGATAATCACATATGCAAACTATGCTTGGAGATGATTTTATTTTTTATGCAAGCTTAAAAGCACTCACACATGCAAACTATGCTTGAAAATAAAGGAACGGGCATGCCTCCCAGCATGGTGTCTCAATTCGAGGTACATGCTCCCCAAGCTTCAGTCCATTAAAAATGGAGTGAAGGTTGACATTACTATTATTGCACTCGAATTGCACGAGCTCTTGTTTCATTATTTTAACGAGGTTGACACAAGTAAAAGAATTATCCTCGTAACACTTTGTTTTGTTTTTTAATGAGGTCGTTACAAGATCAAAACTATCCTCGAGACACAAGCTTGAACCAGGAAGGACTCTGCTTGTTGGAAATGCGCACGCCCCCAGTGCAATGGCCCAGGATGAGGTACATGCCCCCCAAGCTTCATTGCATTCAACAAAGTGGATGGACTGAAGCTTCATGAGATCTTAATTGAAAGACGTGATTGGAAAGGGGGAATTATTTCATTTTTTAACGAGCTTGACACAAGACAAGGAACTGTGCTCCACCAGACCCAGTTTCATCTTTTAAGGAGCTTGACATAGGAAAGTGAACTATGCTCCGACCAGACCCAGTTTCATTTTTTAAGGAGCTTGACACAGGAAAATGAACTATGCTCCGCCCGAACATCATCATAATGAATAGGAAGTCGAGGCTTCCAAGAGTGCCACTCCCGGTGGAAGGACAACATCTTGGAAATCAGGGCCCAATGCGCCCAGGACACTATGCACGATGGCGGCATCACTGGATCCAGGCATGGCATAGGTGGCCACGTAGTTGATCTGTGATGGGGCAGATGCAACTGATGGATGAAAACCAGGAGGGGATGACAACTGCGCAGGAGGCACCCCGGGACGAACGAATGATAATTGATCTATCGTCACTATTCTTCCATCGTGTGGAAAGCAAACCACCCGAAAAAGTGAAGAGACCAGGGCCCCCATGGCATAAACATAGTCACGGCCAAGGAGAAGATTGAAGTCTAAAGCACCTTGGGTAACCGATACGTCTATATAGACGGTCTTGCCTCCCAAAGTAACAGGGAACTGTGGAAGGATCCCCAATGGTTGACTAGTTCCTCCGTCAAAAGCCATCAGATTCGGTGCGACTGGCACAAGCTGTGGGGAACCCAAGGCTTGCCAAGTAGTGGCAGGCATAAGACTAACTAATTCTCCCTCATCCAACACAGTGCCAGGTAGCGCCTTATTATAGGCATGTACCGTGACCCAGAAAGGCACATGGGATGGAAGGGGGGAGGTATTCAAACGACTCCAGTCGAAGGAAACAACTGAACTACTTGGTGGGGGAATCATATGATTGACCCCCTACTCTAAAGGAACTGAAGCAGGACTCTCGGGAGCAGCTGGGATAGGAGAGTCATTTCCAGACTCAGGAGAATCTGAGGAGACGAGAAGAACATGGGAGTGATGCTCTTCCGAAACAGAGTTATCGATGGGTGGTGAACTCGAGTCAACACTCTTTCCGACCAATGGTTGGTCTGGAACAGGCTGGGCACAGCCAGGTTCGGGAAGAGGAGGCTGGACAAGAGAAGAATATGATTCAATCTCTTTGTCAACAGGGGAACGATCTGGGACTACAGAGAGACGTTCATAACCAATGGGAAGTTGGGGTGAAGTAGCTGTAAGACTTTCCAAGACAACGGAGGCTTTATCCATGAGTGGACAAAGGTGAAGGGGATGATTGCCTTCACAAAGTCTACAGGGGATTCGAATCTTACCTTTTCCCTTACCATTCCCAACTGACAAGGTAGCATCATCATGAGCTTCAGAGGACGATGAGGGGCAGGCCGGATCGTGAGACCATACTTTCGCGGAGGAGCGGAAGGGGGCCCGACTTCAGGTGTACTCGAGGGGGTAGCTACACTTGTAACCTCTCCCTTAGGAGCCTTCTTCTTCTTCGTCTTCTTCTTCTTCTTAGCCACCTAGTTACTCGAATCTAGACTTTCGCCAGGTGAAGTAGAAGATGAGGATGTAGAAGTGGGCGTAGAAGGGGAGAGATCCACCTTAGAATCAACATGATGTTGTTCAGGTGGAGGGATGGATTGACTAGACGGTGAGACGGTAGGGACCAAAGAGGTTGAGAACAACCAAACCGGCAACCCAACAGTTAACCCTGGGAGGGACAACGTTGCCATATAAGGAGCACCAACATTTCCGAAAGGAGCGAAATGACCACGGTTCCCGTCAGAGGGGGTCCCTGGGTTGGTGAACCCCGGAAAAGTTGCCATTAAGAACGAAAAGAAGCCTACTCAAGCTAACGCAAACAATATCTAACTGGGTAATGTTAATCGCGGCCAAATAAATTTTAAGACGCAAGGAAACAACTTGACCTTTTCATGTTTTAAGAGTCGAGAAAAGGACAAAAAGATGACTCTAGTCTCCTTCGAATGTTTAGTGAGCCCGAAGTGACAAATGCTCAGATGAGCCTTTTCATTTAAGGAGTCTGAAAAGGATCAAAAGTGACTACTCTGGAGAACTAGGCAAAAACGTTTACCAAACAAATCCGTAAAACTGCATATACACCTTGGCAGTCATATGAAAACCAAGGACTTCCCGTACGACAGTCAATCTTCCCGAATGCTGTGTTTGGTGCGTTACGGCTTGTAAGGCGGCAGACACGGCTTCCTGTGGATAAAGGATGATAACCTAGTAGGGTCTCCCCATTTACTCGACGGTACGTGGGAGCTCAAGTCCGTGCTAGACCACTTGTTGTGTCACAGAAGGAGGAATCACCCAACCTTAAGTGAAACAAAAGTGACTAGGTTTAACGACGCCGGAGCACGTCTCTAGCCTAGACCTCTAAACAGTGAGCATTAGGTTCCAATGTGTTTTTAAGTTTATTCAGTTCATTTTACGATTGATCTTTGATTAGGTTTCGATTTTCAGGTCCTACCATATATAATCTCTCACAATTCCCTAGATGCAAGCTATATGCCAAAAAGTATCATTTCGTTCGATGAACATTAACTACGAGAGAGTTGAGAACTTTTCAATCAAACAAAATGACCATAAACAATCAAGAACCACTCTAATGCAGCTAATGGCAATAAACGAAACTTTTCTTTAAAGTCACTAATCAATGAAAAGCTCTAATTTCCATTAACTAATTCAACTCAAGAGAGACTATTCGTTTCTTTTCAATGGCAAAGTGCACTAAACAAATTTTGAGAGATAATAACACCGAGTAAAAGAGACAAATTTCACTCAATGAGAACGCAATTAAATCCCCAAAACACCAAGGCAGACCTTCAAACCAAAAAGAAAACACAAAGACCTCTATGAGCTATGTGATCTAAGCCCAAACGAAGCCAAGAGAAATCCAAGCGGAAAAGAAGCAAATCGCTTGAATAACAATAAAAAGCTTTGACAACCACTAAGCAAATGCAAAGGAGTAATCACAAAGTCAACTAGACAATCAAAGAACCCAAGACTCCTACGGAAGGCTCGATGCACAAAGCCACTAGATGCCCTAGGGCTGAAATGTGAAATCGATGGAAAGAGGCAAACACCCGAAGGATGTAGGTCGAAAACCAGTCAAACAAGGATCAAACACACCAGTAATTGAAAAAGATGTGGCAAGATAAAAATCCAAGCTTAGAAGGCTTGCAAACAAGCAAACTGGAAAAGTTGACAGGCCTGGCGCGACTGTCAGGCTGTAACTCGTGCTTTTAAGGGATTGGCACGGGTTGTCTTTGAGCAACATGTGCCAACTGGCGTGACTGTCAGGCAAAAAGGCACGCTAATCAAGCTTGCTAGGTCAAAAATAAAAACAAGCAGTCCAAGGCTTGGTTAACAGTATCCAGGCAGACCAGGAAGCAAGAGACAGCAAGAAATCCAACCCATAAAGCTATCTAAGCAATCCAAACAAGAGAAAACCAAAGAGACAAGACAAACTCCAAGTTGTTTAGTCAGTAAACCAAACCGGAGATTGACTGAAGTGGCATTGATCTACTTCGCTAATGCAAAGCAATAGCGTTTCGAAGGCTATCTGGCCGTACTTCAAGCTCTGTCTAAATTTTACAAATCAAACAACAAGCTAACTCCCCAGCGGAGTCGCCAAATTGTTGTGGAGGTAAATCCCCTCTGCGGACTTAGCGATCCCTACTAGCCCAGACCGGGTCTAGCAACAATCAAACAATGCTATCACGCAAGTTCCTAATTGCAAATTAAAGGTGGATGATGAGAACCTACTTGGATTCCAACGCTAATATTCATAGAAGAGACGTCGCTCTCGTTCCTTTGCCTCGGCCGGTCACGATCCCCACGATCTCTGTGATTGGACACCTTCACATGCAAATAACAACACAAATACAAGCATAAAATACAATAGATGCAATTATATATCAGTCAGAAAAGATATAACTCAACATCAATCATTACAAAGGACAATGAGAGTGGAACCATAATGACAATCATCTATTATTGATAAACAACAAAGAAGAATACAACCATAGTTCTGACGTCAAATCCTCCTTTGGCTGGGTGATCAGCTACACAATTCTTGCAAAGATTGTTGGGATGGGGAACAAGCCTCTCTCTCCTTGGTGACAAGAATCTCCTCACTTAGATTTAGCTTTATGGATGCAAAGAAGGCTCTTGCAACTTCAATCTCTTGAACTCCTGGAACTCTTACTATCACTAGCACTATGCTGGAACTAGCTTGCTCAAGGAAAAAGAACAAGCTTTTATAGATAGAGGGGAAGGAGATAGGATCAACCACAATATTCATGGGATTGGCTTTATCACTATGAAGCTTCCATGAAAGGTGGCAAACCACTTCCCTTCTATGGAGATTCGAAGCCAAACCATCCTATCTCAACATGGATTCAGTTGGTGAATGGGTTAAGGAGAACCTTCGGAAGTTTGTTCGTTAAAAACTTTACCCAACTGGGTTGGCGCGAGTGCGACTCTGAGACAGAGCACCAACTGGCGCGCCCTCTTTAGAGGCTTTCCCCCATTGGCACGGGAAGTACACTGAGGACCCGCACTAATGCAAAAAGGGTTGTTTTTATGGGTATACTGCAGGAGATGTCTTCAGGGCATATGAAGCTCACACTTAGAGGAATATAATGCAAGTGGTTTCAGGTCATGTCACTTCTCACAGGTCCCGAAATGAGTCCTCTAGTGTGTGGGAGAGGGGTAACAGTGACGGTGACAAACGGTGACAAATTACTGTGTAACAGGCATCACGACGAGTTTCATCCAATTGGATTAGTTCCAAGAAACGAGCCTCCTCTTCTGAAGTTCCAGGGAGAAGGTCGATTGCGAGTTTGAGGGACGAGATTTCACACTGAACTGGTAAGATTGCTTCTAGGCCATACACCAGTTGGAAGGGTGTAAACCCGGTTTCATTCCTTACCGATGTTCAGTATGCCCACAAGGCCGAGTACAGGATCAGGTGCCAACTCCTTTTGTGGACTCCAATCATCCTTTGCAGCATGCGCTTCAGGACTTTGTTGATTGCTTCAACTTGTCCGTTGGCCTGCGGGTAGTATGGAGTAGAGCTGTCGTGAGACAACCCTAATTTGGCAGCTAATTCGGCCATCATGTGATTGCGAAAATGTGATCCATGATCTGTGACTATAGCCTGTGGAACGCCGAATCTGGCGACTACATGATTGAAAAAGAAAAGGGCAGTTGTTTCACCAGTGTTATCTAATGTAGGCATCGCCTCGGCCCATTTGGTAAAATAGTCCACTGCGACTATGATATACCCATGCCCCCAGTCGAGGTGGGGTTACATGTCATGAAATCAATTCCCCATTTGGCAAATGGCCCAACAGCAACTATTGGCTGCAGAGGTGTGGGTGGTCTTCTAGTTTTGCTATCGAAAATTTGACAGGCATGGCAACTTCTAACTACGATTATGCAATCTTTGAACATTGTTGGCCAGAAGTATCCTGCTCGTAAAAAATTTTGCGCCGTAGCGTAACCAAATTGATGCCCCCCACACGCGCCTAAATGGCAATCATTCAGGACTTTTTCGGCTTCCTCATGGGTGAGGCACCTCCTCAGAAATATGTCGACGCCATGACGGTAAAGTGTATCACCGACGATCATGTAGTCTTTTGATTGGTATAAAATACGTTTTCGTTCGGAGCGGGAGGTATTAGGCCTATATTTTTGGGTTTGGAGATAGATGATTATATCTCCATACCACGGATTTCTTGAAGATATCAGAAACAAAGATTCATCCACGATTGTTTCATCTGATGTTTCATCGTTGGACGACGATGGGAGATCGCATAGTAATTCTACGAAAACCAGGGCTTTCTTTGATTTGGATTTTACAAATTCCAGATCAAACTCTTGTAGAATTGCTATCCATTTTGAATATTTGCCCCCCAGCAACTGTCGCGACAATATATAAGTCATGGGGTTGCAATCTGACAGAATGGTAGTTTTTCGAAAGAGGACATAGTGTCGAAATCTCTGTATCACTTGAACAGCTGCAAGCGCCAGCTTTTCAACATAGGAATATTTGATTTCTGTATCATTTAAGTTCCTACTTAAGTAATATATAGGATGTTCAATTCAGTTGTCTTCTTGAACTAAAACCATTGCGATGGTTGTATCCACTGCAGCGAGATACAGGTTAAAGTCTTTTTGATAATCAGGAGCGTACATTAATGATGCTTTCATTAGGGATTCTTTTAACACATCAAAGGAGGCTTGAGCGACCTGATCCCAAACGAAGGGAACTTCCTTTTTTAATAGACGTGTATAACCTTTAGCAAGTTCGGAGTAATTCGGAATGAACCTCCTCAGAAAGTTTGCTTTCCCTTGGAGTTTCTGAATTTGAAGAAAATTTGAAGGTGGAGGCAAATTTATGATTGCCTGAACCTTACATGGGTCGAGACGAATCCCGTCCTTTGAGACTACAAATCCAAGTAAACGACCAGAACTGACACAGAACACACATTTGTGTGGATTGAGTCATATCTTGTAGTGTCAGCAACGTAGAAATATCGCTCTCAAATGCTGCGGATGATCGGTCCACTTTCGCGAATGAGCCGGAAGGTTGTCGAGATATGGTTGAACGATGTTTTTGATGTCATGGAAGGCGTAACTCATTTCCCTCTGAAATGTTGCCCCTGCGTTCTTTAAACCAAAGGGTAATTTGTGATATGCGAATGTGCCCCACAGACAAATAAATGCAGTCTTTGACTGGTCCTGTGGGTGGATATTTATTTGATTATACCCGGAGAATCCATCCATGAATGAAAAGATTTCGCATCCGGCGCATTCATCAATTATCTGGTCAATAAAGGGTGCAGGGTAGTTGTGTTTTGGACAAGCTTGATTTACATCCCTATAATCGACGCACACTCTAATCGTTCCTTGTTTTTTCATAACAGGAACAGTGTTCGATACCCAATCGGTTAGAGGAACCGGGTAAATGAAACTAGCATGGAGAAGCTTTTCAACTTCTGCCTTGATGGTAGTGGCTTTCTTGGGGTGCACCTGTCGTAGCCGTTGTCGTACTAGTTTGACATCTAGATACATTTTGATTTCGTGTTCAACTATACTCGAGTCAATGCCTGGAATTTCATCATATGACCAAGAAAAGGTATCTCTGAATTCGCTAAAAAGATCGTTGTATATTTCTAGTTCTGAAGGAGAACAACATTTGCCAACATAAATATTCTCTACAACATCTGTTTTGGTCGAGATATTTATGGCGATAGTCTCTTCAATGTTGGACAAGTTTCGCTCAGAATCCACCATGTTTACAGTATTTGATAGGAAATCAAAAACTGAAGGATGATGATGGTCATCAGGAGTATCTTCTTTACAATCCAGAAGATGGGAACGATGGTGGTAATCTTCCCACAGTGCCCCTTCAATTACCATTGATTGAACAATTCCTTCGTCAGTGTAATGCACTTGCGACCAAGGATCTAAAGGGGTGCCATATTCCTTAGACCTATCTATCCACACGCTTGACGAGCGTTGATTTGGGTCTGCCTCCCATGCCAAAAACAGTGATTGCTACAATATTTCTATTGGGCTTGGAGGCAATACCTGTGTATGATCCATGTTTATATCGTTTTCTGAGATCTTTTGAATCGAAGATATCATGTTGCAGGTTCCTACCGTCGCTACTTCCGCCAGATTGATTGGAGGCAGAAGGGCAAAAGTCCCCATTAATATAGGGTCTTTTAGTAGGCCTACTCTGATATTTTGAAGCGTATGGGGGCTTCCATGGATCTTTGGAATGCTTCCCGTAACTTGGGAACTATTTGGGAGAAAGTTTGTTGGTCGGTGATCGTAATTCCTCCTTGAAAAGGAAATGCAATCTTTCTAAAGTAGGTCAACACAACTGCAACCATAGCATATATCCATGGCCTTCTCAGTAGGATGTTGTAATCGAGGTTTCCGTCGATTACTTCGACATCTATTTCTACTATTTTCCCTCCTAGTTCAACTTGCAAGTTACTTAGAATACCATATGGGGTATACGTTCATCTGTCAAATGATTTTAATGTTGTCGAAGATCGCGACAAGGTTGGCGATCCTAAATTTTTCCAGCAACTCATCGACATAATACATGTAGATGCCCCCTCATCAATAATTGTTCGATGAACAGTTTTGTTGAGGGCTTTCACTTGAATGAGGAAAGCTAGTTGAGCTGGTAACTGAGGATCGTATCCTTTATGATTAAAGGACACAAGATTAGAATCCTTTGGGTCTATCCCACCGATAGCTGGTAATAAAGCCTGCTCTTGGGATGGGCAATTTTGCAGTACCTCAAGTGTCAACATAGCGGATGGCAATTGGGCCAAATCTTCCACTATATTATAATGTTGTGCTACTCTGACATGAGGATTAAATGTCGACTTGTGTATTACCCCCTTTGGCGGTTTTATTGTTAGCTCTGGAATGATGGGCGGCACAACTTCTGTCGAAGTTGTTGACGAAATACTAGGTTGATCTTTATCCTTGTTGTTTGACAGCTGTGGATTCTCGTAATCTTTGTTCCTTGTCGATATCAAAGCATCATTTTGCTGTTTCGAAACAGACAACATCAGTTGTTGGAGAGGCAAATCCCCTCTACGGATAGAGGCGATCCCTACTAGCCCAGAATGGGTCTAGCAACAATCAGTCAATGCTACTATACAAGTTCCTAATTGCACTTAAACAAGAGGAAAAGAGCACCTACTTGGATTCCAGCGCTGTTGTTTGATGAAGAGATGCCACCTTCACTCCTTCGCTTTGGCTGGTCACGATCCTCCGCGATCTCCGCGAATAGATACCTGCACGCACGAAGAGGAAAAAAACACAAGCGTGAAATCTAATAAAAGCAACCATACATCAGTCAGAAAGGATGTAATTCACATTTAACCATTGCATAGACAAATGAGAATGGAACAATAATAGTAGTCATCTATTATTAATCAAGCAGAGAAGAGTACAACCAAATGTTCTGACGTCGGTATCCTTCTCAGGAGGGGCCAGTCAGCAAGTGTCTCAAGCATTCACCTTTGGAAATGATTCTCCCAAGACAAGAAACTCTCTCTCTCACACAAGCAACACAAAACAACCTTCCCTAAGCTATCAAGCACTTCCACACTTATCACACCAACTACCTATAGTAGCAGCAATCTGAACACTATAAGCTCCACACAATCCAAGCTATTCCAAACTAGCTGCTCATGGTAATGGTGGAAGTTTATATAGGAGAAGGAGCCTCCTAAAAGGGTGGAAGGATGAGCTTATCCTCAAGGGAAGTAGTTGCAAAGGGTCGAACAGACATGCCATAGAAGGGAGGCGATACTCACAAGGCCAACAACTAGGTCTGGAGTTATCTGGAAGGCTGGCTGTTGGAACAAATTCGCCAAAACTGGATCAGCGCGGGTGCATAACTGGTCTGGCACGCTGACGTCGCAATGACATAATGGAAAGAGCCATGTCAGCGCGGGTAAATACAAACAGAGGTTGCGCTGGTCATGAAATTCGATCAGCGCGGGAAAGTCGTGTGCTTCCGCGCTGGCAGCGCACTTGGTCTGTTATGAAACGCCAGTCATCGCGGATATTTTGGAAACAGACGCGCTAATGAGGAAAACTTTGGAAAAGTGGGTTTTTGGCCAGTTCAGAAGGCATGAACTTGATTATTTTGAACTCCTGACACAGTAGGGTGACTGACAGGGAGACAGTGACAAATTACTGTGTAACAGATGCCCCCTAAAGCATGAAGACCGAGAGAGTGGGAGGGGTGAAATGCTTTACAAAACTTGCCGAACTGGAACACCATCAGGAAGGACCGAATATCTCTGATAATCAAGTACATGCAGTCTAGGCATGGGCGCAGCCATCCGAAAGACATGCGAAAAGGTCTGTGGAATGGACGCAGCCACCCAGCTAAAGAGACCAGAATAATGATAAGGTATGGTCGCAGCCATCCATGAAGACTCAGGTATGGGCGCAGCCATCCATCAATGAGTCATGTAATGATCATCCACAAAATCGCAACCTGGACCATAATAGACAGAGATCCAGGGTCTTGCGCTCCGTCCCGACCCGAACAAAGTACAAGTCCAAGCATGTGAATACATGAGCTGAAGTCGAACATGCATGAACATCGTCTGATTACCAGTCAGTGATGAAAACTGTTAACAGACGCGAGAGGTACCACCAGTAATGACAATGGTCCTCAAGGTACTATAGGTACAATCTGCGGCGTGTGAATCAATGAGCTGGTGTCGAACACCCGCAGAATCATTCGATCGGAGGCCAATGATGAAAACCTCGCGTCGAACACGAAGAACCTGCCATTGAGGCATGCAAGATCTAAGGCACCTAAAGGGAGTCTCTAAGCCACCTTCCTGGATAATGAGTTGAAGTCGACAGGAAGTGACCTTGATCGAAGGTGGGCCATAATGTTTCCCACATCATCGACACGAGACAGAGGTAAAATGATTTGTGTGAGACAGCAGATGAGGTTGTATTATTGCAGAGGTCAACTTCTCTTGAACATATCGGCGGCACGACAGTGGATTTGGCAGTATTTGACATCGAATGAGCAAAGGGTATGATGGCGACGGCAATGAGCAAATGAGAGGTCAAATAGGATAACCCGTACCCACGGAGGTTAGTTGTGAAACAAAATGAGAAATTCCCACCTGACACGAATGCAGACCAATGCCATGTTCATGAGCAACATACTGCCGACGCGACAATTGTAGTTCCATTTTCCCCACCATTTCTGGCAGGTACCCCGATTATTTTTGGATGACAAGCTTGACGGGGATAGCATATGCTTGAAGAGTATCATTTTGACGATGCCCGATGTCATCAAGTGTTTAACGAGCCTGACAAAGGAAAAACTCGGCGTCTTTTCTTGTTTAGAGAGTTTGAAAAGACAGCGGAAAAGGAAACTCCAGGGGGGTCCTTTTTCGTAAAGTTGTGTCTCTCGAGCCCAAAAAAGTATAAAACAATGCTCGAAAGAACCACCCAACCATTACGATCGAGGAGTAATTTTCGTAAATAGTGCCTTCGACCCGAAAAGGTAAAAAAGCGGTCGAAAACACGTCGTTTTAGAGCCAATAACGAGTGTGAAACGACAAACACCCGGCAATCTTTTTAAGTCACACGGTCGGAAAAAGAGCTTAAAACGACCACCTCTCGTTCCCTTTAACGAGCTGAAAGGAAGCTCGACCATCTTTTCTTGTTTCATGTCGAAAAAGAGCTCAAAGACGACATTTTTTGGGACCAAGTGTATTTAGGACCATTAGGACTTCACCGTTTCTGAGGACCTGCACAGTAAAAATACCCGCATAAATCTGTTCGACATGTTTAAAAACATAGTAAAACATACATAAAGGCATAAGATATTGACAGAAGTGCTAAATCCATGGTAAAATCATGACAAAAACCCACATTCGTAAAATCTATAGTTAATTAAGCCATTTTTACTATAAATAGAAGGGTAAATAGTCATTTTTACCATTGTTACCATATTGAGCCTTTGAGAACGTTGTGAAGCTGCGAAGTTGACGGAGTGAATTCTTCCCCGTGTGGACACCATTCATCGATCGGCTTGCTCCAGGTAGGTTCCCCTTGCCATGCGCTCTATTTTGAGTCCTTTTTTGAGCATTTCAACGGTGGGAATTGGCCGTTTGGCCGAATTCTTTGAGCGTTGGTGCGCTCTCGGTCAGCGCGGATTTCCCGCGCGGGTCCGTGCTGATCAAATTAAAATTACACGTACCACCTTCCCGGTCAGCGCGGAAAACCAGTGTTCTTCTGCGCTGACCTGGGGAAAAAACAAAGGGCTGCCATGGTCAGCGCGACTGTTTTAAAAACAGTCGCGCTGACGCCGTAAAATTTTGTTTTTTAAGATTTGAACGTAAAAAACTCATTAGTCAGCACTCTAATATTTTTTAATGCTCATGCAGGACGCAATGGCCTTTCAGTGGCAAGAGAGGGCCCATGATGTCCAGGATATAGCCACTTGTGCAAATGCGGATTGCTGAAATGCCATGCAGGCGTGCGGATTCATGAAATTCTTTCTCACTCCACGTCTGAGGGCTCAGCCTGACCTGCTTGAGTTCCTGATCAGGGCATGGAACCCAATAGATGGCAAATTTACCATCCGAGGCCGTGACATTGAGTTTGACCATATGGACATTTATTTTTTGACCGGATTGTCACGCCGGGGCGTGATGCCTATCATAGAGGGGCAACGGCCCAGCGGCGAGACACTTGACCAGCTCATGGCTCGAGTGTGTCCAGAGGCGGTAAAATCGCGAAGTGGAAAGGTGGCAATTCCCACGGTGACTGATATGGTCCTTCGTACCATACTCTTTATGGTAACCCGGGCAGCGGGGAGCTTGGCCAACCATGAGGCCTCGAAGACCCATCTATTGCTAGCTCTCGAGTGCTTACAACCTACTGTGTTCAACTGGGCAACGGCGGTGACAAACAGCATGAAGAGGCAACTTAGCAACTGTCGTCGCGGGGAGACGAAACAGTTTGGCTACGGGTTGCTCTTACTCCCACTCATTCTGGAGCGGGTGCCAGCCATGCGGCTACAGACCATGGCCGTGGATCCACCTAGAGGTCCCCGGGAGACGAGGGCCACTCGATGGGCCCGTATCATGCCGCGCGGGGGTGGTGGCCGCCCAGTGGCTTGGGGAGTGTACTTTCGAGAGTGGTTGGACCAGCAGGTCATTTTCGTAGAGGACTGGCCATATGCCGGTATGGACTTCCGCAACGATCCTGACATGCCACTGCCCGCGGGAGAGCATTGGGATGATGGAGGTATGACACTTGATCTCTTTTTAATTTTTTAATGTTTTTGATTTTTCATGTATATGTCTTAATAAATGTCACGGTGTGCAGATGTGGGACCTGTTAGACCCATCGGCCTCGCCCCAGAGGCTCGGAGAGAGGGGCAAGGAGCTGGAGCCCTGGCCCTAGTTCCTCCAGGAGTTGACACGTCGGAGACTGTAGCTCACAACCTTGAGGGTTTACTGGAGGGGGTGTCAGATTACCAGGGGGTCGAGGAGGTCCCTATAGAGCATCAGATCCACACAGTGGGGGTGGCACCCAGGATGCACCGTCTTTTGAGGCGGGTGGCACGAGCAGCTGTATGCTACAGAGAGCATAACCCAGCATAGTAGTCACCTAGGTTTATTCCCACTGATGTTTTTGAGAGACATATGTCTCGGATATACTGAGGACAGTGATTCCATTTTTGACATATACACTTATTTTTGAGCGCCTTAGTGCGCCACACGATATATATATATATACATACCGATTTTTGGATGGATCTTGTTACATATGATGATGTTTTGTTTATGTTATGCAAATGTTCAGTACAAATGTAATCTTATGTATGAATTGCACAACACACGACCCATGTATTTTAATGTTTTAAACGCAAGCTTAAAAGCACACACGGCACGCATGCAAACTATGCTTGGGAAATATCTTATTTACCTATGCTTTTTCTGGATGGATCTTTGACATATGATAATGTGTTTTATATGCTATGTGATTGTTTGACACTCATGTGATCTGGTGTATTTACTGCATAACAAACGACCCATTGCGGAATGTGCACATGCATTTTATTTTTATGACAGCTTAAAAAACACACATGATAATCACGTATGCAAACTATGCTTTGAACAATGGATTTTATTTTTGATGCAAGCTTAAAGGCACGTATATGGATGCAAACTATGCTTGATGGGAAATTTTATTTTTATGCAAGCTTGAAAGCACATGGTACATATGCAAACTATGCTTGAAAAAGGAAAACGGGCATGCCCCCAGCATCATGTCTCAATTCGAGGTACATGCCCCCCAAGCTTCAAGCCATTGAAAAATGGGTTGAAGGTTGACAAAATGGTTATTGCGCTCGAATTGCACGAGCTCATGTTTCATTGTTTTAACGAGGTTGACACAGGTAAAAGAACTGTCCTCGGGAGACGAGTTGTTTCATTCTTTTAACGAGGTTGATACATTAGCAAAACTATCCTCGGAACGCCTTGTTTCATTTTTTAGCGAGCTTGACACAAGACAAGGAATTGTGCTCCATCCAGACTTCGTCATAATGAACGGGAAGTGGAGGTCCCCAAGAAAGTGGCTCCGGAGGGAAGGCCAACATCTCGGAAATCAGGACCTAATGCCCCCAGGACACTATGGACGATGGTGTCATCACTGGGTACGGGCACGGGGTGGGTGGCCACATAGTTGATTTGTGGCTTGAGGGGCTTGTGGACGAACGAACGATAATTGATCGAACGTCACGATTCTTCCGTCGTGTGGAAAGCAGACCACACGGAAAAGTGAAGAAACAAAGGCTCCCATGGCATACACATAATCACGACCAAGGAGAAGACTGAAGTCTAAAGAACCTTGGGTAACCGAGACATCTATATAGACAGTCTTGCCTCCCAAAGTAATAGGAAACTTCGGGAGGATCCCTAATGGCTGACTCGTTCCTCCATCAAACGCGGTGAGATGCGGTGCGACAAGTACAAGCGATGGGGAACCCAAAGCTCGCCAAGTAGTAACGGGCATGAGACTAACTGATGCTCCTTCGTCTAACACAGTGTCGGGCAGTGCCTTATTGCAAGCATAGGCGGTGACCCAGAAAGGCACATGGGATGGAAGGGGAGGGGCAGTCAAACGACTCCAATCAAAGGAGATGACCGAACTACTTGGTGGGAGAACCATATGGTTACCCCCTGCTCGAAAAGAACCGAATCGAAATTCTCCGGAGAGGTTTCAGGAGAACCTTTATCAAGCTCAGGAGAATCTGAGGAGACGAGAAGAACATGAGAATTTTGCTCTTCCGAAACAGAGTGCTTGAGAGGAGGTGAACTCGAATCAACACCCTTTCCGACCAACGACGGGTCTGGAACAGGCTGGGAAGAGCCAGGTTCGGGAAGAGGAGTCTGGACAAAAGGGGAATCTGAAGCGATCTCTTCGTCAATAGGGGCGTGATCTACAGCTGTATAAAGACGTTGATAACCAGCGGGAAATGGATTCGGAGGAGCAGCAAGACTTTCCAACACAGCGGAGGCTTTATCCATGAGCGGACAAAGGTGAAGGGAATGACTACCTTCGCAAAGTCGACAGGGGAATCGAAGCTTCCCTTGCTCCTTACCATTCCCAACTGATGAGGTAGCATCGCCATGATCATCAGTGGACGATGAAGGGTGGGCCGGATCATGAGACCAAACTTCTAATACCCTGGGAATGCCAGGACAATCACGAAGCAGATGATCCTCCTTGCATAATCGACAAGGAAACTTAACCTTCCACGGAGGAGCAGAAGGTGATCCAACTTCAGGTGTACGGGAGTGGATAGCTGGACTTGAGAGGGGGACTGTGTGTGTAGGCTCTCCCTTAGGGGACTTCTTCTTCTTGGTCTTCCTCTTCTTCTTCTTAGCCACCTGGTTACTCACATCGAGAATTTCACCAGGCGAAGTACAAGAGGACGACATAGAAGTAGGCGTCGAAGGGGAGAGATCCACCTTAGGATCAACATGATGTTGTTCAGGTGGAGGGACCGATGGACTAACAGCCGATACGGTAGGGACCAAAGAGGTTGAAAACAACCACACAGGCAACCCGACAGTTAACCCTGGTAGGGACAATGTCGCCATATACGGAGCACCAACATTCCCAAGAGGAGGGAATTGTCCTGGATTCCCATCGGAGGGGGAACCTGGGTTAGTGAATCCCGGAAAAGTTGCCATAGCAAATGAAAACGAAACCTACTCAAGCTAGCGCACACAAGATCTAACCAAGTGATGTTATCGTGGCCGAATAAATTTTAAGACACAAGAACCAAGCTTGACCTTTTCATGTTTCAAGAGTCGAGAAAAGGACGAAAAGATGACTCCAGTCTCCTTCGAATGTTTAATGAGCACGAAGTGACAAGACGCTCACAGGCACCTTTTCATTTAGGGAGTCTGAAAAGGATCAAAAGTGACTGCTCTGGAGACTCTAGGTATAGGGTTTACCAGGCGACCCGTAAAACTGCTTATACATCTTAGCAATCGTATGAGAGCCAAGGACTTTCCGTACTGCAATCAATCTTCCCGAATGCTGTGTTCGGTGCGTTACGGTTCACAAGGCGGCAGACTCGGCTTCCTATGGATAAAGGATAAAAGCCTAGTGGGGTCTCCCTATATACGCGACGGTACGTGGGAGCACAGTCTATGTTAGACCACTATCGAGTCACAGAAGGAGGAATCACCCAACCATAATGTGAAACAACAGTGACTATGTTTAAAGACGCCGGAACACGTCTCTAACCTAGACCTCTAGATATTTGCGTTTAGTTCCAATGCGTTTTTAGGTTAATTTGGTTCATTTTATGGTTGATCTTGAAATTAAGTTTCGATTTCAGGCCCTATCGTGTGTTCTCTCACAATTACCTAGATGTAAACTACATGCCAAAGAATACCATTTTGTTCGATGAATTCTAGCTATGATAAGGTAAAGAATTTTTTGATCAAACAAAACGAACACGAGCAACCAAACAACCTAATGCAACTAAAAGCAAGGAAAGGAAACTTTTCTTTTGAAAATGCGAATCAATGAAATGTTCTTTTCCTTTTCAATTCTCGAAAGCAAAGCTACTAGTTTGATTTTCTTTCAATGGCACAAAGCATCCAAATGAATTTTGAGGAACAGGAACACCAAGCAAATCACTTAATGAAAGCACACAAAGTTCCCAAAACATCCAAAAAAGATCTCCAAATCAAAAGGAAAAACCAAGTTCCGCACGAGCTATGTGATCTAAGCTCGGCAAGACAAACAGGAATTCAAACAAGGAAGAAGCACAAACCGCTCGGAAACACAACCAAAAACACTTCAAAAATCACTGAACAAGTGTAAAACACAAATCTGAAGTTGGCTGGTCAAACAAGAAAACAAGATCCCTACGGAAGGCTTGACACACACACGGCCACTAGATGCCCTAGGGCTAGAGTGCGAAATCAATGGAGAAGAGCAAACACCCGGAGGATGAGAGTTACAACCAGTCAATTAGAGATTCAACACAATCCAGCAACTGTAAAAGTGATGGTTGAAATACAAACCAAGCAGCGAAAGCAAAGAGGAAGGTATTTGCAAAACCGAAAAATGAGCAAAAACGAAACCCTGTGGAACAAGACTTCGCAAACAAGTAGCTCAGAGTTCAGGCAATGAAAAACAAGTCATAGACCAAGTGGAGAGAAGAGGGGAAAGTCAAAGCAACAGGTTCAGGAGGCTAATTTGGACAAAAATGAACTCTACAGGATCAGCGCGGGTGGCCTTCAGCAACTAGGCGCTGACAAGAGGAGGCCTGTAGCAACTTTGCGCCGTTAGCGCGGAAGCACATGAATTAAGTGCGTTGTCTCAAAAACGAGGTCAGCGCGAATGTTAGTCATACAAGAGCGATGACAGGGAAAACAAAGAAGCAGGTATGCGACGTCAGCGCGTCTGTTTTGAATTAAACTGCGCTGAGGGTAAAAACCGAGTAGAATCAAAGCAAAAACTCCCAAACCAAAGGTAGAAACCCTTTAACAATTAAGACACTTCCCAGATGGACCCAGGAAGTCTACAAGCAGAGAATCAATCCCCAAATCTTGACAAAAGAGAACAATCAAATTCAAACACAAAAATGGACACAAGAGACAAAAGGCTGAATTCCCCGGTGGAGTCGCCAAATTGTTGGAGAGGCAAATCCCCTCTACGGATAGAGGCGATCCCTACTAGCCCAGAATGGGTCTAGCAACAATCAGTCAATGCTACTATACAAGTTCCTAATTGCACTTAAACAAGAGGCAAAGAGCACCTACTTGGATTCCAGCGCTGTTGTTTGATGAAGAGATGCCACCTTCACTCCTTCACTTTGGCTGGTCACGATCCTCCGCGATCTCCGCGAATAGATACCTGCACGCACGAAGAGGAAAAAAACACAAGCGTGAAATCTAATAAAAGCAACCATACATCAGTCAGAAAGGATGTAATTCACATTTAACCATTGCATAGACAAATGAGAATGGAACAATAATAGTAGTCATCTATTATTAATCAAGCAGAGAAGAGTACAACCAAATGTTCTGACGTCGGTATCCTTCTCAGGAGGGGCCAGTTAGCAAGTGTCTCAAGCATTCACCTTTGGAAATGATTCTCCCAAGACAAGAAACTCTCTCTCTCACACAAGCAACACAAAACAACCTTCCCTAAGCTATCAAGCACTTCCACACTTATCACACCAACTACCTATAGTAGCAGCAATCTGAACACTATAAGCTCCACACAATCCAAGCTATTCCAAACTAGCTGCTCATGGTAATGGTGGAAGTTTATATAGGAGAAGGAGCCTCCTAAAAGGGTGGAAGGATGAGCTTATCCTCAAGGGAAGTAGTTGCAAAGGGTCGAACTGACATGCCATAGAAGGGAGGCGATACTCACAAGGCCAACAACCAGGTCTGGAGTTATCTGGAAGGCTAGCTGTTGGAACAAATTCGCCAAAACTGGATCAGCGCGGGTGCATAACTGGTCTAGCGCGCTGACGTCGCAATGACATAATGGAAAGAGCCATGTCAGCGCAGGTAAATACAAACAGAGGCTGCGCTGGTCATGAAATTCGATCAGCGCGGGAAAGTCGTGTGCTTCCGCGCTGGCAGCGCACTTGGTCTGTTATGAAACGCCAGTCATCGCGGATATTTTGGAAACAGACGCGCTAATGAGGAAAACTTTGGAAAAGTGGGTTTTTGGCCAGTTCAGAAGGCATGAACTTGATTATTGTGAACTCCTGACACAGTAGGGTGACTGACAGGGAGACAGTGACAAATTACTGTGTAACATCAGTACTTGGGACAGGGAAGCATTTTCACTAACAACCAAATTTGTTCCTGGATTTGGAAACGGATCAGTCAATACGGCCGAGGTTTTTGAATTCTTGAAGAATCTTTTAAGCTCGGCCTTATGTGGACAATCTCTTGTCCAATGATCCTCATCACATATTACACATGGATTTTTTGGTTTCCTATCTCTAGGAGGGTTTGCAGAATATTTTTCAGGTGATGATTCCTCTTGTTTCTTCTTCTTCCCTTTGTTTTTCCTCTTGCCTCCCGGTTGCTTGGTTTCTTTGCCTTTATCTGTCGAGACGGAATTTACTTCCGAGGCAGGAAGTTCTTCTTTTGCATTTTGACTGGAAATCTTACGGGCCTTTTTAGATGTAGCCTTTGTTGATTTCGTGTCTATCGTACCAATCACGCCATCACCAGCATGAGAGTCATTGTTCGATTTAGGAGGATGGGGGATGGAAAATTCCGGTCTGGGAGCGTCGGGGATTTTATCGTAGAGCGTGCCAGACTGAGTATAAATCAAGTCTAAATATTTCGCACAAGCAATAACTTGCTCTTCAGTGACAACTCCTCCTTTTGCCACATCTTCTGTAATGGAAGGTAATAAAGACTTAATAAACCATTCAGCTAAAAGCTGATCAGGAACATACGTTTTTACCATTCTACAACGACGTCGCCACTCATGAATATGATCGGATATGTGAGTGGCCGTTGTTTGCTTGAAATTGGTAAGAAGTTTTGTTCCCATTTCGTACCTTATCGGTAACTGAAAATGGGTTAAAAAGGTTGTGGCTAGGGTACTGAAGTTGTCAAACGAAGCTCTAGGTAACTCGATATACCATTTTGCTGCCAGACCAGTTAACGTCCTCTGAAAAAGGTGAAGCCTAATCGAATCATCGTTTAGGGTGTTTGATGAACACCACAGATGAAATGTCATCACATGATTCGACGGGTCTTCACCCGGATTTCCATTAAATTTAGGAATATCTGACAGAAGTTTATGCGGAATCGTTGGCCACCAAGGGGCATAAGCAATTGGATCGTTTGTTAACCTATTTAGATTCGGTAACTCCAAAGTTTCCACGAAGGGTAACTGTTGATTCAGGTTTGGTGAAGCATACCCAGGATATGACGGAATTGCCTGAGCAGTTGGTCTTTGCATACCAGCATAATGCATTTGATGCTGGTAACTTTGGTAAGGTTGATGGGCATAACCATTGTAGAACGGTTGATTTTGACCGTTTTGAATATACGGCTGCCCACTATTTGAAAAGATTTGTTGCTCATATCCTTGGTATACTTGTTGGAATTGCGGTTGTTGGTATTGCACCAGCCATGGTTGTGAAGCCATGTGTTGTTGTCCAATACTGACTGTTTGACCAAGATGAGGGGTAATTGTACCCGTTTGGGCCTGTGTCATTCCACTAGTTGGCGATTGTGGTTGAGTCGTAGGGACAAGAGGCTGTTGCATTACCACCTGAGAAACCTGAGGTTGGCATACAACAGGCAACGCTTGTACTTGCGACACCGTCACAATAGCTGGTGTAGTCGGTATATTTGACATAGGTAAGCATTGTTGCATCGAATATACAACTCTTGGTTGTTGAGGCAGTATCAGCACCCAATCGCTAGATGTAATTCCAGCATAACCTAAATTTTGTTGTGAACTCCCGTATGGTTGTCCTCTTGGAGGAGACAATGAAAGGGTATACTGCCCCCCATACAGCGGTAATCCGGTACTTAAAGGAATTGTTTTCCCTTGAGGACCGGACTGCCCAAATTGACACCTTGAAGGATCAATTTGCTGAGACTCAACATAAGAGTTCCCGGATACTATTCCAGATGAACAAACAAGAACGGACCATACTATCAAAATAGCCCCTGAGTGGACCCCGTCTAGCGATTGAGAGCTAGTTGGGACAGATGGTATGCCGGCGAACATTGTTGGAGTGACAGCAGGGATTTCTGTCGTCGCTGTGTCGGATGACACAGTCCTAGATGTCGACGGTTATTCAGACATTTCTAGTCTATCCAAAAGATTGCCTAGCGATTCTACAGGAGCTTCCGATGGCAGTAGACTAATTTCTGACGAAGAAGGATATCGAGTGATCCCGATGTTGTTGGGAAAAGTATCCAATACGGAATGACCCTATCCCACTCTAAGGGTGATAGTACCTCAGCAACAACCGAATGCAAAGCTATTCAAGATTACTTCTTTATGAGATGTAAGAGAGGGGAGAAAGAGATCCACTAACCGTTGTCTTCCGCTAATGATTGATCCAATCTTCTCTCCTTGCTGCTTGCTCCCAGCTCCTTGCTCTTTCACTGGCCCAGCTACACAAAGATCCTGCAAAAGCACAAGAAAGGGAAACTACAAGAAGAATACATCCATAATTGATTCAAGGATTAGAATAAATCAAATATACAAGCATCAATACGCCACAAAGACACATGCATATAGAAGAACCTCAAATGCTTTATTAATGGAAGAAGTAAAGTTCTGAGAGTGTTACAACCATAATAGGCCCAATCCAGCAACACCTCCCAGCAGAAAGAAATCTCCTCTTCACCTCCTTCAAGCAAATCACCCAATAGTTCTATGCACAAACCAATAGCACTTCCTTACATTCACAAGATTCCAGCCTCCCTAGACCTCATGAGAGAGCTCTATATATAGGAGTTTTGGAGAAAGGATGAGTCAGCTTGAGCTTGGCATGAAGCTGACTAGTGTCCTCTCCCACTTCAGTTATACTTCAGTTCTTGAGTCCACTTGGAGTTTCTTGCTTCCACTTGGAGATCTAGATCCTCTTACTCATCACAAGGCGAATTCCCTGATCCAAGTGTCATTTTGGAAGCTTCCTGGGCATTTGACACCTTGCAGAATGACTGTGCCACTTGGCCAATCTCGCCCAGCGCAGGTAGCCTTCATTAGATTTGACATTCAGCGCAGGTACAGAGTGGAGCAGTTGACATTCAGCGCAGATGCTCAGTGGAGCAGTTGACATGATCCAGAATTAGCTTGTTTTTTAGTGTTTTCAGGTGGAGAACTGATTTTCAGTGCTGTGGTTTGCTGACCTTGTTCCTCTAGGGGTAGGAACAACATGTTTAGGGACTTTGGATCCCTCAGATTATTGACATTTCATGCTTCATGCTGTAAGGCACAAAAATGTCTATAACAGTTGCCCCCTAAAGTATGAGGTCGTTTATCGGATGAAATGCTTTATCAGGAGGATCCGAAGTTCATTCAATCGCTGAGAGGTGCCCTGTAATAAAATACAATACAATACATTATTTTTCATTCTGCTTTCATGATCTAGCTGAGGCGGGCATTCCCATGCTCAGCTTTATAAATTCATTTTGGTACATAGAACAGACGATCGTCTGATGGTAGACTGATAATTCTCTGCTGAAATTATCATCCTTTGAGTAGGATGATCATCTGCTGCAATGATGTACATATCAAATGTCTTTATATCCTGAATATATATCGCAGCCCGGATGGATGAAACTAGATCCGGGGTCTTCAAACTCGTTCGATCTTCACTCTAAGTACAAGTCGATCCATGTGAGAATTGCGCTGAAGTCGAACACTGAAAGACATCGCTTGATTACCGGTCAATAATGTAAACCGTTAACAAGCGCGAGAGGAATCACCAATAATGACAATGACCCTCAAGGTACTGCAGTACAATTCACGTGGTGTGAATAAAGGACTTGGCATCGAACACCACGCAAAATCTTCTGGTCGAAGGTCATTGATGTATACCTATCGCCGGAAGTGAGAAACTTGCCATTGAGGCATGCAAGCTTCAAAGTACTGAGGGGGTTGTTCCTAGATCAACTTCTTGGATAATGAGCTGAAGTCGACAAGAAGCGATCCGTCAAAGGAGGGCCTTAATGAATCCCACATCAGTGACACGGAACGGAGCTAATGATTTTAGTGGAGATGAAAAACAATCTGTGAAATATGATTCAAGGTGGCGATCATGGGTGTTTGAAGGATAATGTATGGCAGTGGATGGGACACGGTTGACTCTTTCTGAACAACATCTCTTGAACATATAACGACACTGATGTGATGGATCGGTAGCATTACCCCAAATGTGGATGGTTTGGCGAGGACCATGGTGATGAGACCGGTGAATGAAACAACCCAACCCGATGTGATACGGAGGACAAAGTGTCATGTTCAAGAGCGACTTGCCACCATTAAAGCTTTGAGGTTCTCCCAATTTTTCCCCAGTCATTTCTGACCAGTACCTCTTTATTTTGGTCAAGCTTGAGGAGGATAACATATGCTTGTTCTATAACCTGCCCTTCGGACAAGCCCATCGCTATGTTTTAACGAGCTTAGCGATAGGGAAACTCGTTCTCGTCTAAAGACAAGTTTGTCGCTATTTAATCATTTTAACGAGTCTAACGACAAGGAAAACTCAGTCCTTTTCAATTTTAGAGAGTCTGAAAAGGTACAGAAAGTTAACTCCAAAATTCCTTTTTCGTCATCTAATCCCTTAAGTCCAAAAAAGTATAAAACAATACAGAAGGGATGAGTTTTCGATAACTTTAACGAGCCGAATAAAACAAGCGCTCGACCTTTTTGTGTAATAATCCCTCCGGTCCAAAAAGATTAAAATCTAGAGGAGGGATAGCTCTTTCGGTCAATTTAACGAGCTGGAAGGCCAAAACTCGGCAAACTTTTCATATTTTACGAGTCAGATGAAAAGAGCTCAAAGAAGACTCGTCTTTTGAGGAACGAGTGATAAACAGGGATAGCAGCAGATTCCAGGTACAGGTTGGAATTTTCCAATCACGGCAGTGTCACAAGGATGGCTAGGTGAAATCACTCTTCGCAGCTGTTCCTCAAAATAGGTAAACAATCATATGGAGGTGAACGATTGGCCAAATGGAATGGAGGTGGCGGGTGCAAACACGACCAAGGCTTTTTATGGCTAATAATTTTACGATCACAAATGGTTATTTACCGGTACTGGGTTCATTTTTTAAAGAGATTGAATGCGCCAAAACACTGCTCAATCTTATGTTTATTTTTTAACGAGCATGAACTATGTGCTAAAACTGCTCGGATCTCGCTTTTCTATTTTTTAACGAGCATAAATTCCGCGGTAAAACTGCTCGATCTTATGTTTATTTTTTAACGAGCATGAACTATGTGCTAAAACTGCTCGGATCTCGCTTTTCTATTTTTCAACGAGCATAAATTCCGCGGTAAAACTGCTCGATTAATTTTGCATGCCCCCGGCATAATAATGCAAACGAGGCGCATGCCCCCTAGACTTCAGGGGGTCGCTTCATTTTTTTTAATGAGGTTGACACAGTAAAGAACTATCCTCGACTCTTCATTTTTTAACGAGGTTGACCTGAGATAGGAACTATCCTCGTAGCTTTAGATCCATTAGAAATAGAAGGTTTCATATTCCACTGTGGCCATTTCCGCTAGATTACTTGGAGGCGGTGAGGCAAAAGTACCCATTAAGGCAGGGTCTTTTAGGAGACCTACTCCGATATTTTGGAGCGAATGATTCCTTCCATGGATCATTGGAATGCTTCCTGTTATAAAAGGTGGCGCAGCTTCTGCCGAAGTTGTTGTCGAACTGCTTGGTTGATCTTTTCCCTTGCCGTTCGACAACTGCGGATTCCCGCAATCTTTGCTTCTTGTCGAAATCAAAGCATCATCCTGTTGCTCAGAGGTCGACAACATTAGCACCTGACACCGGGAAGCATTTTCACTATCAACCAGATTTTGACCTGGATTGGGAAACGGATCAGTCAACACAGCTGGATTTTTCGGACTCTTAAAGAATCTTTTTATCTCAGCTTTGTATGGACAGTCTGCTGTCCAATGATCCTCGTCACATATAAAACATGGACTTCTTGGTTTTCCTTTCCTGGGAGAGTTCGAAGAATTTTTTCCAGGAGATGACTCACCCTGTTTCTTCTTCTTCTCTCTGTTTTGTTTCTTCTTGCTTCCTGGTTGATTGGTTTCTTTGCCTTTATCTTCTGATACGGCATTTACTTCCGAAGCAAGAATTTCTTCTTTTGCATTTTGATCCGAATTCTTACGGGCTTTCTTTGACGAAGCCTTTATCGATTTCGTGTTTGCTGTGCCAATCACGCCATCACCGGCATGAGAGTCACTATTTGATTTAGGAGGGGGAGGAATTGAACATTCCGGTCTAGGGGCGTTAGGTATTTTGTCATAGAGCGTGCCGGACTGAGTATAAACTAAGTCCAAATACTGCGCACGAGCAATAACTTGCTCCTCTGTTACGACTTCCCCCTTGGCCACATCTTCCGTAATAGCCGGAAGTAACGACTTTATAAACCATTCAGCTAATAGCTGATCGGGAACATATGTTTTCACCATCCTACGACGACGACGCCACTCATGTATATGATCAGATATATGGGTAGCAGTTGTCTGTTTGAAGTTGGTTAATATTTCTGTTCCCGTTTCATACCTTATTGGTAATTGAAAATGGGTTAAGAAAGTCATGGCTAGGGAACTAAAATTGTCGAAAGAGGCTCTTGGCAATTCAATATACCATTTAGCCGCTGGACCTGTCAATGTCCTCTGAAAAAGGCGAAGTCTTATCGAATCGTCGTTGAGGGTGTTCGACGAACACCACAGATGAAAAGTCATCACGTGATTCGACGGGTCTTCACCTGGATTTCCATTGAATTTAGGAATGTCAGATGGAAGTTTATGAGGAATCGCTAGCCACCAAGGGGCATAAGCAATCGGATCGTTCGTTAACCGATGTAAATCAGGTAACTCTAAAGTTGCCACAAATGGTAACTGTTGGTTCAGGTTAGGCGAAGCGTAACCAGGGTACGATGGAATCGCTTGAGCAGTGGGTCTTTGCATACCAGCATAATGTAATTGATGTTGGTATGACTGATACGGTTGGTGGACTTGACCACTGTAAAGTGGTTGGTTTTGACCGTTTTGTATATACGGTTGTCCACTGTTCGCAAAGATCTGCTGCTCAGAACCTTGGTACACTTGCTGGAATTGCGGTTGTTGGTATTGTACAAGCCATGGTTGTGACGCCATGTTCTGTTGCGCCATGCTAACCATTGGACCAAGGTGTGGGGTAATTGTACCCGTTTGTACTTGTGTCGTCCCACCAGTTGGCGATTGTGGTTGTGACCCATGGTCAAGCGACTGTTGCATTACAACCTGAGAAATCTGAGGTTGACATGTAACAGGTATCGCTTGAACTTGCGACATGGTTACAATAGCCGGTGTGGTTGGGATGTTCGTCACAGGTACACACTGTTGCATAGAATATACAATCCTTGGTTGTTGAGGTAGCATAGGTACCCAACTACTTGATGCAATTCCAGTATAACCTGAACATTGTTGTGAACTCACGTATGGGTACCCTCCCGGAGGGGGTAATGAAAGGGCATACTGCCCCCCATACGGTATCAATCCAGAACTCAAGGGGATTGATGGCCTAGATTGACCTCCAAATGGATCAATTTGGCGAGTTTCAACATAAGAATTACCGGGTATTACTCCGGATGAACAAACTGGAACAGACCATACTGTCGAAATAGTCCCTTGGTGGACTCCTTCTAGCGGTTGAGAGCTAGTTGGGACAGCTGGTATGCCGGCAAACATCGTCGGAATGACGGCAGGGACTTCTGCTGTTGTTGTGTCATTTGACACAGTCCTAGATGATGACAGTTGTTCAGACATCTTAAGTCTATCCAATAGATTGCCTAGCGATTCTACAGGAACTTCCACTTGTGGTGGATTAACTTCTGATGAAGGAAATAGAGTGACCCCGACTCCAAAATGAGTTGGAGTACTTGCTTGCGGACCCTCTGCAATTTCCTCTATCGCAATCAAACCCGGTGGAAGAGGAAGACCGTCAGGTCCGTAAAATATTTCTGGTGCCGAAGAAGTGGTTGCTTCGACAGCGACAGTTGTTTGAGGAACAAAACTTTCTGGACTGGTTACAGATGGAACTGGTTCAGTTACACAAGTATTTGCCCCCAGACTAGGATCAGTATTACTATCCTTCTATGGCTGTTGAACTTCTTCTATAGAGGCAAGGTTTCCAGAAATGTTAGGAGTAACCGGAACCTCAGATGCAGTTGGAACACTTGTTCTAACTTTCAAAGGAGATTTTGAACCGGTTAAACGAGTTCGCTTTGCCCGTACTGTTTTCGATTCCAGAGACAAAGACGGTTGACTCGTAAGCCTCCGCGAACGACGGGGTTTCAATTGACTTTCTTCCACGATTGCGGATTACTCGATCAACTAAAATATTAAAAGGGGAAATTTGTGTTTCCGAATTGAATGAATTTTATTAGACGCTTTTAGACACAACTTGCTTTTTCACTTTTTAAGAGTCGAGAAAAAGCTAAAGATGACTCTAGTCTCCTTCGATGTATTAACGAGCCCGAAGTGACAAATGCTCGGTTGGACTTTTTCAGTTATAGAGTTTGAAAAAGGCCAAAAGAAACTGCTCTGGAGATCTAGGCAGAGGGTGTTTCAAACCTTTCGCAAAACCACAGAATACGTTTTACGGTACGGGTGGTCGATCTTCGTGAATGTTGTGTTCACTGCATTGCGATCAGTAGGGCGGCCGACATGGTTTCCTATTGGATAAAGGCTTTGTTCCTATAGGGGTCTCCCAATATATACGCGACGGTACGTGGGAGCACAAGTCCGTATTAGTGCCACCGACTCTCAGGAGGAATCACCCACCTTCGTCGAGATCGACAGTCACTACGTTTAACGACGCCGGAACACGTCTCTAGCTTAGACCTCTCTGTGTTTGCGTTATGTTTCAAAGCGTTGTTAGGTTCATTAAATATATTTTAAGTTGATCTTTTTAAAGTTTTCCTTTCAAGGTTCACCACGAGATGTTTTGATACAAATTCCTAAATGCAGTCTAAGATGAGAAGCAAGCTTTTTCAAACTTTTCGACTTATGAAAATCTTAACTACTGAGGGAAAAGAGAGACGAAATATTTTCACACAGATCAAAGAGCACTCGCTAATGCACTTTTTCCCTAAATCAACATACAAACTTATATGAAAAATGCAAAAATGCAGGTATTTCTTTTCTCTTTCTTAATGTTTATGCGACACAAAAGAAAGCTGTTGTATAATTTCGAATTCAATTTCAAGTGAAAGCAAACAAGCTTGTCCAAAATCGAAAGACACCTTAAGATTTACTTGTTTCGACACTAGAAATATATAAATTCAAACCATATGACGAAAATAAATGCTCAATCAGCTATGAACAGCAAATAAACTAACTCTTAAGATCAAAACGACACTTAATCACAGGTCTAGATCTAAGAGGCCACAGCAAGACTAGTTCACTTTCATCATGGGAAACTGTAAATGATACAAGAAATACACAAAGAACAAACACAGTTTCTTTATACAACCGAGGCGGAATAGTGGCAAGGAAAGTTAGCTTCAGATAGGCACATTGACTGGTAACAGGCAGCAAAAACAAGAGTGAAAACAGGGCAAGAAACAGCAGGAAACCCCAGTAGCACAAGGCAAGACTGGTCCAGCGCAGGTGGAACACAGGCAGTTTGACCTTCAGCGCAGGTAGCCCCTTCGGGAACTGCGCTGAAATGCAGACAGCCTTCACACAGCCTGCACTGAAGAACGAAACTTTCCTTTCTCTTGGTTTCTGGGTCACAGATTGCTCAAAAATTCACAGTTTTTGGCCAAATCAGAAGCTATCAGTCAAGGACACACTAAGGGATGACAAGGAGGATGAAAAGCTATCACTAAGAGCTATTTAGAGTCCTTGTGGATCATCTCTTCAAATCATAAACTTGCCCAGAAACTGAGCTAGAGTAGCTGCCCTCTACTTTGCATTTGAAAGATCCAAATGCAGTTCGATTCGGTACTCCCTTTGTTTATGAAATGAATAGAAAAAACACAAACAACCAACAAGATACGATCCCCAGCGGAGTCGCCAATTTGTTGTTGGGAAAAGTATCCAATACGGAATGACCCTATCCCACTCTAAGGGTGATAGTACCTCAGCAACAACCGAATGCAAAGCTATTCAAGATTACTTCTTTATGAGATGTAAGAGAGGGGAGAAAGAGATCCACTAACCGTTGTCTTCCGCTAATGATTGATCCAATCTTCTCTCCTTGCTGCTTGCTCCCAGCTCCTTGCTCTTTCACTGGCCCAGTTACACAAAGATCCTGCAAAAGCACAAGAAAGGGAAACTACAAGAAGCATACATCCATAATTGATTCAAGGATTAGAATAAATCAAATATACAACCATCAATACGCCACAAAGACACATGCATATAGAAGAACCTCAAATGCTTTATTAATGGAAGAAGTAAAGTTCTGAGAGTGTTACAACCATAATAGGCCCAATCCAGCAACACCTCCCAGCAGAAAGAAATCTCCTCTTCACCTCCTTCAAGCAAATCACCCAATAGTTCTATGCACAAACCAACAGCACTTCCTTACATTCACAAGATTCCAGCCTCCCTATACCTCATGAGAGAGCTCTATATATAGGAGTTTTGGAGAAAGGATGAGTCAGCTTGAGCTTGGCATGAAGCTGACTAGTGTCCTCTCCCACTTCAGTTATACTTCAGTTCTTGAGTCCACTTGGAGTTTCTTGCTTCCACTTGGAGATCTAGATCCTCTTACTCATCACAAGGCGAATTCCCTGATCCAAGTGTCATTTTGGAAGCTTCCTGGGCATTTGACACCTTGCAGAATGACTGTGCCACTTGGCCAATCTCGCCCAGCGCAGGTAGCCTTCATTAGATTTGACATTCAGCGCAGATACAGAGTGGAGCAGTTGACATTCAGCGCAGATGCTCAGTGGAGCAGTTGACATGATCCAGAATTAGCTTGTTTTTGAGTGTTTTCGGGTGGAGAACTGATTTTCAGTGCTGTGGTTTGCTGACCTTGTTCCTCTAGGGGTAGGAACAACATGTTTAGGGACTTTGGATCCCTCACATTATTGACATTTCATGCTTCATGCTGTAAGGCACAAAAATGTCTATAACACCCGACTCCAAATCGCGATGGAGTACTAGATGGAGGATCCTCCCCAATATCTTCTATAGCAATCAGACCAGGTAGAAGAGGTAGACCGTCAGGTCCATAAAATATTTCTGGTGCCGAAGAAGGTATAGAATCTGCAGCGACAAATGTTTCGGGAATAACACCTTCCGAATCAGCTGTAGATGGAGCTAGCTCAGTAACACAAGTGTTTACCTTCACACTAGGATCAGTTCTACTGTCCTTTGGTGGCCGTTGAACTTCTTCTGTAAAGGCAGGGATACCAGAAATGTTTGGAGTAACCGGAGTCTCCGATGGTGTCGGAACACTTGTTCTAACTTTACCAGGGGATTTGGAACCGGTTAAACGAGTTCGCTTTGTCTGTAACAGTTTCGACTCTGGAGACAAAGACGGTTGACTCGTAAGCCTCCGCGAATGACGGGGTTTCAATTGACTTTCTTCCACGATTGCATATTACTCGATCAACTAAAAATCAAGGGGAAGTATGTTTCCAAATTATATGAATTTTAGACGCTTTGACACAACTTGTTTTTTCAATTTTTAAGAGTCGAGAAAAAACAAAAGATGACTCTAGTCGCCTTCGATTTTTAATGAGCTTGAAGTGAAAAGTGCTTAGATGGACCTTTTCTGTTAAGGAGTCTGAAAAGGAACGAAAGGGACTACTCTAGAAATCTAGACAGAGGGATTACCAAACCAATCACAAAACTACAGAATACTTTTTACGGTACGACAGTCAATCTTCCCGAATGCTGTGTTCAATGCATTGCGAGCGATAGGGCGGCAGACACGGCTTCTTATGGATAAAGGATAAATCCTATTGTGGTCTCCCAAAATATACTCGACGGTACTTGGGAGCACAAGTCCATATTGGCACTTATCGTCTCAAAGTGGAGGAATCACCCAACCAACAGTGAAAACAACAGTTACTAGGCTTTACGACGCCGGAATACGTCTCTAGCCTAGACTTCTAGATGTTGTGTGTTAGGTTCCAAAGCGTTTTTAGGTTCATTAAATTTATTTTATGGTTGATCTTGCTTAAGAAACTTGCCTTTCAGGTTCACCACGTGATGTAGATGTACAATTCCTAAAATGCAATCTAAAATGATAAATAGTTGTTTAATCTTCTTTTTGCAATGAAAATCCTAGCTACTAAGCAAAGAGAGATGGCGTTCTTTCAACAAAGAGTAGAGAGCACACACTATATGCACTGTCCTAAATCAAACCAACAAACAGTCTAAATGCAAATGCACATGCATGTATTTGTTTTCAGCCTTCTTAATGTGTGAATGATAAAAACAAAGCTAAGCGCAAATCTGAATTATTTTCCAAAGCGACAATTACTAACAAGTTTCTTTTCAAAACAAAATGAGGACAATGATGACACTTCGTTATTTGGAATTGAAAAATTTCTTTCGACACTTGAAAAACTACTAACTCAAATCAAATACAAGAGTAACAGTGTAATCGACTATCAAGAACAATCAGATTCTCTTCTATGACTGAAAACGACACTTGCGACACTTTCAAATCAAGAAACAACAGTACAATTACACTACTTCTTTGTAAAGGAGAACTGAAAATGACTCAAAAATACATAAAAAACTTTTACAATTCTTTGCACAATGGAGGCGGAATAACAGTAAGGAAAGGCGTTTCAACAGAGGTGTACTGACTACAAGCAGCAAAACTCCTGAATAGAGCTGAAAAGAGTGAACACAGAAACCAAAATTTAGGAACAAGGCCTTGTCTGATCAGCGCACCTGTAACACAGTGAAACTGAAATGCAACGCACCTACTACACTCGAGAAGTGCGATGCATTTGAAGTTCGCATAATAGACAGTGCGCTGGACCAGGGACGAGACTTTGATTGGATTCTGGGTCACAGTTTGTAGTTCAGTTCAGGTATTTAGGCCGAGAAAGTGGTAATCAGTAAATCAATCATAGGGGTAGATCTAAGGAGGTTACTAGAGCCACCACGACGGAAATTAGAGAGCTTGTAAATCAATCGTTTAATTCATAAACAAAACCCGGAGATAGACTGAAGCAGCGTTGATCTACTTTGCACTTGCATAGCAAATGCAATTCGAAGGCTAGCTGGTTTGACTTCAGGCTCCATCTGTAAGTTTATAAAGTAAACAAATGTAGATGAATAAGAAATATACTCGCTCCCTAGTGGAGTCGCCATTTTGTTATCGGGAAAACTAGTGTCTATACAAAGCTGCTAGTCCCACTAAGGCTAGTAGCTGCCTTAGAAACAAACACACTAAAAACTACTTTCATTTTCCTTTATGAGAAATAGATAAGAGAAGAATAAGGAGACCAACCTCTGTCTTGCGCTTGGTTCCTTGCTCGATTCCTCCCTCTTCTGGTAGGTCTTTGCCACTCGCTTCCTTGTCTACCCAGCTTCAAAGAGTACCTGTAGAATCAAAGCAGCATAACACTATCCAAGAACATAGATCTATTATCATAAACAATATAGGATCAGATGTACATTTACCACACAAATGCATAAATCATCAATCATACAAGAATGTGGAGGAAAACTTGAATAGCTTTATTGGTAATCAAGAAAGAGCAAAGAGGATTACAACCAATTGTTCTGACCCAGCATCATCCTCTCAGCAAGAAAGCCCTTCTTCACCTCATGAAAAGCTTAGATCACCCAATACTATGATATTGCACCCAGAAACCAACAGAACTTCCTTACAAGATACAAAATTCCAGCCTCTGGATCTCTGGGATGAGGGATCCATATATAGATGTTTGCAAGGGAGGTGAGTCAGCTTTTGAGATTTGATTAGTGTCTTCTCTCCGATAGTTCTTGATTCCACTTGGAGATTGATGATCTCTTACTCATCCCTAGTCGAATTCAGAGAGGCAAGTGTCACAGGAGAGGTTTTTGGAAGATTCCATGCTCCTCCACCTTGCGGATTGACCCTGCCATTTGTCCCTTATCACCCATCGCACCGCATAGAAGGGTTTTTTGACATGCATCGCACCTACTGTGTGTATTCGGGTGGGATGCAACGCACTTTGCCTATGGATCAGGTGAAATGGTCCAATTTTGACCAATTCTGAGTAGTTTTTCATGGAGAACTTCTGGGAGATGCTGTAATCAGTTGACCTTGTTCTTTTAGGGGTTGGAAGAACACCTTTAGGGACTTAGGAGCCCTTGGTTTATGGGCATTTATGCTTGGGGTTGCAATGCCCAAAAATGTCTATAACAAGCACACCTCCTGGATCACTTTCCATTATGATAAAAACACTCCAGATGGAACAATAAAACTCAGGTTGCCCTCCATTCCTGCTCTCATTTGAAGTTTTCAAGTGTAATGTTCACAATTACTTGGTTTATTCTAGTGCGGAAACTAACATCATGCCGCTCTCCATTGCTAAGAAGATCAATGCACAATGGAGCAATACATCCACACGAATCATCCAACTTGATTAAACATCTGTACCAACCATTAGTGAACTCTGAGATGTGATCATCTGACTACCTCATGAGAGTCGAGTCCACCAATGCATCAACATAGTTGTTGTGGACATATCGGAATCATACGGTCTACTACTTAACAGAGACTGGTCCAATAAGCTAGATGGATATTTTCCTACAGACTGGTCACACATGTGGCTTTCGTACAAGGGAAAAATAAATCAAATCCGGGTGGTACCCGAGAGGTATATGAAGCAAAATGTTACTCCCCTCAATGGTGAGAACAAATCGTTGGCCTTCACAAAACTTTTGTTCGGCAACTGCCTCTTGGAGACAACATTGGGGCATTATCCTACACGGTTAACTCCAACCCCGCCAAACACACAGTTGGGACTCCTTCCTTGCCCAACTAATGGTCATGAAAAATGTACAGTACATTGTACCAATAGTAGTAGTGGTAGTAGCAACAGTAGTAGCAGTAATACAAGTGCGTCAAGCGGTCCATGTACAGACAAGTTGTGGACCATGTACTTTGACGGATCAAAGACACAAGATGGCTCAGGAGCCGGGTGTGTCTTGATCGACCCATACAATAGGAAGCATCTAGTTTCAAGTCGCTTGGAGTTCGAGTGCACGAACAACATTTCCAAGTATGAAGCACTCATGTTGGGCTTGCAAAAATCCATCAGCTTGAACATGGTTGTGGTCAAATGGTAGGTGATTTAGAGATAGTAGTATGGAAGGTACGTAACACCATTCACTGTTTGTCTTCGCATCTCAAAAGTTACCAGCAAGAGATATGGTGATTGATCTCTAACTTCCAAGCATTTAACATCACCATTGTACCACGTACGCGTAATGCAGCTACCAATGCTCTGGCAAACGCAGCTTCAAGAATGTCACCGATTAGGGATAGATTTACTATTGAAATTTTGTATAAACCATCTATCCCGGATAACATAACTAACTTACATGTGTTTAATGATGATCAACAGATACTGCATTTCATGGCCAACACTGACGTCTTCAAAGATGCAGTGATAGATGATGACGAGCACGAGCGCTCTCTGCAAGCAGAAGCTGGTAACAGGAAAGGCCACCTTATCACGAAGGGTGTGGCATCATTAAAAAATCTTTCCATGTAGTTAATAGGGGGTTTGAAGGGCACCCGTAACCCCACTTTATGGGGTCCTGGGCAGCGCCCGAGAAAATTTTGGTTTTGGACCCTATGTTAGGTTGGGTGGACCCACCTATGGTTTTGTGCATGATTTTCGCACGTGTTTTTTGGACGCGATGGTTTTCGGTCCATGGTATTGGACGCGATGGTTTTCAGTCCATGGTATTGGATGCTTTGGCATGTATAAATATGTATTGTAACATTGAAAGGAACATAATGAAAAATCAAGCTAGTAGTCCCGGTTTTGGGATCCAGTGGGAAATCTCTGTGTATATGTGTTTTATGTGTTATGCTCTCACATTGTTTATTTTCTGTGTTTTAGAATTCGTATGCAAGTAATTTCTGTACAGGGTTAAAACCTACATTTGGTATTGGAGCAGTTTTGGCTTCAAGGGAATGCCTTTGTTGCTAAGGGGTTTCGCTTGGGCCTGTGGTAGACCCTGTTCAGTGGGAGATCTGCGAGATTGATTCTGGTGGTGAAAGAAGATGGCGAGCAATGGAAAGATAGAGATCGAGAAATTTAATGGTCGGAGTTTTGAGTTGTGGAAACTTAAGATGGAGGATCTGTTGGTGGATAAAGATCAGTGGATTGCAGTAGATCTAGGTACTAAACCAACGGGAGTAACGGATGAAGAATGGAAGAAGTTAGATCAGAAGGCCAAGAGCACAATACGATTGTGTGTCTTAGATTCAGTATTGTTGAATGTATCAAGGGAAGCTACGGCAAAGGCTTTGTGGGACAAGTTAGGGACTTTGTACCAATCTAAGTCTCTGGTGAATAAATTGCTCCTGTGGAAAAATTTGTATAACCTAAGGATGAAAGATGGAGCCTCGGTGACAGAGCATCTGAATGCATTTAATACTGTGGTAAGTCAGTTAGCATCTGTTGATATTAAAATTTCAGATGAAGATAAGTACATCAGTTTGTTGTGTTCTCTACCAGATTCGTGGGATAGTCTGGTTATTGCAATAGGTAGCAATGCAACTGCCTTGCATTTTGATGAAATAGTCTCATCCTTGATGACGGAGGAGATGAGACGGAAAAATATGGAGAGCCAGAATGGTGATGCCTTGTCCGTACGAGGACGGTCCCAGAACAAAAACAAAAATAAGTCATCGAGTGGGAGATCTAAATCTCCAGGAAAACTTGTAAAGGTGGTGTGCTGGAAATGCGGAAAGGAAGGACACTTCAAAAGGGACTGTAAATCTAAAGCTCTGAATAAAGGAAAGGGATCTGATGATGCTCCTTCTGTAGAGGTGAAAACCACCTCAGATGAAGGTGGAGATGTGTACTTGGCTTCTTCAAGTACACATGTAGATCATGAGGCATGGTTGATTGACTCAGGTGCATCCTTTCACTTCAATCCCCATAGAGAGTGGTTTTGCGAGTACGAGAAATACGATGGTGGTGATGTCTTCTTAGGGGATGATAGGAAGGTTAGAATCATTGGTCGTGGAAAAGTAAAGTTGAATTTGCAAGGTGGAAGGGTTAGAACACTTCCGGGTGTTCTGCATATTCTTGCATTGGCCAGAAATCTGATTTTTGTAAGCAAGTTGGATGATTTATGTGTAAAAATAATGTTCGAGAAGGATACCTGCAAGATGGTTCAGGGAGTACTGATATTGATGCAGGGAGTTCGGACTGGAACTCTGTACAAACTGCAAGGTAGCACTGTTTTTGATGGGTGCAACAGTTCTGTGGTTCTTGAAAGTGGAGCAAAAAATCTAGTGGTCTCTGGAGAAAAGACCATGTTGTGGCATCAAAGGCTTGGACATATTGGAGAGAAGGACCTTCGAATACTTCATGGTAAAGGTATGGTAGAAGGTATGAGTAATAGCTCTCTGGATTTTGATTTCTGTGAAAATTGTGTATATGGGAAGCAAAATTGGGTGAGTTTCCCCTCTGGTGGTAAGAGGACGAAACAAATATTAGAGCTTGTGCACAGTGATGTGTTTAGACCTGTGAAGGTTCCATCACTGGGTAAGTCTATGTACTATGTATCATTTATAGATGACTTCTCAAGGAATACATGGATATATTTCCTTAAGAAGAAATCTGAAGTCTTTGACAGGTTTAAAGAATTCAAGGCTCTAGTGGAAAACCAGACAGAGAAGAAGATAAAGGTGCTGAGGATAGATAATGGTGGAGAGTTTTGTAGTAAGGAATTTGAAGGATTCTGTAAGAAGTATGGTATAGCACGACAAAAGACTACTCCATATACACCTCAGCAAAATGGAGTTGCAGAAAGAATGAATAAGACATTGATGGAAAGGGAAAGAAGCATGCTCAATGGTGCCAGGTTAGGACAGGAATTCTGGGCAGAGGCAGTGGATATTGCATGTTACTTGGTCAACAAGTCACCTTCATCAGCGTTGGAGGATAAGACTCCACAAGAGGTATGGACTGGTAAGAAATCCTCTCTTTCACATCTAAGGGTATTTGGATGTGATGCATATGTACATGTTCCAAAGGAGAAAAGAACCAAGTTGGATAGTAAATATGAAAAGTGCATCTTTATTGGGTATAAGGATGGTTTAAAGGGTTATAAGCTTTGGAACCCAGTAATAAGGAAGGTTGTGTACAGCTGAGATGTGGTGTTCAGAGAGGTGAAAGATGTTATTAAACATGAAGTCCAACCAAAGGAACCTGAGAAGATAGAGTTTAAGCTAAAGGAGGAAGAACCAGACTCTACAGCAGAGGAGGAATCAGAAGATGAAGAGCCACAAACTCCAGCTTTGAGAAGATTAGTTCGAGAAAGAAGGCAGCCAGAAATGTATAGTCCATCTGCTTTCTGTTCAAATTTTGCTTTGTCTGTTACTCATGATGATCCCAGAAATGTGAAGGAAGCAGTGGATTCAGAGGATGGAAAACTCTGGAAAGAGGCCATGGTTGATGAAATGGCATATTTTCACAAAAATGAGGCTTCGGATCTAGTGGAGTTGCCAGCTGGAAGGAAACCCATTGGCAGCAAATGGGTGTTCAAAAAGAAGACAAATGCAGAAGGAAAAGTGGAGAAATACAAAGCTCGATTGGTAGCAAAAGGTTATTCCTAGGTGCGAGGAATTGATTTTGGTGATATTTTTTCTCATGTTGCTAAGGTGGCTTCTATTAGATTACTTTTATCTGTTGTTGCTGCTTTTGATTTTGAGGTAGAACAGATGGATGTGAAGACAACATTTCTTCATGGGGATCTAGAAGAGGAGATCTACATGAAGCAACCTGAAGGCTTTGCGGTGAAGGGTAAGAAAGAACTGGTATGCAAGTTAAAGAAGTCTCTGTATGGGTTAAAACAGTCACCAAGGATGTGGTATCAGAAATTTGATACATTTATACGGGGACTTGGCTTCACCAGAAGCAAAGCAGATCATTATGTTTATTTTAAATTAATCGGTGACCGTGTTATTTATATGGTCTTGTATGTGGATGATATGTTGCTGGTTGGAAATGACAAAGAAGTTATCTAGGATTTGAAGACCCAATTGTCCTCCAAATTCGACGTGAAAGATCTTGGTGCTACAAACTATATTTTGGGCATGGAAATTAAAAGAGATCGGGCAAAGAGGAAGCTCTGGTTAAACCAGAGGAAGTATGTCGAGACAATACTGCAGAGGTTTAATATGCAGGATAGTAAACTGGTGAAGGTTCCTATTCCTGTAGGTGTGAGGTTATCTACTGAACAATGTCCCAAGACACAAGAAGAGGAAGAGGACATGTCCTGTGTTCCATATGCAAGTGCAGTCGGTAGCCTGATGTATGCAATGGTCTGTACTAGACCAGACATTGCACATGCAGTGGGAGTATTGAGCAGGTTTATGTCAAAACCAGGAAAGGAGCATTGGACAGCAGTAAAGTGGGTTTTCAGGTATTTGCGTGGCACTAGTGATTATGGTTTGTGCTACCAAGGAAGACTAGGATTGGACATAGTGTTGGATATTCGTGGCTTTGTTGATGCAGACTGGACTGGAGATCTGGATCAGAGAAGATCTACAAGTGGGTATGTGTTTAACCTATTTGGAGATGCAGTCAGTTGGATGAGTAAGAAACAATCTGTAGTGGCACTAGCAACTACAGAGGCAGAATACATGGCAGCCACTCATGCAAGCAAGGAAGTAGTTTGGTTGCAGAGATTGTGTTCAAGTATGGGGTTAGTACAGGAAGCTATAGGGATAGACTATGACAGCCAAAGTGCAATTTTCTTGGCAAAGAACCCTGCATATCATTTAAAGACAAAGCACATTGATGTTCAGTATCACTTTGTGAAGGATATGATAGAAGACAAAAGGGTGTTGCTACTAAAGGTGGACACTTTGAAGAATACTGCAGATGCATTGACAAAATCTGTGAGGTCTGAGAAGTTCTCTTTGTGTAGAGAGACAATGGGCATTTCAGGGCTGGGAAAATGACTAAGCTCTCTTGTGGCCCCCTATGGAAAGAATACAACAAGTGGGAGAATTTTGGGTTGTGTTATATTCTTTCCACGTAGTTAACAGGGGGTTTGAAGGGCACCCATAACCCCACTTTATGGGGTCTAAGGCAGCGCCCCGGAAAATTTTGGTTTTGGACCCTATGTTTGGATGGGCGGACCCACCTATGGTTTTGTGCATGATTTTCCCACATGTTTTTTGGACGCGATGGTTTTTGGTCCATGGTCTTGGACGCGGTGGTTTACGGTCCATGGTATTGGATGCTTCGACATGTATAAATATGTATTGTAACATTGAAAGGAACATATGAAAAATCAAGCTGGTAGTCCCGGTTTTGGGATCTAGTGGGGAAATCTCTATGTATATGTGTTTTATGTGTTATGCTCTCGCATTGTTTATTTTTCTGTGTTTTAGAATTCGTATGCAGGTAATTTCTATACAGGGTTAAAACCTACATAGATGTTTTCCTTACTTGACGGTTTTTCAAGATACAATCAGGTTCTGGTAGCAGAACCTGACAGACTTAAGACTACCTTCCATACCAAGTGGGGTACATTCGCTTACAAACAAATGTCATTTGGGCTTGTAAATGCAGGCGCAACCTTTTAGCATGCCATGGACATCGCTTTTCATGGACTCATCAGACAAAGCGTAGTGGTATACCTCGATGATGTGACTGTGTTCTTGAGAAAACATGAGGACCACATACACCATCTAAAGAAAATTTTCGAGCGATGCCAAAAATACAGGATTTCCTTGAATCCCAAGAAGAGTGTATTCACAGTTTCTGAGGGGAACCTTCTTGGACACATTGTTGTCAAAAGCAGGATCAAGGTTGATCCAGACTGGGTCCAGACTATTACACAAATCCCTCACATAGCCAACAAGAAATCCATGCAGTCCTTCTTGGGCAAGATAAACTTCCTCTGGAAGTTCATCTCGAATTATGCGCAGATATTCAAGCCCATGCAGGATATGATCAAGAAAGATGTAGTATACAACTGGGGCAAGAGGGAAAAGTATGCATTCACCCATATCAAGTAGGCTATTGCAGAAGCACCCGCACTCTATAGCCTAGACTTCAAAAAGGATTTCCTGCTATACACCTTCACCTCCAATAATTAGCTCGTTGCAATTCTCACTCAAAAGGATGAGATGAAGGATGAAAGTCCCATCTCCTTCATGAGTGCAATCATGCAGGGACAAAAACTCAACTACCCTGTCATGGACAAGTAAGCATATGCAGTTTACAAGATAGTGAAACACTTCAGGCCCTACTTGTTGAAGAACCGCTGCATAGCCTACATCCCTCACCCAGCAGTCCACAAATTGCTTGTACAACAAGAACTAGGTGAATGATGTGCAAACTGGATGACATGTTTGCAAGAGTATGATCTTGAAATCAAGCCAGTTCACATAATCAAAGGACATGGGCTCTGCAGACTCGCACCTAAAGAAGTACATGCCTTGGAGAGTGAAGAAGAGCTCGTTGGCTGGGAGCAAGAAGTTGAGATGTATGATATAAGGCGAGGAGCACCCACTAAATTCGAAACCTCTTGGTACGCAAATGTGTGCCAATACCTTGAGCATGGCATCATACCCTCTCACTTTTCCATCAGACAGAAGAGGCCATTGTGCCTAAAATCTTTAGCATATCAGTCAGTGCACGGAGTGCTTTACTATAAGCACAACAACAGAGTTTTTCTCAGGTGCCTAGAGGCACATGAATCAGAGAAGGTATTACAAGATCTGCATGACGGACTCGTCAGGGGTCACTTTGCGGGAAACACCACTGCGCACAAAGTTATGCGAGCCGATTTCTACTGGCCCAGATTATTCAAGGATGCACATGCTCATGCCCGCAAGTGTCCGGTCTGTCGGCAATGCGCCAGTAGAACACGTAGGTCAACATCCCCACTGCACCTTGTTGCAATGACTGAACCGTTCCAACAATGGGGCCTAGACATCATTGGGGAGATTTTCCCACATTCGTCAAAACAACACCGCTACATTCTGACAGCAATAGATTACTTCACACAGTGGATAGAAGCAGTTTCGCTCAAACAAGTGAATGACCAGGAGGTCATCAGCTTCCTCTAGCAGAACATTATCTCATGCTTCGGCATTCCGGTATCACTTATTTTTTATAATGCAGCGTACTTTTCATCTTTAAAGCTTTATGATTTTGCATTACAAAATGGTATTCTGTTGAAACACTCATCCAACTACTACCCGCAAGGAAACAGTCTAGCAGAATCCACGAATAAAAACCTTATCTGCATGATCAAAAAGACCGTTTACTCTTAGCAGCGCAACTTTCATACCGCCCTGATGAATGCATTATGAGCTTACCGCATAACACCAAAACCCTCTCTGAATACCTCACCGTACTTCCTGGTCTATGGTAAAGAGACCATCCTTCCACCCAATATCTACTTGTCTGCACTTCAGCTATCCCAAGAATCCCAAGGCAAGCCTTGCCAGCTAGTTCAGCATAGGATGGATACACTTCATAAACCTCGGGAAGAAGGGATGAAAGAAAAAGAAAAGTTTACACTCCACCAAAATCGTATCAAGAGATGGTTCAATAAGAAGTCTGCAGGGAAAGCTAACTTCGATGTTGGTGACTTGGTTTTGAAATGGGATAAGTCCCATGAAGACAAAGGCAAGCATACGAAGTTCCAGCCCCTGTGGATTGGTCCGTACATAGTCCATGAGAAGCTTGAACCACACACATACCATCTGAAATCACTTGACGGGAGGATTGATAGCCTCCCCGTTAATGGCTAAGATCTCAAGCATTACTTCCAGTAAGCTGGGCCGCGCCCCGTGCCATGTACATAGTTTGCTTACTGCTTGTTGTTTTCATTTCGTTTGCCTTGCTTCGCTTCTTTGTTTTAATTTTGTTTGCCTTGTTTAATATTTTTGTTTTCGTTTGTTTGAGTTTCTTAATACCTTACTATTTTTGTTTCCAAAAATAAGTGTTTCCATCTTCTGCGTTCTGGCTTATGAATGAGTATGTGGTTGAGATATGAAGAGACTTGTGACACTGCAGCACTTGGCCAGTCTTGTGTCTGTCTTCTTTGTGCTTGGTTATAACCTTCATCCGTTGATGTCTTGACGAAAAGTACAAGCCATCTGCAAGGGAATTTTTGGTCCAACCATGAACCTGTGTCCACACTGGGAAGCCCCATGCCTACACTCAGCCTTTTGCTCTGTGTGTTCAAGCCCATCCAACTAGTAGAAATGGAGAAGGGAAAAATATAAATGAGCAAACCTATGTCAAATGTCTTACATGCTTCTCTGAAGGAACAACCTCTTCTGCTCTCAATAAGTTGGGATCACTCTTCCACCCCAAGAATAAATAAGTTCCTATTAATAGTCCTCTTGAGAAAATACAAAGGAAAAAGAAGAGAAAGGTTTCCTGCGTAGAGAGGTGAAGCATGAAACTCCACTGGGGTACTGACCAGGCTCCTTGGCAGTGGAGCAATGTGTGTGTTCCTCCGTGACTCCGTCAGGGTACTGTCGAGGCCTGCTGGTAGTGGAGCAACACCAGAGATGAAAAATTATACTCTAAAAATATTCAACTCGCGAGCTAAACTACCCTTCCCGATTTCGAAACACTATGATCAAGTTAAAATTTTGATTGTGTATGAATGAACTGGAAAAAGGGGAACCATGTATGTCCATGGGGTAAGTGGGGGAGCCGAAGGAACCAGCACAACGATTTGATACTCCCCAAAAAACCAAGGCCCTGTGCTGACTTTGAACCAAAACAAAGAAGCTAGAGTTCTACCAGTGTGTCGCCAAGTGTTGTAGTGGTTGCAACACCCTCCAAAATTTTGGCCTGCATCCAATTTTAGAGCCTCCTTTGAGAGTTTTACTTGATGACTGTACACACTCAGGTTCACTCCATGAGTTCGTGTGAGTACTCACACCCACCTTGCTTGATCATTCCACCGACAAATTTTGCATGTTGATGTCAATGTCATGCTTGCGACCATGTTTTGTTCATACACAAGGTCTTCACTTCATGTGTACATGTTTTGTTTGCTATGTAAACATTTGTCGCTCTCACACACGGAGTCACATACATTGTCGTGCAAGCGTCATCATGATCGACCAACGATTAATCACAAGTGTCACGCTTGTCACTCACACCGTCGGTCAGACATGTTGAGAATATGTGTCTGGATGGTTTGAGTCGTCCTGTCGTCAAGTCATGTACGTGTGCGTTTGCAAGATCACGTATGCACATTTTCACTCATTCACACACTTAGTCATTTTATTGAAGTTTTGACGACAAGATTCCCCTCTGACAGCCGGACTTTCACCCCACCATCGACTCGATCGACTGTCACCTAGAACAACGCAGAATCACCAAGCAAGCCATTTCAAGTTGTGTTTCTTACAAGCAGATCTATCAGCCTTCATGCTAGTCAACCGGAGTGTTTGACCCGGCAGTCACCCCGGGATTGACTCCCCTAAAAAATTACGCAGAGGTTGCAGACCTTGCCCACTCCATTGATTGAGAAAAATTGTGCAGACAGGCCAGACAAATACCCAATGTCCATCCCTATCTCCCTCAGAAAATTGTGTAGTTTTTCCAACCAGCCCTCCAATCAGTCAACTGGTTGATCACCTGGAAAACTGCGAAGTTTTCATGAGAAATCCCTCTGTTTACCAGCAGTCCACTCAGTTCAGAAACTGCGCAAAGGTTATCAGCAAGCCAACCTTCCAGCATCAACGCAGTTTTCCCTGCCAGCAACTCCCAACAGCAGACTGTCGGTTCCCTTTAGGAATTTCCCAATTTTTGCTGCTCCAGCAGCGGACTCTCGTATCCATCCGGGAATTGCGCAGCTTTTGCTGCCAAGCTCCAACAGTGAACTGTCAGTTCCCTCCAAGAATTGTGTAGTTTTTGTTGCCAAGCTCCAACAGCGGACTGTCAGTTCCCTCCAGGAATTGTGCATTTTTTGCTGGTAATGTCCCAACAGCTGAGTGCTAGTTCCTTCCATGAATTGTGCAGTTTTTGCTGCCAGTGACCCAGCAGCCAGCTACCAATTCCCTCCAAGAATTGCGCAGTTTTGGCTGCTAGGCTCCGTTGCCCGCTCCTTCTAGAAATTGCGCAGATTTTGTCTGCCATGTCTTCCCACAGCCCTGACTATTCCTCTCAAAAATTGTGTCCACCAGCTAAGCCAGACCCCATGGACAATCACTGTCGATCCGAATTACCCTTCTCCATCACCCAGTGACTCCTACGTAGTTTTCACTAACAATTCCTGGAGCCGCCATCCAAGCTAATACTTCTCAACCTTGTCTCCTCTCCCAGTCACCTACATCTGAAATGATCATGCACCATGGTAGACTAGGAGGTTTATGGATTTGATGTCGTCTGGTCATGAGCGACTGCATATACAGGTACACGAACAGACATGGAACGACAACGGATGGGATGAACAAAAGGAGTACATGCAGCAGGACATTTTCACCAACGAATGAACAAATGATTCATGTGAAGAGATGCGTTGGCGAACGAATGACCATGCAAATATGTGTTCGCTGACGGACGGACGGACGAACGAACATGCAAGGATGTGTTCACACACGGATGGATGAACGAACATGCACTTTTCGCAAATGGAGGAATGATCCAGGTGGATATTGGTGGCCACCCACCAATTCCACTTGGACCACCACCATTGTTTCTTTCATTTTCTCAGTTTCCTTAATTGTAGCGCAGTTTACTATTTTTAGCAGTTTTTCGGGTCCTAAACTTTCGAAGCCGTTTTGAGGCCCTAAATAATGTTTTTTGGCAATCTACTGCCAGCAACTTATGCTATGTCATTTTTTTGTCGTAGTACTCAGAGATATCTTTCCAACGGGGTATCATGTACGTCAAATGGAGATAATATGACCAAGTCACGACCCCCGGAAGTTGGCTGCCCAACTGACCCCAACGGGGCCCATAAACTCTTGTTGTTACATCTCCTCGGGTTAGGGTTTTGGTGGTTTAGGGTTTGATCTTATTGTTCAATAATAAAAAGGCCCTTGAGCCTCATTGTAACACAATTCATAGGCATGTAGCTGCCACATCTCTCCTCAGAGATAAGCTACCATCACCCAAGCTAGTTTATTTCCATTTCTGTTTGTAAGCATATTTCAGTATTTTACATTAATGAAATGAAGTATTATTTCTACTACATCTCCATATTTATGGTTATCTCTGTAATTTGTTGCATTCATATTTAAATTTGGATCAATGGTATCATAGGGGTCTGCTCTTTCTCTGTTTTTCTTTGCATGTCCCCAACGAGGTCGGGATATAAGGAGTACTGAGGGCTTGAATTGGTCAAACCTTTACAAGACCAGCCTTGCAAATCTCGATGGCCTCCCATGGCAGATGAAAAGAAAGATGAGGGGGCAGGAGATCCTATCAAAATCTTGCTCGAAGAAGCCCTCGAGCGACAAAGGAACACGATGATGGACAAATTTGCCCAGATCCTTCAATGGCTACCCAGGGGTGACGCATCTAATAGTTACTCTGGAAACGCCACACCCTTTAAGGTACAAGTTAACTTTGTAATCCCCATATTAGAAGGTCAAATAGATGGAGACGCCATAGATAAATGGTTGAATCTACTAGAAGGATATTTTTCTATTCATGATTTTTCTAGCCGAGAAAATATTACTTTTGCTCTTCTCAAAGCTGCCCCCCACGTCAAGGACTAGTGGGAAGCCTATTGTGAACAGAAGGATGAAAGTACGAACTCATTGTTTTCAGCCGCTCCCACTTCGAATTCATTCCGAGATGCCATCAAGGAGTAGTACTACCCTGTCTGGAGCTACAAGGACAAATACATAAAGTGGACCACGTTGCGGTAGGGAAGGGACCAAGATGTGCCAGAGTTTACCAATGTTTTTCATACCCTGTAGAAATTTCACCTGTAGATCAACTAACATATGCAATGTACTAAAGCATAATACTAGATCTAGTTCTACAATCAAACTTTGTGGAAGCTTAATCGAACATAAGCAATATCAAACAAGAATAGATATAACTAAGAATGAGAAGAAATCACACATAACACAGAAATATAATCTAGGGAAAGCCTCAGTCTAAAACCCCACCTCTGTATTATCATACAAGTAGAAAATAGTCACAAAATTACACAAAGCCTTAGCTTGGAAGCCAACCAGTGCTTAGTATAATCCTTATGCTGCTCATAGACAGTCAAAGGCCTCTCACAAACCTTCTTCTCTATCCTCCAAGCCTCCTATTTCCTTGCGCAGTTTTCCCTGGGTGATCTAGCTATTACCCTGTGTAACACTGATCTCACACACTGCTCCAACACACTGTCAGAACTATGTAATCCTGAAGGAGATAAATCCTTCTCCATGGGTGAGTTTCCTTTATAGGAAAAAATTCATCCAACTGATAGTACACTATCCCTTCTCTGATCTCAACTGGGTCTTTCTCTGAACTGACATGCATGAGTTATTTATGAGAGAATATTCAGTTATCTGAAGTGCAGCAGTAACATGCATGCAAGCATTAACTAACTGAACTCACATTAATTTAAACAAACTGTTTAAATCAATCTAACTGGACTTAACTCAGTTAACTAAGCCAACTAATTACAACTCAAATTAGAACTCATCCTTATCTCTTTAACTGATGGATAAATTCCTCAATCAATGGAGAAACTATTGCATGTCCTCACATAGACTTCATGTTTATATTTCCTTAACTAATTAACTCAAAATGAATTAATTAATTATTTTTCAAACAGCTGCTAAGAGCAAATTCTAATTTTACTTCACTACTTTAGTTCAGGGACTGACTAAAATAGGAATCCATCCTGAACTGCTAAAAATAGAAATTCTATTTTTAGCACTTCCATTTTTTCATTCCTTGTTGCCATGTCTAACACTGGTGCCCAAACTGCTATTTTTAGCAGTGCTATTTTTACCACTTCTATTTTTAGCATTTCTTGTTGCCATTTTCAACACTCCCTCTCAACCAGAAAGGCTTCAACTCGAACCCAATCCTGAATCTTTGGAATGTTCTGCATGCAACACTTCTTCCAAGTGTTATTGCTCCACCAACTCTAGAAACAAAAAAACTCCCAACTGACTTCTCTGTTGGGTTAGAAACATACTCTGATGCTGAAGCTCCCTTTGCCGCTGACAAGTGCTCCCTCTCTGGCCTCTAAGCTGCTGCAACACTCCATGCATCTAGCATCATTTCGCACCTCTCTATGCCATCCTGCACTGGTGCAACACTCTTGTGCCTGTCACATTGTTGCAGCTTGCTAACTCTACACAGTCCTGGGACTCCTGCGCTGTAGATCTCTCTGCCTCTCCATCCGCATCTGTCTCTACCCAATCAGCCAGTCCTGTTACTCCTCATTGGGGCTCCTGTAGCAAAGTCAAATCAAAGAGGTTGGGTACCTCAAGGATCCTGCCCCTATTTCAGCCTCCGTGGGACTATCACTCCACATCGCCCCACCTCCCACTTGGAGGTATGGCTGCATGTGATCCTTCTGCCCACTTGGCTCGAAATTCCCCCTACAGGGGGTATCTGCATGAGTGGATGCCTCCACTCGGTCTCCTCTCGGCTTCTCCAGTTGTGGCTGCTCCACAACCTCCTGAAGTCGCTTCACCAATTGTGGCTCCTCCACAATTGTCTGAGACTCCTTTTGTGGCTACATGTTGAGAGGTAATTTACTCTCCCTATCAACCACCAAGTATCTAACCTTTTCCTTGTTCCTCAAGGCTTTTCATGCATCTTGAACCTCAAGAGTATATAGGTTCTTGGCTAGCACACCATCCTTCTCGTCATCACGAAATTTTCTGGAAAAAGAGCTGATTTTAAATCAACGATATCTCCCTCATCCGAACTCTGATTCAACCTTCTTTTTTTTGAATTTGGGTATTTTTTTGCAAGGAATCTAGATCTACTATTTGTTTCTAAAAGTTTTGCACAAAAATTTTCATATCTGCTCTGCAAACTCACGTCCCAGTTTTTTTTTTTTTTTTTACTTCGATTTCTATTCTTCGTATACCATTCACAGGTCCGATAAACTCAACTTCGATACCATGTAGAAATTTCACCTGTAGATCAACTAATATATGCAATGTACTAAAGCATAATACTAGATCTAGTTCTACAATCAAACTTTGTGGAATCTTAATCAAACATGAGCAATATCAAACAAGAACAGATATAATTGAGAATGAGAAGCAATCACACATAACACAAAAATATAATCTGGGGAAAGCCTCAGCCTAAAACCCCACCTTTGTATTATCATACAAGTAGAAAATAGTCACAGAATTACACGAAGCCTTAGCTTGGAAGCCAACCAGCTCTCAGTATAATCCCTCTGCTGCTCATAGATAGTCAAATGCCTCTCACAAACCTTCTCCTCTGTCCTCCAAGCCTCCTATTTCCTTGCGCAGTTTTCCCTGGGTGATCCAGTTTTTACCCAGTGTAACACTGATCTCACACACTGCTCCAACACACTATCAGAACTACACAATCTTGAAGGAGATAAATCCTTCTCCATGGATGAGTTTCCTTTATAGGAAAAATATCATCCAACTGATAGTACATTGTCCCTCCTCTGATCTCAACTGGGTCTTTCTCTGAACTGACATGCATGAGTTATTTATGAGAGAATATTCAGTTATCTGAAATGCAGCTGTTACATGCATGCAAGAATTAACTAACTGAACTAACATTAATTTAAACAAATTGTTTAAATCAATCTAACTGGACTTGACTCAGTTAACTAAGCCAACTAATTACAACTCAAATTAGAACTCATCCTTATCTCTTTAACTGATGGATAAATTCCTCAATCAATGGAGAAACTGTTGCATGTCCTTACATAGACTTCATGTTTATATTTCCTTAACTAATTAACTCAAGATGAGTTAATTAATTATTTTTCAAACAGCTGCTAAGATCAAATTCGAATTTTACTTCACTACTTTAGTTCAGGGACTGACTAAAATAGGAATCCATCCCGAACTGCTAAAAATAGAAATTCTATTTTTAGCAAAATAGCACTTCCATTTTTTCATTCCTTGTTGCCATGTCTAACACTGGTGCCCAAACTGCTATTTTTAGCAGTGCTATTTTTACCACTTCTATTTTTAGCATTTCTTGTTGCCATTTTCAACATACCCTTCACATGAAGTTGGGTATCAAGGATTCAGAGAAACATTTGGTAATCAAATAATGCGGTTGCCTGCATAGGTACATCCAGGACAAGATGGAGTTCCTGTACATCTCCTCGCTCGGTACGGCATACTGATACATTGTCAAGATCGAGCAAAAGTTTAAACAAAATAAGCGAGACTTTGGATCTGCGAATCCAAAGAACAAAGGACAAAGCCAAGGTGGGGTGACCCAAGACAACCCGTCGAAGCTGCAAGAAAAGAACAATGCCACGAAGTCAAAGAAGGACACAGGAAAGTGGTGTGAGTTCCAAAAGAGCCCCACTCACAGCACAAGTGAGTGTTGGGTTAAGAAGTTGCTGGTGGCCGACTTGAAGGCTTCAGAATCAGATGCATGTTCCGACCATCAGTCAAAACCCGACAAGAGGAATGACAAAGGGAATCAGATCATTGATGTGGATCCTAGCACCACTGTTTCCACCGCTAAGATCCAGAAGAATGAACCCAAAGATCCAGAGGAGGGGGAGCGTCTTTTTCACTCAGAGATGTGGGTGAAGGGTTCACCGCTGTAATTCATTGTTGATAGTGGGAGCCAAAAGAACCTCATTTTAACAGAGGTCGTGAAGTTTTTGGGAATACCGACCATACCACACTCGCAATCATACAGCATCGGGTGGCTTCACCAAGGACGAGACCTCTGAGTCTGTCAGTAATGTCGCCTTCCCTACAGCATCAAGCCCTTCACAGATGAGGTATTGTGTGATGTCGCACCTCTAGATGTTTGTGATGTATTATTAGGCCAACCATACTTGTGGAAGCGACATGTTGTGTATTAGTCAAGGCCTCGCGTTATTATTATTTCTTTGTGTAATATAAACCACTTCTTTGATCTCTACTAAGAAAGGCAGTAAGATCATCTCCCAGACTAGGAAATTTATTTTCTTTCCGGTTCACTCTCAAAGTAAGAGGAAGATCGTAGCCACATCCATGGCCCCCGGGAAGGGTTCCTCCACAAAGCAGGAGCAAGTGGATATGGTCATGAAAGGATACATGGACATCTTCTCCTCACCAACAGGGGCACTATTACACTGTACGGTCAAGCATTCATTCGATCTGACTCCCGGAGCACCTCTACCCAACGGGCCAATATATCATCGCTCCATTCTGGAAAATGCCAAGCACAAGAAGCGATATGATCAACATCAGGTGCCACAAAAATTTCAGGTGGGCGACAAAGTTTGGTTGAATTTGCAGAAAGAATGCCTTACCAGAGCCCATCGAAAGCTTAGGCCACTTTGATATGGTCCTTACACCATTAACAAAGATGTGGGAAACAATTATTTGGAGCACAACATTCCCCCATTCCTTGGCTTGCATCGAGTGTTCAATGTGGACCACCCTCGATCATGCTTCCCACCGTTACTGGACACATCAGAGATTGCAAAACAACTCACCAGGGACCAAGTTCAGTAGAAGTTTCCCCATCTCATGGAGGCACTCAACACAATGGGGACCATTGCTTCCTAAGTGGGGAGGAATGATGTAGGTGGATATTGGTGGCCACCCTCCAATTCCACTTGGACCACCACCATTGTTTCTTTGAGTTTCTCAGTTTCCTTAATTGTAGCATTGTTTACTATTTTTAGCATTTCTTCGGGTCCTAAACTTCCAGAGCCATTTTAAGGCCCTAAACGACCTTTTTTTGGCAATCTACCGCCAACAACTTTACATATGTCATTTTTTCTATTGTATTCCTCGGAGAGATCTTTCCAACAGGGTATCATGCACGTCAAACGAAGACAATATGACCAAGTCACGACCACGGGAAGTTGGTTGCCCAACTAACCCCAACAAGGCCCATAAACTCTTGATGATACATCTCCTCAGGTTAGGGTTTTGGTTGTTTAGGGTTTTCTTTTATTGTGCAATAATAAAAATTCCCTTGAGCCTCATTGTAACGTAGTTCAGAGGCATGTAGCCGCCACATCTCTCCTCAGAGATAAGCTACCACTACTTGAGCTAGTTTATTTCCATTTTTGTTTGTAAGCATATTTCATTATTTTACATTAATGAAATGAAGTATTATGTATGTTGCATCTCTATATTTATGGTTATCTCTCTAATTTGTTGCGTTCCTGTTTAAATTCGGATCAACGAACCTATCAAGCATGCCAACATGCAAGCAAGGAGCAACGTGCAAATGAAACATCAAGCGAACCCAACGACCATCGAAGACTCCGCGCACCTTTCCATGCGGAGGTGAAGTTGTGACACACCATGAGGACATCCATCACCAACAACACTGCAGCTCTACATGCACACCAATAGCAACATGAATGTACTAAGCACTGTCATGTCGAGTCTTTCCATGAGTCATGTCGTCCACATCTCTACTATGGGCCATACTACCAATCAATGTAATGTAACGTGGAAGTCCAAGAGACCCACTTGTCATATGAAGAGTCATGTAAATTCGAAAGGTATTGGAAGTCAAACAATCATGAGGGTAATCGAACATCCACAAGGGTCAGTTTCACCCTTGGCTATAGATACCCCGTCATTTGTACATGTAAAGGAATTTTTCACCTCGGCTCCTCCCACATAGCCTTGAGAGTCTATAATCTTTTCTTTGAGGAGTAAGTAGTGGCTCCAACACCCCGCCCATGGTGTTAGTGTTGTATGGTGTAACGATGTGACTTGGAACTTACACTTGATTCAAAAGCCTGCTAATAGGCCAACACATTTTCACACATGTGTTGTAACTGTTATAAGATTGATCTTGAACACTTGTAATGCATGTTTCTTTAACCTGTGTTTGACATTTGAACTCATTCACTTGTTGTAATACATATATATTAATAAAAATGTGTTTTATGAGAGATTAACATTGTCCTGCCCGTGTTGGTTACCTCCCCCAACATCAGACAAACCTTTCACATAAACTTGCTATAACAACTGTCACACTCACGTGGACTCCTCCGTTGTTTGCTGTACGTGTTATCTTTCCTTGTGTGTTGTGATTGTCGCATTCGTGTGGACTGCTCTTCCAGAAGCTTTGGACGTCATGTTTTGTTGTGTGTTCCTAGCAGATATGGGGCTTCCTCCCATCCGACTTGGGACTCACTCCCACCCTCTCCCTCTATAGTGAAAGAACCATTGGCACAAGCACACTAGCAATCACCAGGCACGTGAACCTCACTACTCGAAGACAAAGTAGACCACTCTCTTGTTCTTACAAGAAAGAGCTGAGGAAAATCTTTAATATAATGGCAACTAGGCCATCATACCAGATGGGACTCCCACACCAAATAGTCTGAGGTCTAGTTGGGAATTCATACCGGCGTGATCCCCTGAATGTTGGCAAGATCATGGTGTATGTGTCTGGATTATAGAGAGCTCAACAAGCTCACTATTAAAGAATATAAATTTCCCTTTCTTGTAATTGATGAATTGTTGGATGAACTATATGTAGCAATTTACTTCGCCAAGCTATATCCTCGTTCAGGATATCATGAAATTAGAATGAACACAAAAGGCATTTCGAAAAAAAAAATTCATAACTCATGAAGGTCATTATGAATTTTTGGTCATGCCTTTTGGTCTTACTAATGCACCTTCCACATTTCAAGGTTTGATGAATTCCATTTTCAAACCCTTCATTACAAAATTTTTGTTGGTATTTTTTGATGATATACAAATCTACAACAAGTATTGAAAATATTATGTTCAACATGTTGACAGGGTGCTCATAATATTGGAGGAGAAGCAATTGTATGCAAAACACCCCAAATGTTTCTTTGGGGTACAAGAAGTGGAATATTTGGGTCACATTATTTATCATGAGGATGTTAAGGTATACCCTAACAAAACTATATCCATAAAGGAATGGAAAATCCCCATAACCTTAAGGCATCTTTGAGGATTTCTCAAGTTGAAAGGGTATTATCGCGAGTTTGTTAAGAATTATAGGAACATAGCAACACCACTAAAAACATTACTGAATAAAGATGCATTTTTTGGACTCCAGAAGAAACTAAGGACTTTTAACATCTTAAAGAGGCAATGTGTCAATCTATGATCTTAGCTACACCAAAATTCAAAAAAACCTTTATTTCAGAATATGATGCCTTTGGAAATGGAGTTGGTGTTGTTTTAATGCAAGAAGGAATACCCATTGCTTTTCAAAGTCGTTTAATCTAGGGAAAGTATTTACACAAACCTATTTATGAGAAGGAAATGTTGGCAGTACTACATTCTCTGAAGAAATTGCACCATTACCTAATGGGAAGACACTTCAGGGTAAACAAATATCATGATAGTCGTAAATGATTCTTGGAACAAATATTATCTTTAGAAGAGTAGCAAAAATGGTTCACAAAGATGTTGGGTTATGACTTTGAAATCAGAAATAGAAAAGGGAAGAAAAATGTTATTGCAGATGCACTTTCAAGAAGGGATGAGGATGTGGAATCATTACTTTGTGCCATTTATATTATCCAACCTGATTGGATAATTGAAGAAAGGGATGAATGGAAGAATGATGAAGAGGTACGGACACTCATTCAAAAGTTGCGACAAGATCCTAGTGCATCTGATACATTTATCTCGAAAAATGATTCAGAATGGTATAAATATTGTTTATATCTATGTAATAACTCCCAACTCAAACAAAGATTCTTTTGGAATTGCACACCTGTCCTATAGGAGTAAACTCAAGGTTTTTAAAAACTTACCACAGGGTCAAAAGGAATTTTTTTGGCATGGCCTTAAATTCGATATTATTCAAAAGTTTGTGGCAGAATGTTTGGTTTTCCAACAAAATAAAGTTGATACAATTAAGAGCCCAAGTCTCTTACAACCATCATCCATTCAAAGTCAGCATTGGGAGGAAGCCTCAAGGGATATTATCCCAGGTTTACCCAAGTTCGAAGGAAAGAGTGTCATCATGGTGGTAGTTGATAGACTTACCAAGTATGTGTTGGAAAATGTAACTAGGTTCGATCTTCATTTAATGTATTTGAGTCATCTTGTAATGTACTTGTCAAAAGAATAAAGAAAAGAATATTTATTATTATTATTGTGACTTATTAAAGCATGGATTTCATGCTTGGGTCACCATCTTTTAGGTCAAAGTCCCCATTGAGGACTTCTAGGATTTATTATGAGTCAATAGAGTCATTGCACTTTTAAAGAGATCTTTTTTGGGCTTTTGAATCATGTAAAAAGGTTTAGCATTGAGTCAAAATATAATTTATGTATCCTCCACATCAATTCAGCCTAGAAGAGATCAAGTCAGCATAAGAACATCAATTCGACCTCCCTTGAAGCCTATAAATAGAAGCAAGTTGAATTCATTTGGATCACTTCATCTCAAGCAAGTTCAATATCTCTAAGGAAGTTAGGAAGTGATAAGTGTGAAGCTAGAAAGCCAAAGGAAGTGCGAGTCGGGCAGATTCTAAAGAGGAATAAAAATGAAATTTGGGTGCCTCTCTCTCTTTGTTTCGTGCCCTAGTGTGGGAGATCAAAGTCTTTCAAAGTTTTGTTGATGCCAGAAGTTGTCTGATGTCGGATGTTGCCCGATGCCGGAAGCTGCTACATAGTCAAAGTTGCTGGAAAGGAGGCCAAATATCTGGAAGGTTGACTTGGTGTGGAGGAAAGGTTTGGTCTTTGTCTAGGGTGAAGTATCAAAGAATACTATTGAAAGGAAGAGAATTTTGGTTGGTTTTTCCCCTCTAGGGGGGTTTTTCCCTGACATAGTGCCTACATCTGGTGTCCATTGTATGTGTTATTGCTTTGGTAATTGCTTGATGAACTAAAATAAATAATATACAAAGAATCGTAATAAAAAATCAAGAAAATCAAAACTAATTATCAAGAATAATAAAATATTTTTGCCTTTCTAATTTTATAACATGGTATTAGAGCTTTGGTGAAGAAAGAAGAAAAAGGTTGTCTCAAGAACTTGATCAATGAACCAATCAAAAGGATTATCTCAGGAAGGAGTCTACTATATTCAAGGAATATGTCTAACAAAATCAAGAGAAAAAAACTTGAAGGAGCCTCAAACTACAGGTCTTGGATGAAGAGGATTGACCTCATCCTTGAAAAGAACAAGGTACTAGATTTGGTCAAAGGAAAATTAAAGAATCCTACAGATGACTCTAGTGATGCTAACAAAGTAAAATTCAAGAAGCTATAATTGGTGGCCATGACTCTAATGTTAGAAGTAATAAAGGACAACCTTGTCCTATTCATAGCCAACATCAATCATGCTCAGGAAATGTATGAAGCCTTGTCAAAGTCATTTACTAGTAAGAACATTGGTCAAGTAGCAAATTTGAAGAACGATGACTAAAGCAAACACAATGGCCTCATTTTTTATGAATATAGCAAGAATCATGGGTGATATTTTGTCCATTTATGAAATTGTTCCAAACAAAGAAGTCGTGATCACTTCTCTATTAGGATTGCCACCTACTTGGGGTGCATTTGTTGCAGGACTTAACAATTGGAAGGAAGCTCCCACTTTTGAAGAACTACGGACTGCCTACAGTCAAGAAGAATTGAAGATCTCTATAGTTTCCAATCATGAAGGAGTATCAAATGCCTACATTTCTCAACATAAAGGAAAGAAATCGAAAGGACCAAGGAAGAAATTTGACATGTCTAAGGTAGAATGCTATCAATGTCATAAGAAGGGCCACTACAGGAGTGATTGTCCCGATAATCAAAGAAATAAGAAGAGAGAAAGAGATCAAGCCAACATTGTTGAAGAAGGAGACCCAAATAAATTCAACCCAAAGAATCTTACATAAGGGACTTACACTACTAAGTCCTTTGCTTTTAGTCTTAGTTATTCTATTTTATATTTTTGATATTTAGAATTTATAAGCTTTAACATGTTTCTAGAAAAGGAATTTTCTTTTATAAGTTTATAAGCATCTCTCTGATCCAGGTGGATCTTCAGATACAATGGCATGGAAAAACCTAGAAAATCAAAGTGGGCAGAATGAAGTCAACCCAAGACTAAAGCAGAGACCTTGTCTTTCTGATTCCAAAGGCGCAAATGGTACTTCAATCCGAGTTCGGATGATGAAGTTATTGCAAAAAGAAGGGTTCTTCAATCCTTAAGAGAATGAGGAATTTCCTTTGGAAAAGGAGTCTTAAGCCTTAAGGCCAAATTGCAATCGGAGGTCGCATGAGGGCAGACTTAAGGTTTGGGTCGTGGAACCCCCGATCGCCAATCTCCGATCAGATCGGGTCGGCAGAACGGAGGCAATCGCAATCGGTGGTCACATACATACATATATATATATATATATATATATATATATATATATATATAGATATATATATATATATATATATATATATAGATATATATATATATATAGATATATATATATATATATATATATATATATATATATATATATATATATATATATATATCTATATATATATATATATATATATATATATATATATATATATATATGGATATCGGTGAGCGGATAGTGTGATCGGCAATTAGCCGGATCGGCGAAACCCTCAACAGACACCTGGGGCGATATATGTGCGGGATGCTGACGCGATCGGCCGATGCTGATATCGGCGATCGATGATCGGCAATCGGTCTTTCTCGATACACTGATTTGCAACCTTAGCGTGGACCCGATAGGAAAAATAAGCCTGATTTAATGGTTTTTGAGGTCCGGGCATATGGTTTTTGGGCAGATTTGCAGTGTTTTTCAAGGTTTTGAAGCCTTATCAATGCAACGATAAAAAGGCCATTTTCAGGAACGGTTGCGCCCGTCAATCCTTCCACTCTACCAACCTCTCTTATTAACCAGGCACGCCCCATTTTAAATGGGATTTTGTCCGAGAATCCTTTATAAAAGAGGATCAATGGAAGAGCACGGGGGAGGCATCTTTATGGTTGCAGAACACTGTTCGCAGGAGGCCAAGAGCAATTATTGATCTGTTTTGAATAGTTTAAAAATTCCAACCCTTGTTATTGCTGCGGGAAGCTTTGGTGTTGCATACCACTCCATCTTAGGCATTCATTTCATAGCCATCAGGCAGATTGGAGGTATAAGCCTCTTTATGGATAGATTGATGAATGTAATTCTATTTATTCATGCCATTTAATAAGAAAGGCCTCCCCATTGTTGAGTTAGGCCTGGAGATGTAGTCCAAATTGGATGAACTCCGTTATCAAGCCTTGGTGTCTTATTTTTGTGCCTTTTATGTGTTTTCTTCTTCTTTTCATATGTGCACATTTACGTGTTAAGCTGCAATTTTATATGAAATTATTTTCTATACATCTATAAGCGAAAACATCTTGGATCAAGTGGTATCAAAGAAGGGTTTTAGATGTGAATTGCATGTTTGCATGCTAACAAGAGGCAGGCTTCAAAGAGGTGAAGGGAATCTAGAACCTTTCGATCCAGAGGTAGGGCATGCACCTCGGAGAAGAAACATGGCTGAAGAGGAAGCTCATATTGAAGAGGAGCGCAATTTCAGAAAGACTTTCTATTCGATGGCAGAGAATGTCAGTCAATTGGTTCTAAGGTTGGAGAGAGTAGAGGGAAGAATTGCAGAAGAACTAGGCTCAACACATGGAGATGGTGGAGGAGATCCCCCTCCTCCTCCTGTGAATGAAGGTTCTTCTTCCCCTCACCATAATAATCCCAGAAATCCCAGGGACACATCTAAGAAACCTTTCTTTAAATTAGATGTTAAATTTGATCTTCTTTTGTTTAATGGAGAAAGTACCACAGAGAAGCTTAATAATTGGATCAGGCAGATTGAGGTTTACTACGGGATTCAACAAATCGTAGAGGATGAGGTGAAAATCCAGCTGACCTCTCCATGGCTGGGCAGCACAGCTCCCATTTGGTGGGAGAGCAAATTGCAAAGCAGTAAAAATGTGGGTAAGCTCTTTTCCTCGTGGTCTGATTTTACTTCTGCGTTAAGGGAACAGTTTTATCCGTTAGGATACAAACAGAAAGCTTTGATGAATTGGCAATATTTAAGGCAAGGCAAAGGGCAGGATGCTTAGAGTTTTACAGGAGAATTTAGGACGCAAGCACTGAATTGAGGTATTTCACTAGATACACCTGAAGTTGTAACTAAGTATATTGGCTCACTGCATAGTTATATTCAGCATTCATTATTTTTGTTTGAACCAACCACTATTGACGCAGCTAGTGTGAAAGCAATTCATATTGAGAACAGGGGCAAGAATGAAAGAGAGGACCAGTCCAGAAATCCACCATTCGAACCTCCCAATGGAAAATCCAAAGCAAAATGGAAAGGGAAAGAGAAGAAAACAGCAACAGCCAAAGAGGGAGAGCGGCCTTAATGAAATCATTGCAAGAAATAAGGCCACCATGATGATCACTATTGGTAGCAGCACCCAGAAAAGCGTCCAAATAAGTATGCAGGAAAAGAGAAGCAGAAAACAGTGGCAGCAGCACAGCAAGACCTTGGATCAGATTCGGGAGATGAAGCATTGGTCACAGTAGCAGGAACAAAAGGTACCCTTACACCTCCTATTGATTCTAAATTACATCGAAGCACCAATTCTATAGATGAGTCCCTTTCAAATGATAGAAAAATAATTGAATTATTTCGTATCAGAGTTGTAGTATATCATACCAAAGTAGAAACTTCGTTTGATACGGGGTCCCAAGCAAATTTAATTGCAGAATCCTTGGTAAAGAAGCTTAGCTTAGAAACAAAACCGCACCCAAAGCCTTACCCGCTGGGATGGATACATGATAAAGCTAAATTGAATGTAACCAAGCAGTGCAAGGTAAAATTTGTGATTGCTTCTAAGCTGGTAGATGAAGTAGAGATGGATTTTATACCACTGGAAATCTGTGGCATGGTATTGGGGAGCCCCTACCTGTATGAAAAAAAAGTTGTCTTTTTCCGCCATGAGAATAAATACCACAACACTAAGGATGGGATAGATTACATAGTGCGAGCTCATCAAAACAAAATTAACGCCAGCCTCATAAGCACTGGGTAGATGAAATGGCTGGTAAATTCCAGCAAAACATGCTTGCTTATGGTCGTCAGGGAAAAGGAGTCCGAATTCGCAGATGTGTTCCAAGGCTGCGATGGGAAGCATAAAAAAGAATTGATATATTTAATTCCTGATTATAATGCATTGTTTGAGGAGCCACGGGGACTACCTCCAAAGAGGGAAATCCAACATGAAATCCAACTGTTGCATGACACCCGTCTACTGAATATCGGCATGTACAGAATGTCAGCAATTTAAATGGAGGAGATCAAGTATCAAGTGCAGGAATTACTAGACCAAGGTGTAATCAGGTCAAGATCCTCTCCATGCGGGTCACCGATTGTTCTAATGCCAAAGAAATACAGTAGCTAGAGGATGTGTGTGGACTACCGCGCACTTATCAAAATATCAGTGAAAAATTGCTATCCCCTCCCACGCATAGATGATTTATTGGATAAATTAAAAAATGTTGTATATTTCACAAAATTGGATTTGCGTAATGGCTATCACCAGGTCTGAATTGCAAAGCAGGACGTGTGGAAAATCGCTTTCAAAACTAAGTAGGGGTTGTTCGAATGGATGGTAATGCCATTCGGGCTTTGCAACACTCCAGCCACCTTTATGCGAGTTATGAATAATATATTTCATCCCTTCATTGATGAGTTTGTTCTTGTATATTTAGATGATATACTAGTTTTCAGCAAGAGTTGGTTTGAACATATGAGTCATGTAAAGAAAGTGCTTTATGTGCTGGAGAAAGAAAAACTCTTTGTAAAATTGTCAAAGTGTGAGTTCAGGAAAACCTCTTTGGGTTACCTAGGTCATATTGTTGGTCATGGTCAGTTAAAAATTGATCTCGCTAAAGTTGAAGCAATTGTAATATGGCCTAAGCCAACCAGTGTAACTGAGGTTCGTAGCTTTCTACGTGCAGTCCAGTATTGGAGGAGATTTATTGCTAATTTCTTTGTTATTGCAGCACCTTTGCACACATTGTCAAGTGTGAAAGAGGTCTTCCAATGGGGAGGAATACAGCAGAATTCCTTTGAAACATTAAAGGAAAAAATTAGCACAACGCCAGTCTTAGCCTTACCCAATCTCCAACAGCCATTTAAGATCGAAACTGATGCCAGCAGTTATGCCATGGGTGCTATACTGATGCAGCATAAGAAGCCAATTTGTTACCATTCTGAGAAATTTTCTCAGGCTGTGATCAACTATCCCACCTATGACAAGGAGCTTTATGCCTTGGTGCAAAATGTGAAAAAGTGGAAACACTACCTAATCAGCAAGGAGACCATCATCCATACAGATCATCAGCCCTTGCAATACCTTCAGTCACAAACCAAGTTGCAGCAAACTCGTCATTTCAAGTGGATGGACTTTCTTCAATAGTTTCATCTGGTAATAAAGTATAAGAAGGGAACTAGCAATAAAGTGGCCGATATGACATCTCGCCTTCCTATTTATGCTTCTATTATTTTGCATAATGCTTCATTGTCTTTTGAAAGTTATTTTGAACATATGCTAACGATGATGACTTTAAGGAGGTTTATGCAAAACTAATCCATGGTTCACAGGTGGACAACTATCACTTGTAGGGGAAATTTTTGTATCACCTTGGTAAATTGTGTATTCCCATAGGAGAAAGAGTGCATGTAATTCGAGAGGCCCACACCTCTCTTGTGTCTGACACTTTGGTGTCGAAAATAATTTATGTCATGTACAAAGATTTTGTTTTTGGCCTCACATGAAAAACATTGTGACTCGCTATGTAAAGGGTTTTGTGATGTGTTATGTTTCAAATCCCTCTAATATAAAATTTGGTATCTACACGCCACTCCCTATTCCAAGTCGTCCATGGAAAAGTGTGTCAATGGAGTTTGTAGGAGGTCTACCTTTGTCTAGGAAGGGCCACGACTATTTGTATGTCGTTGTTGACCGTTTTAGAAAAATGTGTATTCTTATGCCTTGTAAAAAGCAGATTTCTGTAGAGCAAACTGCTTTTCTTTTCTTTCAGTATGTTTGGGTCCACTTTGGATTACCCACATCAATTGTTTCGAATTGAGACTCTAGCTTCCTTAGGAAGTTCTGGACCAGCTTGTGGCAGATGATGGACACCAAAGTGAAAAGAAGCACGGCATTTCACCCACAGACCGACAAACAAACAGAGGTTGTTAACCGTACCATGGTACACCTATTATGAGGCTATTGTGGGAAACATCCCAAGTTGTGGGATGAACATCTCCCCTATATATAGCATTCCTACAACCGAGCAGTGCATTCATCGATGCAGCATTCACCATTCGAGACATGCTTTGGTTACCTGCCAAAGGACCCTTTAGACATGGTCTTTGGAAGGGAGGATGGCTCCAGTGGATGTAATGATAAATGCAAAGCTCAGTAGTTCATTCAGCACATCCAAATGATTCACCAAGAAATGCAAGAACAGTTGAAAAAGAGTCAATACTATTATAAGGCTCGACATGATAAACATCAGGTCGACCATCAATTCTAAGTGGGCGACAAGGTGTGGTTCCACATCAGCAAAGACAGGATGAAGGGAGAAGGAAAGAAGTTGCGGCCAATCCGGTATGGACCATTCACCATATTGGAGAAGATTGGGAACAATGCCTTTCGTCTTGACTTGCCGGTTTATATGCAGATGTACTCAGTAGTGAATGTGGAGAACTTGAAGTTGTATGAACCTCCTTTGATCATGGACACTGATGAGGTGGGCACAGTTCCTACCATCGATGATTTTGCACCAGAATATCTCGATGAGTTGCCCGAAGACATCATCCTCGACAGAAGAACTAGGACTTCACAACGAGGAGATGTAGAGTACCTTCGAGTTGGATTCAAGGGAATGCATCCCAGCAAGGCTAGATGGCTGGAGAAAGAGAAAGTGAGGGCACAGTACCCTCACTTGCCAATTGACTAATGAAAATATTTTGGCGGTCCAAAAGCTCCTCAATGGGGAGGATTGATCCAGGTGGATCTTTAGATACAATGGCATGGAAAAACCCAGAAAATCAAAGTGGGTAGAATGAAGTCAACCCAAGACCAGAGCAGAGACCTCGTCTGTCTAATTCCAAAGGTGCAAACGATACTTCAATTTGAGCCCGGGTGATGAAGTTATTGCAAAAAGAAGGATTCTTCAATCCTCAAGAGAATGAGGAATTTCCTTTGGAAAAGGAGTCTTAAGCCCTAAGGCCAAATCACAATAGGAGGTCGCATGAGCGCAAACTTAAGGTTTGGGCCATGGAACCCCCGATCTCCAATCTCCGATCAGATTGGGTCAGCGGATCGGAGGCAATTGCAATCGGCGGTCACATATATATATATATATATATATATATATCTATATATATCTATATATATATATATATATATATATATATATATATATATATATATATATATATATATATAGATATATATATATATATATCGGCAAGCGGATAGTGTGATCAGTGATTGGCCGGATCGGTGAACCCTCAACAGACACCCGGGGTGATATATGTGTGGGATGCCGACACGATCGGCCGACGCCGATATCGGCGATCGGCGATCGGCGGTCGGTCTTTCCCAAGGACCAGGACAGGAACACCCCGATACGCCGATTTGTGACCTCAGCGTGGACCCGATAGGAAAAATAAGCCCGATTTAATGGTTTTTGAGGTCCGGGCATATGGTTTTTGGGAAGATTTGTAGTGTTTTTCGAGGTTTTGAAGCCTTATCAATGCAACGATAAAAAGGCCATTTTCAGGAACGGTTGCGCCCGCCGATCCTTCCACTCTACCAACCTCTCTTATTAACCAAGCACACCTTGTTTTAAATGGGATTTTGTCCGAGAATCCTTTATAAAAGAGGATCAATGGAAGAGCACGAGGGAGGCATCTTTATGGTTGCAGCACGCTGTTCGCAGGAGGTCGAGAGCAATTATTGATCTGTTTTGAACAGTTTAAAGACTCCAGCCCTTGTTATTGCTACAGGAAGCTTTGGTGTTGCATACCACTCCATCTCAGGCATTCATTTCATATCCATTAGGCAGATTGGAGGTATAAGCCTCTTTATGGACAGATTGATGAATGTAATTTTATTTATTCATGCCATTTAATAAGAAAGGCCTCCCCATTGTTGAGCTGGGCCCGGAGACGTAGTCCGAATTGGATGAACTCCGTTATCAAGCCTTGGTGTCTTCTTTTTGTGCCTTTTATGTGTTTTCTTCTTCTTTTCATATGTGCACATTTACATGTTAAGATGCACTTTTATATGCAATTCTTTTCTATACATCTATAAGAAAAAACATCCTAGATCACCCTCAATTTTTGGAGGGAGCCCCCAACAACTCCCAAAGATAAGTATCTCATTTCCTTTCAGTTTTGGTTTCATGTACTCATTTATTTTTTATTATACTAGATACTAATCACCATTCTCCCTCTATTGTCTTGATTAGGAAGACATATCTTATATCCTCAAGGAGTATGGAAGAAATCCACCCAAGATAAGGTTTGTCAAAAAACAAAGTTATGACTTAAACTACAAAAACATTGACTTCTTTAGTAAATGTTTATTTGACAATATGTTACTAACATTGTTGTGTCTAGTTATATTGAACATATTGATTCTTATTTTGGGTGATTAATCAAATTGATAGATTTGCCACACTCATATTCTTAATTGATTTTATAGAACCCTAGACAAGCTCTCTGGAAAACCCTAACCTAAGGGTATGTTGACAATGTGTGATACCCCAAGCCTGCTTAGGGTTATTGTGAAATGTTATTTGAAGTTCTTGTTGATGTTTGGGATTTTGGTATGATAATGAAATATTAACTTTATTAGGGTTGAATTTGTTTGTTTGAGATCTTGAACCTTTGGAATAGTAAGGTCTACTTTGTTAAGTTATGAAACCCTATATCTTTAGGGTTTGGTTGAGCCTATAAGTAAAACCTTTGTTATAAAGTAAGATCCTAGGAATGAAGCCCTAGGTATATATATGTGTACATTTGTTCAAAACCCTAGCTCGGTCTAGGTCAGTATATGCCTAATGTATTAATGTTGCCGTACATATGGTATGCTTATGCATGATCATGAATTCCTAGATATGTGTGTTGACCTAGTCATTGATGGTCATAAGTCTTAGGATTCAATACAAGTCCTTGTATGGGATTCTAGGATGATGATATTTAGAAATCTAGGGTTTTGCAACTAAACCCTAGTAGTAGTTAAATCCTCTAGTATGTGTGATATAACAATCTGAGATCTATTTATATAATGATTGTTGAGATTGTAAAAATGAAATTCTAGGGTTTTGGAGTTAAACCTTAGTAGAAGTAAAAATCTCTTATGTATGATGACAATGTGATAATTTGAGATTTGTAAAAGATCGTTGAAATCTGAGTTTTAGTTGTGATTGATGGTTGATTGAAAATCTAGGGATTGCAACTAACCCTAGTGGAAGCTAGTCATGTTAATGACTAAGCTGTGATTGGTTTTGATTGATTCTCTTGTATGAAATCTAGGATTTGTATGAAACCCTAGTGGAAAATCTAACATATGAATTCTAAAAGTTGTTAGATACCTTGTAGATCTATATTTGTTTGAATTGTTTCTAGGGTTTTCTATATGTTGTAGTAGGGTATGTTACACCTTTGAAAGAAACATTGAAACCCTAGATGGAATGAAAGTTGTTATGAAGTAGTCTAGGGTTTATGACAAAGTCCCTAGCAAGATGTTGAAGAGTATATGTCTCTTGTTTGTAATTAAGTTTGGGTATCTAATATGTATAAAGTTGAAATGCTTCTGTGATTCTGATATGGCTAACTTCATGCTTCTATAGTTTTAGTTGTACTCGCTATATAAGTTTTTCAGGTACGCAATCTTTAATATGGTGAAGATGTTCATTGATGTGATAAGCATGATGAGGATGAGGATAACTCTGATGAAATGGTTGGAAACCATGAAATATTCTCTGATGACAAAAAGAAGAAGTTGATTTCCCTAGATTAAGAGGGAGTCTGGATAAAGAGATTCTCCCTGGTTGAGAGGGAGGGCATAGCTTGGTTTTGATTGAAGAATGAATTTCAGAGGATATGTTGTTGCATGAGAAGCACGAAAGGAAAGTGTATGATTAAGGAATCTTCTCTCAAATATTTGGTTGCTAGTCCTACTATGAAAAGTTGAGAAGTAACATCTATACCCCAGAGGTTTGTATTTGATTATGTACATATGAAAGTATATTATTGATTTGGGTTATGTTTGTACGGGTGAATCTCTAGAGGGTTTTTTATAGCATGTTGGTTACTAATCAGTTTGATTGGGAGAGATTGGTTATCCTTGATCTACTAGTTCAAGGAGTTTTGATGCTTTGTGAGTGAAGCATTTTCTGGGAGGACATCTCGCTGGCACTTTTTGTTGATATTTAGGTCCCAAAGTTGGAAAAGGTGGTGTTGATTATAGAGCTCAGTTTTTGGATACACACCTGGATCTTTGGGTTGGTGATTAGAAAGTAAGCCTGATGGTACCTAGAGGGGATGAAAGCTTGATTCCACCTTATTCCCACTTGGATATATTTCCCTGGTCATGAATCTAGTTTGTGGAATTGCGGCGGCTAAATTATTGAGAGACCAATGGATAGATTACCCTGGTCAGGAATCTAGTCCATGGCATTGTGGTGCCTAAAATTCTTCATGGTTTATATAGTTGAGATCTTCATTGTACTTGTAAATGTAACTAGGTTCAGTCTTCATTTAATGTATTTGAGTCATCTTATAATGTACTTCAAAAGAATAAAGAAAAGAGTTATTATTATTATTACTATTGTGACTTATTAAAGCATGGATTTCATGCTTGGGTCACCATTTTTTAGGTCAAAGTCCCCATTGAGAAATTATATGATTTATTATGAGTCAACAGAGTCATTGTACTTTTAAAGAGACCCTTCTTGGTCTTTTAAATCATGTAAAAAGGTTTAGTATTGATTCAAATATAATTTATGTATCCTCCACCTCAAGTTGCCTGAGAAGAGATCAAGTCAGCCTAAGGACATTAATTTGACCTCCCTTGAAGCCTATAAATAGAAGTAAGTCAAATTCATTTGGAGCACTTCATCTCAAGTAAGTTTGATATCTCTCTAAGGAAGTTCGGAAGTGTGAAGTACGAATCTGGGAAGCCAAAGGAAGTGCGAGTTGGGTGGAGTCTAAGGAGAAGAATAAAAATGAAATTTTGGTGCCTCTCTCTCTTTATTTCGTACCCTAGTTTGGGAGATCAAAGTCTTTCAAAGTTTCGTTGATGCTAGAAGCTCCCTGATGTAGGAAGCTACTACATAGTCAAAGTTGTTGGAAAGGAGGTCGAAGATCTAGGAGGTTGACTTGGTGTGGAGGGAAGTTTTGGTCTTTGTCTAGGATGAAGAGTCTCAAAGAATACTATCAAAAGGAAGAGAATTTTGATTGGGTTTTCCCCTCTAGGGGGGGTTTTCCCTGGCATATTGTCTACATCTGGTGTCCATTGTTTTATGTGTTATTTCTTTGGTAATTGCTTGATGAACTAAAAGAAAGAATATTTAAAGAATCATAATAACAAATCGAACATCACAAGTAATTATCAAGAATAAGAAAATATTTTTGGCTTTCTGATTTTCTTACAGTATGCACACTTTTGTGCACTATCTCATCCTTTCAAAACCAGTATACTTGCTAATACATTTGTGGAAATAGTTCAAAAGCTACATGGAAACCCAAAGATCATTGTAAGTGACAGAGATCCCATTTTCACTGGAAATTTTAGGATGGAATTATTTTCTTGTCTTGGTACTCAATTAGCTCATAGCTCATCTTATCATCCTCAATCTGATGGGAAAACTGAGATAGTGAACAAAAGTTTCTAAGGATATATTTGTTGCTTTGTATATGATAAACGAACACAATGGATCAAGTGGTTACCTCTAGTAGAATAGTGGTATAACACTTACTTCTATATTGCAGCACAAATGGCCCCATTTATGGAACTTTATAAATATCATCCACTATCCATCACATCATCTTTAAGAGACAATTCTAAGGTTCAAGCAATGGAATATCACATTGAGCATCAACAACAACTTCTTCAACTCTTAAAAGATACCTTGAATCTTGTGCAGAATCAAATGAAACAACATGTAGATCATGAACATCACAGGGAAAGAATTTTTGATGTCGGTGATTGGGTATTTTTACAACTACATCCATACAAACAAATGTCCCTCAAGCAAGCCAAGAAGGATAATAAATTATCACCCAAGTACTATGGCCTTTACATGGTATTGCAAAGGATTGATACTATGGCATACGAATTGGAGTTGCCTACATCCTCACGAGTACACCCATTTTTCCATGTTTCATGTTTAAAGAAGGTTATAGGTGACAAGATTTCAGTTCAAAGTATATTGCCAAAACTTGATGAGGAAGGAAAATTCACATTGGAACATTAAGCAATCACAGAAACAAGAATCCAATAGCTATGGAATCGATCAATTTTAGAGCATCTCATCAAGTGGAAGAACTTACCTACTAAAGATTCCACAAGGGGCAACACATTTTTGAAGGATAGGGGGACGTTAGGTCCCTATAATACTAGGGTAGCCCCCACGTTGTTATTTTTGTGCCCCATAGTACCCCATGTTGTTATCGTTGTTCCCCTTAGAAACCCACTATTGTTTATTTTGAGCCCTTAAATTATTAGTGTTATGTAGGTCCTAATTATATTTCGACCTTTTAGATTCCTATATATACTAAGGATGTATTTTCATTTGAATCATCCAAGAATTGTTCATTTATTTGATGTAAAAGGAAGTTCCCCCCTCAAAGAGGCTTATTTTCAAGTTGTTGATCTATCTTTTCTTTTTGTTTTTACGATTTGGTTACATAACGTTCTAGTAGATCTCCAAATTGTTTTTTTTTTTTTTTTTTGACAATAACGGTTATATTTTTATTAAGGGCGGCAAAATGGCTGCCGCAGGCTCTTACAATGCAGCATTGACAGAGAAAGGATTCTCAGGTTAGATGTTTTAACATGCTGTCAACGAGATCAGAAGACAGAGCATCGAGCAGGTTCATCACAATTTAAGATAATACCAGTGACCAGGATCAGATCAGGATCAGATGTTTGTTCTCTTCGCCAAGAAGAATGTCCCACAGAGATGAATGTTCCGCATAGATGAATGAGATGCTGTCGGGCAATGGACATAGCAACGCCCAAGGCCAGAGGACTTCCCTGGGCCTTCCCTGGACGAGCAAACATAAGCGGGCCGGTGCTAATGATGAATCCGCGTATACTTTGGAGAGTATGCTTATGGAATGAAGAAGCTCCAACGCCCAAAATTGCAACCCTCGGATATACAAGTCAAATTGCCGCCTTTCGGAGATGAAGACTTTGAGATTGGTGTAAACGGTATTCAGGTATGAGAACAGAGCAGGTTCTAATCTGGAGCTTATAAGACATCTTGATGGTCGGTTGTGGGCGCTTTTGAACCTAAAGCTCTGACAGGAGACAGAGTCCATTGACGGAAGACTGACTGAAGATGAAATAGGCCTGAGATCATAAATTTAAACAGATTGATAATACACTGAGGAGAGATCCCGGATATCAGAGGAAAGAGGAGAAGAGTATTAACCCTTGGCGCAATTAGGAACAGAGGTCCGATCAGCAGAAACATCAGGGAATGGAACAGGAGGATTCCATCGAGTTGACCACCAGAGATCTTCGAATACAGAGGGAGCCAAGGTTGGCCTCCATATCAGCTTGAGAGTTGAGCTTTCTTAATATGTGGTAGAAGGAGATTTTACTGAACTTGGGCAATAAGAGCTGGATTTTTTTGATAACAGTGGCTAAATGAATCTGATGGGGAGTCTTATGAGAGGTCATCGCCTGGATGATGAGTCTAGAATCTCCAAATACACAGAGAGAGAGGATATTTCGATTGATCACCAAATTCAGCCCCTGCCATAGTGCGAGAGCCTCCGCTCTGTTATTGGTTTCGATGCCCAGACCCCAATGGAACCGCATTTCCGTTGAACCTCCAGGACTCAGAAGAACCCCACCACTGCCAGCAAGCCCAGGGTTTCCCTTAGAAGCCCCATCGAAGAATAAACAATCATTCCAAGGTTTTTGGATAAATTCCTAAGGGTCTTCCACCTACTTAAGATCATGACCATGTTATTCATTTACAATCTATAAGTGTACCACCTAACATTAGACTTTACAGGTATCCATATGCACAAAAGAGTGAGATTGAGCATATGGTTCAAGAAATGTTAGAGGTTGGCATCATTCAACCTAGCTAAAGTGCTTTCTCTTCACTAGTGGTGATGGTTATAAAAAAGGATGGTTCGTAGAATATGTGTATAGATTACAAATAACTTTAAAAATTGACAATCAAACACAAGTTTCTCAATTTTTTCATTAATGAATTATTAGATGAATTGCATGGAGCAATTTCTTTACTAAGTTGGATCTCCATTCGGGATATCATCAAATCAAAATGAGGTCAAAATATATTCCCTAAACATCCTTTAAAACACATGAAGGTCATTATGAGTTTTTTTTTATGCCATTTGGACTTACTAATGCATATTTAACATTTCAAATATTAATGAATTATATTTTCAAACCCTTCATTAGAAAAATTGTGTGAGTAATTTTTTATGGCATACTAATCTACAACAAATGTTGGAAAGATCATGTACAACATGTTGACACGGTCTTAACACTATTGGAAGAGCAACAACTATATGCAAAGCCCTCCAAGTTTGCCTTTGGGTTTCAAAAATTGGAATATTTGGGTCATTGTATCTCATGAGGGTGTCGAAGTGGACCCTAACAAAATTAAAGTTATGATGAAATGGTCAATCCAAAAAACCTTGAAGAAACTTAGTAAATGTTTAGGATTAATATGTTATTACCACAAGTTTGCCAAGAACTATGGTCAAATAGCAACACCTCTAATAATATTATTAAATAAGGAAGCATTTTCTTAGGCTCAAGAAGCCATAAAAGCTTTTGAAAAACTTAAAGAGGCTATATCCTAGCCACACTTGACTTCATAAAAACCTTCATTGCAGAGTGTGATGTTGTAGGCCATGGAATCGGTGTACTTCTTATACAAGAAGGAAGACTCCTTTCCTTTGAAAGTCGCCAACATAAAGGAAAGAAATTACTAAGACCCAAGGCCCTTGCCTATGAAAGTAGCCAACTTAAAGGAAAGAACTTACTCAAACCCATCTATCAAAAGGAAATATTGGTCATACCATATGTAGGTAATAAATTACATCCATACCTAATAGGAAGAAACTTCAACATTAACAAAGTTACCAACTTAATGAGAATTATACTAAGTTCTCATTTTTTAGAGATCGTGATTTTCATGCTAATTTTGAAAAGTGTTGATGTAGCATCAACCGTTTTTTGGAGAAGCAAATTTTTGACACTTTAAATTTTCTTATGTATTAAGTATGGTCATTTTTTTAAATGCTTGTGATTTTATGCCAATTTTGTTGATACAACATCGACCTTTTTTTCTAAGAGGCATATATCTGACACTTTAAATTTTATTATGTCTTAAGAATGAACATTTATTTTTTAAATGTTGTTGATTTTCATGCTGATTTTGAAAAGCATTGATGCAATATTAACCTTTGTTTTTAGGGAAATATTTTTTACACTTTAAATTTTCTTATGGCTTAATAATGCACATTATTTTTTAAATGTTGGTTATTTAACTATTTTTCAAGTTGTCTTCTTCTTCTTCTTTGTTTTCTTCCTTAGATGTCTGCTTTTTATGAGTTTTTCAAGTATCTCTTTTTGTTTCTCTTTACAATGTTTTTTCATAATGAAATTTTCAATTTTTTTGCCACATTAAAAAAATAATAAAATTAATATTTTGAAGTTAGGAATTTTTATGAATTTATGTATCGTTATTAATACTTCAATACACATAAAAGAATTTTCTACAAAAAAAATAATAATTTTGAACAGTTGATTAAAAAACTACACATTCTACATTTTCATATAATTAAAAAATTGCATAGTTTGGGACCTTTTCGCTAAAAATGACATCAAATAAAACAATTTATGGAAAATTTGAATAGAAAATTTTGAAAAAATAGCAAATTTTATGAAAAATTTATGAATTTTATGTCAAAAATAATAATATTTTATGTTTTCCCAAAAATAAATATTCACATAATTTTTTAAGTAAGAATAATATATATATATATATATATATATAGTCTAACTTATAGAGGAAATGTCCTTTTTCATGACCATTTTTCTAGTTAATTTAATCAAAATCCGACAAAGATTTTCAAAATCCGACAAACGTTGGTGTAAAAACTCCATTACTGTGGGTTCTCCGATCAGAAATTCAAATAACACAAACCACAGATCTCTGAAATCCAATGAGTTTAAATTATTTAATATGCATAATTCTAGTGCTCCAACAGTTTTCAAGGGTGTTGAATCCATTTATGCATTCAAAAATGTATTTTAAACAACAAAAGATCTTGAAATTATATTGTGGTATTTTGGTGAATTCCAGTGAGAAAGGTTATTTTGTCTATAAGTTAGACTACGTCGATATATGTTTTAACAAAAAAAGATCAAATTGACGAAATAAAAATAAATTTAAAACAAACAAAAAATAATAAAAACAAAAAATTTTGAACATTTTAAACCAAATTTAAAAAACAAAAAAAATATAACCAATAAATAAATAAAATGATATAATTTAGTTTAAACCAGTGTAGAGTCATTTTGACCACGGATCTAGCAAGAGCCAAGAGGGATCAAATCCCTTGAGGTGCAATCTCTCCTTTAGAGTGAAAAACTTGAATAAAATGTTTGCACCTCAATAGATTTGACACTCTGGAAGCTTGATAGATCTGTAAATCAAACATGTATATTCATTTTTTTTCTTATTATATTTTTTTATTATATCCCACGTCAAATATTTTATTTATCGTTGAGAGTTATAGTGAAATATGTGTATCACTTTTCCTTAGTTTGGCTACTTGGAGTGAGATTATTGATCTTTTATAATAACTTTAATTAAACAAACCAAACAAATAGATTTATTTTTATTTTGTTATTATATTCGACGTACATTTTCTTTATTTAAAGGTTTTTTTTTTAATTTGAAAAGAGATGTGTCAACTCGAAGTTGAGCATGGACGGAATTACACATCTCCCTTATATTGGGTTGTAGAATGAGCCTCTCAGCTCAATCAATATTTTAAAAAATGGAAAAATAAAATTTTAAAAAAATTATTAAAAAACAATTATAAAAGTTTTAATAAAAAAAGATCACAATGTTTCATAAATTTAAAAATATTAATAAATAAATAAAATAAAAAGTGAAATGTTATTAAAAAACAATTATAAAAATACTAAACAAATGAGGTAAAAAAAAATAATTAAAAATAAAATAAAATAAAAAATACATTTAAGAAAACTATCATACAAAATTATTAAAAAAAATCAAAATAATAACAAAATATTATAATATAAATTTCAAAAAAAATATTAAAATATTTTAAAATAAATATAATCAAAATATAAATTTAGAAAAAAATAATAATAAAATATAAAATTATTAAAATTAAATTAAATAAACATATTAAAAAAATAAAAAAATGTGAGTGGTCCTTGTCTTGGCCAGCACAGCCGGGCAAGAACCGCCTTGTTTTTTATATATATATATATATATATATATATATATATAAACTTTTTTTAACTTTTTATTAATTTTTAATATATATTTTTTCATGTTTTTTTTAAATATATATATATATATATATATAAATGTTTTTTATATTTTTTATGTTTGAATTTTCATTTTTATGGATTATTTTTGGTTTTTTTTTGTTATTTTCTTTGTTTTTATATTTGTTTTTTTCATTTTAAATTTTAAATTTATCCTTTTTAAATTTTTTATTTTGTTTTGTTTTATTTTTTACTTATTATTATTTTTTGAAAACTTTTTATTTTATTTTTATGTTTTAATTTTATTTTTATTTTTTTATTTTTTATTTTTTTATTTTTTTTGCTTTTGTATTGTTTTTTATTTTATTTTTTTATTTTTTTCTTTTGTATTGTTTTTTATTTTATCTTCTTTTTTTTTATTGTAGGAATTGTGTCGATGTTTAACTAGCAACCCAACCTCAATATGTGTTAATATGGTAGTTGATTTTTCAGTTTTTGTTACAATGAATCAAGTTCGCCTCCATTGGGTTAATTTAGTGGTTGATTTTTAAGTTTTCATTACAATGGGTCAAACATGCCCGCATTTTATGTCAATTTGATGGTTGATTGTTAAGTTTCTTTTGCAATGTGCCAAGTTGTCTTAGGTTAAGATTTTAAAAAACTATATTTTTAGCATTTATGTATAATGAATCTTCGATTTAGGTATTTATTTTTAAGGTTTTTTTAGTCATAATTTAATCTCAATTATGTTGAAAATCTAAGGTTTTTTATAATCATGATATTTGTTTTTAATTCCATTGCTAAAAGATGTCAAAATTTTAAAGTTTTTCGAAGTCATGATATTTTATCTTTAATGTGATGGTTGAAAAATGTCAAAATTTTAAACTTTTTCAAAGTCATGATTTATCTTTAACGCCATGGTTGAAAATTGTTGGAATTTTTAGGTTTTTCAGAGTCATGATATTTTATCTTTATCATTATTGTCGAAAACTATTGGAATTTTAATAATTTTTTGGAGTCGTGATATTTTATTTTTAATGTCAGCCTGCCTCTTTGAAGTCAATCAAAAGGGCATTAATGGTCACAAGGACTGGCACACTATTCCCTAATTCCCCCTATGACATCTCCATATCCTATGTTACCCTTCCAACACTGACCTTCTGTGGATAAGCCAAGAAATTTTGTTAAAACAAAAATCAAAATTTTAAAAACCACGCAGGTTGGCTTTGTAGCGCATGATGAAAGTTTGATGCATGTGTGGGGGGTTATATTAACTCCCCACCCTTCTCTCTACCTAGTACATAGGAATACACCTCGTTCTCCTCCATCACCCCACATTGTGATGAATTTGGCAAGATCGAGCATGCATCACCTTAATTGTGATTTGATGGGTATCACGTGGGAGGACCATCTCTTCAAGTTTAAATCGCAGGCTTGGTTCGGACCTCAATTCATTTTTGTTTGTGTAGTTTCTCAGCAAATCCCCTCTCCATCTTGTCCCTCTCGTAAATTTGATCTTTGCCCCTCTGAGTTCATTGTGGCCTATGTAAATCTGAGCACCAAGAGGCTTTGTGATGAGCCCCAAGTGACTCTAATATTTCCTATCATTCAAGGGATGAGGCCTTGGCTCCCCACCCTTGTAGCTTGGTCAAGTGGATGAGTTCACTCTCATGGAACTTCCTTGAGAAGACCGCTAGTAGAGCCAACATCAACAACAATAGAATCATTAGCAACAACTCAGGTTTCAATTGGGTTAAGCATCTCCTTGAATCTCTGCATATATTCCCAAGCAGTTTCTACGTCTCTCTGCTTGATATATCTAATATCTGTAATACCTTGTTGCTCTAACTGAGGCAACTGAAACTCTGCAAGAAATAGCTTTCTGATTTCTACCAAGATAGGAGCCTACCCCCTCGCTAGAGGGTCCACGAACTTCATGTACCACCTGAGAGATATTCCTTTGTTATGAATAAAAATATATATAAAATAATAAAAGTAATATAAACAATAATAATAATAAATAATGATTAATTAGTAACTAGTTAATGAAAAGGTATGTCCCTAAGGACATAACCGTTAGTGAAGTGGTACCTGCCTAGGGTATATATGTAGGTTTTAACCCCGTACAGAAATTACCTGCATACGAATTCTAATAACAGAAAATAAACAATAGCGAGAGAATAACACATAAAACAAATATACACCAAGATTTTCCCCTGGATCCCAAAACCGAGACTACCAGATTGATTTTTCATTATGTTCCTTTCAATGTTACAATATATATATATATATATATACATGTCGAATCATCCAATACCATGGACCAAAAACTATCGCGTCCAAAACCATGTGTGAAAATCATGCACAAAACCATGGGTCCAAAAAAAAATTCCCCGAGGCGCTGCCCCGAACCCGTAGAGGGGGGTTAACCGCCCCCCTCAAACCCCCTGTCACCCCCCCACTGCGCATCAGCACAATGAAAGGGGGGTTCCACCCCCCCTCTAATCCCCCGATTTAACTATCGAGGCTAGTCGTGGAAAGAATATAACACAACCCAACAATATAAGAAGAACCTCACCCTCCTTGTAATCATCTCATCAATTCTTTTATATAATCTTCAATATACAATTACTTGTCCTATCATGGATGCTTTGTCTTCGAAGTATTTTAAAGCTTACTTTGTTGTGTAGGTTTGTTACATTTGGTATCAGAGCATATCACTGAAGTATATGATCATTTTTCATTACATTGGTATTAGATTTGTTTGATCCTCTGACCGCTCAACAGTTGCAGTGAACCAGTCCGTTTCAGCCCTTGGCCATCAACATTTTGTCAAGCTTGTTGTCATGTAATACTAGTGTTTCGCTACAAGTTTGGGAGATTCTCCATTGTTGCCATCAAGCCTTTCACCATTAAAAATAAAAAAATAAAGATATATATATATATATATATATATATAAAGAAAAAGGGACTTTGTATATATATAAAAATTAAAAATATTAAAAATATATATATTAAAAACATAATAAAAAAATGAAAAAGAAATATTCAAACGAAAAGAAAAAGGAAACAAAAATAAAACATCAACCACTTACCTGTTGGTTGGCCGCACAACGCAACCACCCGAGCCGCCACAACTCAGTTGTCGTCGTCCGAACACAACTGCCTGTCTGCTCATTACGCCAACTCCCCACTCTCAACAATCGCAATCAACTGGAAAACACCCATTCACATTGTTGTTGGAACCACATCAATGCAGTGACAGTCACCTTTGGCCTGCCCCTACTCTAGTACCCAGTCAACGCCACCGCCACCACCAAAAATTGCGCAGTCGATGTTCTCCACTGTCATGACCAACATTCTCTCTCCATCTGTTCTGTCGTGAGCCCCCTGACATTGCTTCCAACGTTGTTTTTTCTGTCCACCTTTCTGCCACCAATTGATACATGTCATTGTATGTTTCCATACACAAATCCGTTGAATTTCGACCCTATCTGTCTAGTCGTTAAGTAGTAAAGCGATAAATTATCGTTGCTAATTTCCTTTCCAACCATCATATTCGCTAACTAAACGATGCCATTATTCCATTATAGTTCTATCAATGCGATGTTTTTACTAAGTTGAAAAGAAAATAAATACACTTACAAAAAAAATTGCCAAAAAAAAAAATTAATGAAGTCATTACAAGAGTTAATGTTAGTGGAATATTAAAAGAGTTTATTTTCAAATTTTACAAAAATATTATTTTAGTGGAATTCAAAAAAGGTAAAAATAAAGAAGGTTAAATTGAAGAGCATTCTCATTGATAATAAATCAATGACCGCGCGTGTGTGTGTGTGTGTGTGTGTATAAGAGAGAGAGAGGGGGTGTTAAATTAAAAAGACCAATATTTATTCAAGTTTAAATATTGTGATACAAGAAGTGAAGATTATTAAGATTATTTAAATATAAAATACAAAGGAATACAAAGGAAAAAAAAGAAAAGGAAATTACTATAAAAATAAATAAACTAAGTGGATATTTGAAGAGAATTATAAAGGTAGTAAAAACAAAGAATATATCAATATATTCTCAAAGCTCATATAAGAATAAATGGAAGCAGTTAAGATGAGTTCCACACAACAATCATTATTTTGGACTAAATGTCAATTTTGTCTAAACAAAATTGGATATACAAATATTCAAAAAAAATGCAATTTACATTTTCCAATGTTTGGAAGATAATTTAGCACCGAAGAACATCAAGGTAATACACGACACAAATAAAAAGATTAGAGAAAGAATTTTCAAAGCTAGAAAAAGAAATGTTTTGGAAAAGAAATATAAAGCTATCGAAGACATATTTTACAATAAGTCAAAAGAGAAGAACGAGGAAATTTTGTGCCTAAAGGAACATAATCAAAAATTACTTGAACAAATCAAGAAGTCCAAGGTTAAGAAGCAAAAATTAAAGCAAGAAAATGAAAGTTCTAACAATAAATTCAACGAGAATCTATCGAAGAGGGGAGAAGAAAATTTGCACTTAAAAACACTTAATCAAAGGTTATTAGAACAAATCAAAAATACAAAAGATAAAGAGAAGGATAATAAGGGCAAAGTCAATGACTCAGAAAATGAAGAACTTTTACATTTAAGGAATCATAACAAAAACCTTCTTACGCAAATAAATAAGTGTAAAAGTGACAAGAAGTCACTAAATGACAAGTTAGAATGACTTAAGAAGAAATATTGAAGTCTCCAATCATAACAGCCCAAGACAAAGGAATAAATACTTATCCAGTCAATATCACAACTCAATAAGAAGAAAACCTGTAGAAGTTAAAACCAATTCAGAGATTGCAGTTCAAACAATGGAAATCCCAAGTGATGATTTAGCAGTCAACTTAACAATAGCAGTACCTGAAGTAAATCGGGAAACTGCCATACATGTGATCATGGAAATTCCAACTAGAAGAACTACTTATCAACATTTGAATCACAAAATCATACAACTAATTCAGTCTACATATTTGAACCATTCAAAACGGAAACAACATATTTATGTTCCATGGAATACTGAAGTATGCAGAATCTAGTCCTATGATAACAATTCATTACAAATTTCTAGTGATCAGAAAATTAATCTAGGATACCCTAATCCATTCTCAGTCTGACAATTTTGTTTATCACTTGGAGCATCATATCATCTTGTATCAATGAATATGAATAAAAATATATAAAATAATAAAAATAATGTAAAACAATAATAATAATAAATAATGATTAATTAGTAACTAGTTAATGAAAAGGTATGTCCCTAAGGACATAACCGTTAGTGAAGAGGTACCTTCCTAGGGTATATAAGCAGGTCTTCACCCTCATTGTCATCATCTCATCAATTATTTTATATAATATTCAATATACAATTACTCGTCCTACAATGGATGTTTTTGTCTTTGAAGTATTTTGAAGCTTTCTTTGTTGCGTATACAAACCTTGTTCATTACATTGGTATCAGATCATACCACTGAAGTATATGAACTTTTTTTGTTATAACCTTTCGTAGTGCTATGGTATTCAACTATTTTAGAAGCACCTAGGGTAGCTCCTGACCTCCATATTGCCTTGCACAGGTACCAATGTTGTTCAACATCATCACTACACCAAAACTATGGATAATTGGTAAAGGAAACTCTAGTTGTTCCCACCATACTAATTGATAGAGAACCTATTAAAAGAAATCCCACATGCTCGAGTTGTACTACAAGTCCTAGGGTTTCAAAATCCTTCATTTGTTATGCTCTAGTTTTATTTGACCTTTCCTTTCTTTTGCTGGGATTCTCTCAGTTCTAGATATCTACTATAATTTTGGGTCATGTTGGAATTATCACGTCCAAGCACTATGTCCTAGACCATCCAAATTTTCTTCTCCCTGAGCTTGGATTTTTAGGCCTATGCCAATAATCTCACTTCAAATCTAGTCCTTAGTACTGGGTTCTTGTCTCTGAGCAACCTCCAATACTTTGTCGTATCAAGGATCCCTTGCAATACCATCTACATTCTCTCCCTTTGCATTATCTCTACTACCCCTTTTACCCCCCCATTGTCATGTGAATTATGTCGTCCAATCTAACAGCTCAACCATGTCTATGAGAAATGCTTTCAATGCATGCAGCATACATCTGGAGGCCTTGTAGGTGGATAATATGGACTTGAAATGGAAAATTCATCAGCATGACAACTTTCTTATTTTTATCACGAAGGAGCTTCAATCTCTCAAATTCAATATTTCCCACCTGGAAGATGAACTCAATGCCATTTTAGGTCAGCTTATTGAACTCCGGCTAAGTGACAATACCCTAGTAAACCAGGACTCACCCAGTTCAGCTCAAAACTATGTATCTAGCAACCTACATTTTGACCTAAACATGCCCATGGAGGAAGATCTCTACTTTCCTTTTTAATGGGATTTTTTTGCAAATTTATACTTTTGTTGTCTTAGTTTTGTCGAATTAATGTATGTAGGCCTGTTATTGTAGTATTTTAGTTCTAGTAATCAACTCCTCCATGAAGGACCCTTTGAAGTTGGTGCACACGTAAGTATTCCCCTTGTATATTTTGTTGTGATCGTGTGCAGATTTAATACAACCTCTTCTCATTAGTGTTTAAAAAATTAAAAATTAAAAATAAAACTATATTAACTAATTAAATTGATTATTAATATGAATCGGAATATTGACAGTGAGGCATCGATTTATTATGTTCGATGAAAGATAAGTGGACAATGGTGGAAAAAAGGGACACAAGACAAGTGGAACAGGAAACAACGAGGGGTGGACATGTGCGGTCAGCGGGGGACTGAAGTGAAACACGGTGGGATAGGAAACAACAATGCACAATGGCATCGACAGTCACAATTGTGGTTAAGATGGTTGGGGGTGGGAATGAGGAGTGTAGGCGGCATTTGACAAGGCTGCTAGTGGCAATGGCGGGCATGGTAGAAGGTGTAGCTTCAGCATTGCAATGTGGCGAGGGCAGATAACAGCTGGCAACGGCTGTAGGGCAAAAAATTGTTTTTTTTATATATATACTCTCTCTCTCTCTCGATATATATATATATATATATATATATATATATATATATATATATATATATATATATATATATATATATATATATATATATATATATATATATATATATATATATCGATCTCGAGAGAGAGTATATATATTAAAAAAAGTTATATATAAAAAAACAAAAAACAATTTTTTGCCCTACAGCCATTTCCAGCTGTTATATATATATATATATATATAATTATTATTATTATTATTCAAAGGCCTTAAGGAAGAATGGAGAACCTCCAAACAAACTTTCTATGCCTAAAAGTCTCAATTGCAACAACAATAAACTTGACAAAAAGTTGATGGCCAAGAGTCGAATCAAATTAGAGAATCCTCCAAAGTATTTGTAGTAAAACGCTTCAATCACAATGGAAAAAAAGTTGACAGACGGTCGATGGCAAAAGGCCAAATCATATTGGCTTTGATACTAATGTAAAGAACAAAGTTCATTTAAACATCAAATAGTCCAAGACATTTAGAATACAGTAAAAAAATCCATTTAAGGAATAAATAATATATTGTATAAATGTCTGAATGAAGAATATATGTTTGGTTACAAATGAGGGCCCTGCTTATATACTGGGCAAGATGCTCCTTCACGAATAGTCTTGTCCTTTGGGACATGTCTCTTCAATGACTAATTATTATTTAATTAATCATCATTATGATCATTATTATTTGTATTATTTGTATTATTATATTCATAGCACTAGAATTTTTGTGATCCAAAATCCTTTTACTAAGGAGTGATCCAATAGGATCTTCACTAAGACAATTAATCCAATCAAAAATTGCCACAACAAATGGTTTGAAACTTCTTCTTCCAAAGAAATATGTGGGTGGATTTGGAGGGATAATTTTAGAATATTATCATAGTAGGAACTATGCACAACACCATGCATGATGAAGGCTTTTAAATTTGCAATAACTGTAGGTTTTAACCCTTTGACAGAAATTACCTACAAACGAATTCTTACAAACAGAAAAATATACAATGGAGAGCACATAAAAGATATAGATAGATATTTTCTCCTGGAACCCAAAATCGGGAAAACCAGATTGACCTTTCATTCTATTTCTTTCAATGTTATAATACATTGCGCCAAGAGGTGCTCTACAACCCAATATGGGAGAGATGTTCTCACGTAATGTTTAATTTAAAAATAGTAAAATAATACTTTAAATTAACAAATTAAAAATAGAAATATCAAAAGAAATGGATGTCAGCGATAATTAAAATACTTCAATCTGCACCCTAATTTTACATAAATTTATATAGAGATATAATGTAATCGAAAGTAAAAAAAAATAATTTACCTTTTAGTTTGAGGAACAATTGTAATTTCTTCACTACTTAATGTGGAGATGAGTAAAAAATAATAATTTAATTTATAGTGCGAGTGCAAGAAATGTAATTTCTTCACTACTTAATATGGAGATAATAGGAAAAGGTATTATTGATATTACATGATGTGTAATTCATTCTACGTTCAGTTTACATGTGATATTCAAAACAAAAATATATTAATAACAAAAACTACTTTAGTGTAAACCATAACTAAAATATTCAATGTCCGTATCAAATAACATAATTTTATATTTACTTTACATAGAGAAAAATAGAGTAATTTAAAATAAAATAATTCTTATAATTTCACTTTCCATAATTAGGGAGATATGTAATTTATTTAATTTTTAATATGGAGTTGATATATATGATTTTTAAAATACAATAACAAAGAAATATTTAATGTGGGTTATAAATAAAATATTTCAATATGTAGGTTGAGTAAAAGATTTTAACATGAAATATATTGTTGTAGCCGCTGCAACAACCCCTCCAAAATTTTCCAACTCTTCTAAATTTCAGAGCCCCTTCACCTTTTCCGTAGTTACCTCCCAATCTTAGAGTCTATTCGGAAGCCGATAAATCCCTGAAAAGTCTAGAAAAGACTCACGTCTCTTTCATTAGCCAAACCAAGTCGCAAAGTTGTACAGGTCGCACAATTCGCAAGGTCGCACAGGTCACACAGGTCGCATAGGTTGCATAGGTTGCATAGGTAACAAAGGTCGCATAGGTCACACAGGTCGCATAGGTCGCACAGGTCACAAGGTCGCATAGGTCGCATAGGTTGCACAGGTCGCAAGGTCGCATAGGTCGCACAGGTCGTAAAGATTGCACAAGTCGCACAGGTCGTAAAGGTCGCACAGGTCGCAAAGGTCGCAAAGGTCACATAGGTCACAATGGTCGCAAAGATCGCACAGGCCGCACAAGTCGCAAAGGTTGAATAGGTCGCACAGATTGCACAGGTTGCAAAGGTCACAGAGGTCGCAAAGATCGCACAGGTCGCATAGGTCGCAAAGGTCACAAAGGTCGTAGGTCGCATAGATTGCACAGGTTGCACAGGTTGCAAAGGTTGCATAGGTCACACAGGTCGCAAAGGTCACAAAGGTTGCATAAGTCACACAGGTTGCATAGGTCACACAGGTCGCAAAGGTCACATAGGTCGCATAGGTTGTACAGGTTGCATAGGTCGCATAGGTCGCACAAGTTGCAAAGGTCGCATAGGTCACACAGTTAGAAAAGGTCGCATAGGTCGCACAAGTCGCATAGGTCGCACAGGTTGCAAGGTCACAAAGGTCGCACAGGTCGCAAAGATCGCACAGGTAGCATAGGTCACAAAGGTCACAAAGGTCGCATAGGTCGCACAGATCGCAAGGTCGCATAGGTCGCACAGGTCGCAAAGATCTCACAGGTCACACAGGTCGCAAAGGTAGCAAAGGTCGCATAGGTTGCACAGGTCACACAAGTCGCAAAGGTCACAAAGGTCTCAAAGGTCGCATAAGTCGCAAAGGTTGCATAGGTCGCATCAGTCGCATAGGTCGCATCAGTCGCATAGGTCGCACAGATAGCACAGATCACAAAGGTTTCACAAGTCACATAGGTCACATGGGTCACAAAGGTCGCACACTAACCTATATCAAGCCCTGCGACCCATGTGACCCCACATGCATGACCTAAGACTATAAATATAGGCCTCAACCGGTCATTTACTTAGCACCTTTGCAAATGTTTAAAAACAACACAATGCAACAATGCCCAACATGTATGACGAGGATGAAAAGGAGCATGAAAGGTGATATAACAATGATAATCTAACCCCTCAAGGAAAGAAATGATGGATGCCAAGACATGGAACATATCAACGCACAGATTTGTGACCATGAAATTGCAAGAGATGTCAAGGCTAAGAATTCTGGCTCGTTATTAATTGTGATATTTATATCTTATATTTCATCAAAGTACATTTTTTCTTGATGATTAATTTATGATTTTGTACATGTGTAGGATTGAAGTGGCGAAGGCAAGTCCCTGTCATTTACGCAGACAATTGAGACCATTTTTTTGCTAAAGTGATCCAAGGGATTGTTGTTGCGGAAATGTATGATCTTGGTCAACAACAGATATTGAAGTCAAGCTAGCTCCAAGCTAGAAGGAAGGTAGAAAGTTATTGCCATCTTCCGCAGTAGCATAGAACATGTTTGTGAATATGAAAGGTCATGTGGAATACCAAAAGTCACCAGGTAGATGAAAAGTCATGAGGAAGTTCAAGTGTCAAGGGTAGGCCAAGAGTCACTCTCACCCTATAAATATACCCTCGTGCCTCATTTGCTGAGGGGGGCTTTTGTTAAGGACTCTTAGGCAGATATATACATTGCTTAAGAGAATTTATGTCCTTCTAATGATATAAGGAGTGATTGTATGTTTCCACTATTGGATTCTTCAAATATTTTATGTTCTAGTGCCATGAGTATTTTCTTCACTTGATGGATCGAATGTTCCTGAAAGCACTTTGATCCTCATATGCTATCTCATACTCCAAACTTTGTGTTGCTTCGTATGAATGGCATTTGATTCACTAACTCCATGCTCATGCCGGTGAACTATTTCTTTGGTATTGGTATAATTTGTTTTACTACACCTTTGTTTATGCTCATAAATGTTTGATCATTGTGAACTAATTTACAATTGCTAAGCTTTTTACCTTGGCAAACATGAGTCTTATTTGAAGCCTGCTAACAGTAACTTCACATAATAATTATGTTGCTTATAGTCTGGCTATTCATGGTTTATGTGACATAAAATATTTGTCAATTATTTCCTTGTATTTATTGAGGTACATTCTTTCAATTGAGTTCATATTTCACCTCCTTCCAAAGCAAGCTCAAAAAAACTAAACGGCAGTTGGGTCTACATATCGGAAGGGATCCCTATCATAAACGGTGCAGGGTCTAGTTGGGAACCTACATCGGGGAGGTCCCCCTTGCTGTTGGTTGAGAATTCCAGCCAATCAACATATTTGGCGCTAGAAAGAGGGCCAGTTGCCAAGCTGAGCCCTTGGAGCCTACAGTTTAGTCTCATATCTATTAATAGCTCCGACTAGAATCTTTCTTCCGGGGTGTTTGTCTGGTTTGTCTATTTTTCGATTTTCTATCCCCCGGGAGCAACTCCATCACTTGTCTCAGTTAAAGTTTTATGGTGAGGGGTGTTTGTCTGGTTTGTCTATTTTTCGATTTTCCATCCCCCAGGAGCAACTCCATCACTTGTCTCAGTTAAAGTTTGATGGTGAGGATGGAACACCTTTAATCGAGCACATTTCTGATTTCCTCGAGTTTTGTGAATCTTTTGAGATCGACAATGAAGAGTTTGCTTGTGTGTTTTTCTCCCTCACCCTTGAAGGTCGCGCCAAGCAATGGTGCCACACGTTGTCGGTGGCATCCATTATTTCATTTGAGTAACTCATCAGCAAGCTCCAACAAGCATTTGATAGGTACGATTTTCAAGATGTGTTAAAGAGGATAAATGAGCTTAGGATGAAACTTGAAGAATCTTTAGAGGATTTTTCTTTCAGATATGTGCATCTTTGCTTTGAATTGCCTGAAAGTGATGTCAACTGGGTGTATTTGAATATAAATTTTCAACGATTGGTTCTCGTTTCTTTACAACATTTTCAATTAGAAACAAGTCTTGTTTCGCATGAGTATCATCATAATTTGTAGATGACAAAGTGTCTAGATTCTACCCGTAATTTTGTTTTGCCTATCCCTCTGAATCTGGAACAACCTCGACCCCCCGAGGAAGAGATTATTGTTGGTGGGATTTCTCATCCTCCTCTTGAATTGTTACATAATAAGATTGTGGTCGTAAATAGTTCAAACAATGAACAGTTCTCGCTGGGAAATCGATTTGATGGTCTCGCCTCTAAATCCCTCGTACATCTTTTGGATCTTGAATCTGAAAATTACATAACATCTCTTCCTGCTGATGGAACCCCGATCGAGTCCATTCAACATACGTCTCACTATATCCCGGGATCTCATTCACCTGCACATGATGGCTTTGGTCTTGTCTCAGGTAAAGTTGATTGTCCTATCAAATCCACGGACCACATCAGGCCTGCAAATTCGTCTTTCTCTTTGGTGAACATAAATGGGCCAAATGTGGGTCTGGGTCCAATCGGTGCCCCTTCATCTGACCCTGTGCATCCATTCTACCCTAATTTAGTCCATGGGTCTACTACACCGGCGGTTCCTTCAGATCATTCACATCTTTATCTTGCTCACATTGATTGCAATCATGTACATGGGGGTGATGTTTCACAATCAAGGGATGCAGAGTCTGAATCCCTTATGCCTGATCTTTTTCACTCGCAGTCTTTAACAGGTGAAGGAGAGGGCCATGCATCTTGCCCAACTCAAGCTGTTTCTCTCATTAATCCCTTTTCGCTCCTAATCCAAGAAAATCCTTATGTGTCAGATACCCAACTTGATCAAACTAGTGATTTCAGAAATTCTCATTTTACTGGGAATATATTCACTCATGCCTCTGGTGATTATCCTACTTATCTGTCTGTTGATCCTACGAAGCCACCAGAATTTGTTGACCCACCTTTCGAACATTTAGGGACTCATCAAGAAGTTGAGGCACTTCAGCTTCTGCTAATGGTTATGTCAAGTTCTCACGTTCCTGATGAGACCCCTAAACCAAGTCGAATTAGGGTTTCTAAAATTAGGGTTTCTACACATCACGCTCCTCTCAACATCACCTCGCTAGATGCAAGCTCATCTTGCAAACCCTCTGATTCGAGCAATGTCTCTCTGAGAAAATATTTCCATCACCTTTTGACTGATGCACATCAACCTCTATATCCTAATTTGTTTGTTGAAGGGGGTGCTCTGGCCATTGTCACGAATATTTTTTATTGTCTCCCAACCAATACAGTCTGTCAACATACACAATCAAATGATGTCTTACAATCCCCTATAGGGGAAGGGGTTATTGGGTTGTGTTATATTCTTTCCACGACTAACTTACGTAGTGAACCGAGGGGTTAGAGGGGGGGCGGATTCCCCCCTTCGTTGCGCCGATTATGCAATGGGGGGGGTCACAGGGGGGGCAGCAACCCCCCCTGTCCGGGGGGTTTGAGGGAGGTGGGTAGCCCCCCTCTGTGAGGTGCGGGGCAGCGCCCCGGGAAAAAAAATTTTGGACCCTATATTAGGTAGGGCGAACCTACTTCTGGTTTTCGGTCCATGGTTTTGGACGCGATGGTTTTTTGGTCCAAGGTATTAGATGCTTCGGCATGTATAAATATGTATTGTAACATTGAAAGGAACATAATGAAAAATCAAGCTAGTAGTCCCAGTTTTCAGATCCAGGGGAAAATCTATGTGTATATGTGTTTTATGGGTTATGCTCTCGCATTGTTTATTTTCTGTGTTTTAGAATTCATATGTAGGTAATTTTTGTACAGGGTTAAAACCTACGTTTGGTATCAGAGCTATTTTGGCTTCATGGGGATGCCTTTGTTGCTGAGGGGTTTCGCTCGGGCCTGTGGTAGACCCTGTTCAATGGGGGATCTGCAGGATCGATTCTGGTGGTGAAAGAAGTGTTAGGACCTCACATTGTCCCTTTTTAACCATATATTTTGCTATTATGTCATTCGTTTTCAAACTATATTTAAAGTCCTTGTTATTTCTTTAACCCACTTTTCCAAAGGTATACAATATTTCTTCTCATTACTATACGTTTAATATATTTTACATAAAATTACATTACTTTCATAATTTATTGATTGAAACAGATAGTTGCTGAAACAGTTATCGTTGCAGTTTACGTCGCTGAAACAGTCGAAAGACTGCAGGGCTATTATTACACGTCATGTTGTTGTAACAGTTAGAACAAGGAGCAAATCCCGTTGTTGAAGCAGTCGTGATTTGCATTCTAGATTCGACAGTAATAGAAGAAGATCATCGAAGGAGTTGCTACATTGGTTGTAACTACTGCATTCTAAAGTCAGCATTACAATAACCATTGTAACAACATTTTGTTAATGGGAAAATTGATTTCCCTATTTTGGGTTAAAGATAGAACTTACAATGTAATCAGTTGTAATAGATGTCTCCTCTTTAAAAACAAGAGACATCTACATTAGAAGGGGACGTACAGACTGCGGAAGGGTTTTGAGTGGAAGGAGAAGAACTGAATTCCTTTTGTAACATGACATTTTGATGGATGAATAAAGTATTGTTCTGAACATTTCTTTCTAGTTCTTGTTCTTGGGGAATCTTGTGAGAAGGACAGGGCCCACCTTCATCACAAGATTCACCCATTACATTTCTACACTCCCTCTCAACAAGAAAATAATTCAACTCGATCCTGATCTTGAACCTTTGGAATGTTCTGCATGCAACACTTCTCCCTAGTGTTGTTGCTCCAGCAACTCCAGAAACAAAAAATATCCAACTTGAATCAGTATGATGCATCTATCATCAAAGTCTCTGGCTGCTATTGCCTCTGTCAACTGAAAGACTCTGCGCTTTTGTTGGCTCTACCTTTCTCAATTGTTGTCAATCCTTCTCTGCGCTCTTCAATATCTGACTGCTCTAGCCTCTGTCACTTTGATCTCCGACTGCATCAATCCCATTGATTCCTCCCGCTACTATGTACTTTGGGCTCATGTAGCAAGGTACGATCCATGAGATAAAACATCTCGATGAACCCTGCCCAATTTTAGCCTTCTTGAGACTATCACTTCACATCACCCCACCTCACACCTGGAGGTATGGTTGCATGTGATCCCTCTACTGACTTGGCTCAAAATTTCCCCCTACTGGAGGTCTCTGCATGAGTGGATGCCTCCACTCAGTCTCCTCTCAGCATCTCCAATTGTGGCTCCTCCACAATTGTTTGAGACTTCTTTTGGGATTGCAGGTTGAGAGGTAATTTACTCTCCCTCTCAACAACCAACAATCTAACCTTTGCCTTGCTCCTCAAGGCTTTGCATGCATCTTGTACCTCAAGTGCATACAGGTTCTTGGCTAGCACACTAATCTGTTTCATCTTCCCCGCCGTCACGAAATTTTCTGGAAAAAGAGCTGATTTTAAATCAGCGATATCTCCCTCATCCGAACTTTGATTTAGCCGATTTGTTTTTTAAATTTGGGTATCTTTTCGCAAGGAATCCAGATCTGCTATTTGTTTCTGAAATTTTGTATAAAAAATTTCAGATCTGCTTTGCAAACTCGCGGCCCAAATTTTTTTTATTTTTTTTTTACTTCGAATTCTCTTCTTTGTATACTATTCACTGCTCCAATAAACTTTGCTCCAATACCATGTAGAAATTTCTCTATAGATTAGCTAGCTCTGATACCATGTAGAAATTCTCACTGTAGATTAACCTTATTATGCAATATAACTAAAGCAAAATACTTAATCTACTTCTACAATCAAACTTGCGGAAGCTAAATCAATTTGAGCAAGATCAAGCAAAACACATATAACAGAGAAGAAGAATCAATACACATGAAACATAGAAGAATACTCTAGGGAAAGCCTTGGCTAAAAACCCTATTATATGTATTATCATACAAGGTGGAAATACATCAAGATTACACAAAGCTTTAGCTTCCACAACTAACCAGCTCTTAGTACAATCCTCCTGGATTCTCACAGGAAAACAAGGCTTCTCACAAACCTTCTCCTCTGCCCTCCAAGCCTCCTATTTCCTTGCGTTGTTTCTCTTGGGTGATCCTACTGTTATCAAGTGTAAGACTGATCACTCACACTGATCTCACACCCTGTAAAACTGCGCAATCGTCAAGGAACCTTGTTCCTTCTGCTTGGATGATTTTCCTTTATATGAAAATTCCTCCAACTGATAGTACAATGTCCCTGTCTTTAATCTCAACTGGGTCTTTGTCTAAACTGAAATGCATGAGTTATTTATGAGAGAATATTCAGTTATCTAGAGTACACTGGTTTCATGCATGCATGCATTAACTGACTGAACTCACAATTAGTTCCTCAAACAGTTTGGAACTAATTTAACTCGAATTAACTCAGTTAACTGAGCTAACTAATTACAACTCAAATACAACTCATCCTTTTTTCCTTAATTAAAGGATAACTTCCTCAATCAAAGGGATAACTATTGCATGACTTCACAAAGACTTCATGTTTGAATTTATCCAACTAATTAATCCAAGATGAATTAATTAATTATTTTTCAAGCAACTGGTGAGATTAAATTTGAATTTTAATTCAAGGACAAATCAAAATTGGAAAATTCTAAATGCTATTTTTAGCATTTCTATTTTTACCCTTTTTTGTTGCTATTTGCAACATGATGTTCCATCACCAGTCATTCTTTTCGGCCATTTCTTTTTCTTCCATGCTTTGAGTGAAAACCATTTGATTGGATTTGGAATTTGTAACTGAGATAAAGAAAAACAGTAATATTAATACCATTATGACTTATGAAACATTTTGATGGTCATCTTTATTCCAAAGCTGGCATGTAGCACCTATCAATGACTGGTCAAATATCTTCTCTTTGGACACATCATAAAATGATTTATTATCTTAATACCATGCTAGTTTATCTTTTACACTTTCAAATGGACAAATCCCTTTGATATGATGATATAGGGATAAAAGCATAACTTTCATTGGCCTTTTTTTTTACTTCTTACGCCATCCCTGACTCTTAAGGGGTAAATGAGCCTCCCTCCCTTTACAATAAAAGCATGAAAATATGAAAATATGAAAATGCAACAAACATTGTCTTAAAGAGGATAGGGGGTCTCAGTACGAGCCAGCCTACCATGATCATAAGGATGTAACAGGTGACATTTCGTTATGGCCACCACACAAAGGTAATGACCTTCTTGATAGTTAAAACCGTCAAAAGGACAGGGGGTATCATCATGAGCTAGCCTGATCACTTTGTTATATCCTAGTGAATGGCACTATGATTATCTAGTTACCATGCCAGCATAGTGGTCTCTTTATAGCAAGGATAAGGAGAATCATCTAAATAACTAAAAGGAGGACTCTAGCTCATTTTTGGTGTTAAAAGCAACCCTGTCGAGGCTATGAACGCCTACTGGTAGCAGTGGCTCTGCTTATGGTATTGAAGTACTATGTTACACTGCCAAATACTCTTTGTCCTATAACCCCCCATGGATTCATTTCTAAAGGAGAATTTTCCATTTGAATAGCATTTCTAATTCAATTAGCCAACATGCATGGTATCCTATATCTTTATATGCATTATATCATTATTGTCCAATCACTTTACCGACAGTCATTAACATTTATCGTCAGTCATGCATTTTTCACTTTCCCACCTAAGGTAAATATATATTTACATAATGATCTAAATCTCTATTTTATTCTTTTTACGAGCATTTCAAATCTTTTGACGTGTACTGCTCTGATTGCCTTTATCATATTTTACGCCGCTTTTATTTGATTGTTCGCCTGCATTTATGACTTATCGACGCTTTCTCCCTTTTTCCATGCTTGGTGGGCGTGGATACCCTTTTTTGATTGGAGGGGGGATGGTCTGCGTTATGAACAACATGTGCGATGATTTATGGATAGCTTGTGTGATGATTATTAAATTGATTTCTAGTTAAAGGACTGCATTATGAATGCGCATGTGTAATAATTATCAAACCATTTTCTGATTGGAGGGGGGAAGGCAACCATTATGGGTAGCATGCAAATTAATTACGATCCTGTGCCAAATATTGTTGATGAGACAAATAACATAATTTCCTTTGATATTAACTCTCAAAACAACGTCACTACTCTATCAATAGCTTTAACATTCTATGGTGTTGTTCCAAACTGTGAAAGTGTGAGAGGGGTGCATGCAAAATTGCAAGTGAACCAGCTACTGAAAAATAGCAGCCATGGGAGGAAAAGCCATTTGAAATGAACCCACAGTGCTCAGGGTATCATACCAGACTCGTGTGATTCTTGAGCGCGCCAGCTGGCTAAAATACTTGACCAAATTGTACAGATTTCACGAGGAAATGACACTTGAATTTCTGCAGAATTTACAGAATGGCCACACCACGGTGAAAGGCAGGAACATAACAGTCTCTGAGGTAGTCATAGTTGAAGTCTCTAGACTCCCAGCAAAAGGAACGAGATGGACGGACAAACATGTTCTTCTGCAGGACGCAGTCATAGTATTTCAAGACCCAGAGGAGAAATTGGTGTGAAAAGGAAAAGGGATTCACCCTACAGCTTTAAGACAACCATGGCAGGAATTGGCAGCCATTGTGCAGAGGTATATCACGTGCGATGGACGTCAGGACGTGGTAAAACCTCGTCAACTTAAACTGTTAGCTATTTTGAAATAGAAAATTATAGTTAACTTTCCATTTTATTTAAATTCTCTATTGCATGACGTTGCTCGTCGGGTCAGAAAGGCAAAGGACCCACATCTAGTCATTAGCCATCATGGGCTGATCAAATTAATCATCATTCATGGACTGGCCCAGCAGCAGCTAACCTAGGATAACCTTGTAAATCCTACTTTGACCCCACCTGTAGAAAACCTAGAGACTGAACAGTAGGGGGCAAGAGTGACAGGTCCGAAAAGGACACAGAAAAGAAAGAATCCCTCTTTGGCCTTGGCCTAGTAAAGCGAAGACGCTCTGCAAGGGTAAAATCACAGTGGCACACCCCAATTCAAATAGAAGAGGCAGGGCCATCTCACATGCCCCCTCCAAGTCCACAAGATGACCCTTTGCAGGATTATGAGGAAGAGGTTTCCCGAGTACTGGAGAACATGGGGACATTCTATGAAGGAAGGGAGCTATCTAGAAATTCTGAGGGGAAAAAACAAGCCCCTAATCAGTCTTCCCCTGATGGAAGTTTTGGTCATGATGAAACCTTGCCATGTACTGATAATTTGGAGGGACAGAGGGAACCAGTTCCTTCTATGGAGAAGCCCCTTGAAGCAGAGGTTCATGTAGGGGAAACCCTCGAGGAGGAAAATCAAACAGAAGCTACTGCTCCACTGGAACCCCCAACAAAGGAAAACCCTACAGAAGAAACCCTGGAAGGTGAAAATCAACTAGGGGGCACTATTTTTATGAAGTCCCTAGAGGACGAGGCCCATATAGAAGAAGACCCTGAAAATGATAATTGCTCAGGAGACACCATTCCATTGGAGTCTCCTGAGAGGGAAGCTCATGAAGAAAGAGACCTAGAAGGCGAGAATCCATCGAGAGACAGTTCCATTAGAACCCCATCCTGATATTGGCACAATTCCACCTAAACCTGAAGTAAATACAATTGTGCCACCACTAATCAAAGACCTCATGACAAAGAAAACATATAAGGATAGATTGAGGAAGATGCTCAAAAAGTACAGGAAGCAGAAGAAATAGTTAAGCAGCTAAGAGAGTGGTTGAAGGAAGTAGTTAGGGTCCAGAAATTGAAAACAGAATTGGAGACTGTAGGGACCCAAACAGAACACTGCTCTTGGGAAGATATTGAAACCCAGACCAAGACCCCTTTGGTTTGTTCAAAAGGAACCCAAACAAAGAAATGTCTTTTAAAGAGTAGTGAAATGCAGACAAAAGATCCTTGTGTTTTCCCAGTGGAAACCCAAACGGATTTCCCCACTACTGATGTTGTTGTCCAAACCAATTCTACAGAAAATATTCAGGAAGACTACCATATGCCCCAAGGAACAATTGAAGTTGTTGTTCAAACTGATACTAAAGAAAACACCCAAGTTGATTGTTGTATGACCCGAGAAGCGGCTGAGGCTGCTATTCAAACTGACTCAATGGTAACACAGGATGATGAAGTCCAGACAGAGGAAACACTTGATTACATTCCTCTGGTAAGGGAAGTAGTCATTATAAAATTGCAAAATGAACTAGCCAAGGCTCAGCAGGAGTTGGCTTGGCATAAAGAAAAAGTAGTGCCACTACAAGTCCACCAGGAATTGTAAAAGAAATTTGAGGCACTTACTGTCACAGAGGATGAGACTTTCGCTAATTACAAAGATGAATAGAAGAAAGTCGAAAAAGCACAGGCCAAGCTGCAGAAGGCTAAGGAGCAAATGGAGATTGTTTGCTCTCTCTACTCAGATGCCTTGTCATGCCAAGCACCTGCCACCAACTATGCACTATTCCTGCTAGAAAGATACCTCTTATTGAAGGTTAAAGTCGTTAAGGCTGGTAAGTCAACAGAAATTAATACCACTCCAGACTTTGTCAAGTGTTTCAAAGAATAGAATGAATAGGTACAGTGCCTTTTGTGTGAATTGTACATGCATAATTTTTTCTTAGAGGATGACTTAGATAGTAATCCTGGCCCCTTCATAGGGGATATCCAATTTCAAGCTTTTCTTTCCTTTGCCACTAATCAGATTAAATGGGCTAAAGCCCATAATACTTTTCAAAAGAGGGAATATGGTATAGACTTATGGGTTAGGGGAGAACCCACAAAACCCCTACACCTCTCTGTCCAGCACAAACAGTTCATGAAACGAACAGGTGTTGTGGGTCAATTAGGACCACTCCATACCGACATCATACAGGCAGGGAAGGAATACTTCCAGGAAATTAAAGAAGAAGCTTTGTCTACAACCAGACAAAGATGGGAAGCCTCTAGTAACAATGTCAGGAACAAGGAGCCATTTGGATTTAGAAATTTCAAAGCTGCCTCCACTCACCTACACAAATACAGCAATATGGTCCTAAGCATGGGCCCTAATTGGATAGGGTTCCGATACAGAAGTCTGATATCTAGTATCCTCCTGATGGGTATCATAGTGATTATAATTTGCTAGATCACCGAGTGAACCAGGCTTTTGCAGTGCTCAAACAGAAAAACAGTTTTAGGTTGTATAAGGAGGAAGTATATCTTGCTTATTCCTTGACTCAACTACACCTCAACCATCTTATTGCATGAGGACATGCAAAAAGGTAAGCAAGGGAGTATGTTGGGCCGAGGAAAAGGTATGTTTTCTCCTCGTAATAGCTTAATTAAGCATTTGTCTTCATGTGTTTATCTTTGTTTTAGGAATAAATATAGAAGAAACAATAGCAGAAGTTGGGTAAAATCGATTATTAACAAATTGGATAAATCTAGGCATGAAAAACTAACTTTCACTATCTTTATATGCAGGGACGCGGATTGGATGACTGTTGTTCAAACGACAGAACAGCAGTAGCCAAGAAAGGAAAAGGACAGCGTCTTGAGTAGGAGGGACAGTGGAAGACCGGGAGGACCAATGATATTCTATGATGAAATCAGATTGAGGGTTGTGAAATCCCCAAGATCTCTGATCCTGAGGATTCTCTTCTATCCATTTATTTTTCCAAAAGTTATATAAATTCATGAGGTGAATTGAACAGCTAGTTAGGAATTTTGAGATTGTAACTATTCTTTTTGGACACAAATACTTTCATTACTGTGATGTTGTAACTCTGTTATTAATTTTAATGAAGAATATTGTGTTTCATCCATAATCGTATTCTGAATATCTTTCAGCGGGGACTTCTGGAGACTTGGGCCCAGTCAATAGGAGATCTACTACTTCAATTGTGTTATAATCATTTATGTTTATTTTTATAATTGTTCATTATTGTTAGTCTGTAAAGTTAGCGCTATTCCAATTGCTGTGAGGATTGATGATTCTAGTTTGTGTTTGTTGTTCAAACGAGATTCTAGATTTAGTTGTGTGTTACATCTGCGTGATAATCTTTATCGAATTGATTATGTTGATTTAAACATTTGATTGTTGTTCATTCTAAAGTAATATTATCATAGATCTCAAGGTTATAGTTGATTGCTTTCCATGAGATGCTTACTTAGTTACTTGCTGATTCAATTGTTATAGTTTTCCTTCATATTAAATGAATTAGTGTCAATACCAGTTAGATTGTTAAGAGTGATTCTCTCCACTTGCATTCCGATTCAGTTTTTTGTATAATAGATTAATTAGATTTGAGAATGCTCTAAAGGTTTCTTTCAGAATTTCTTGGATTGAAATTATAGAAATAGATATTAGTGATTGCAACGATTCCAAATCATTTTATTACAAATTGACCTCTGAATTCACTGCATATACAATGCTAACACTCTTGAATAAACAGACTTACCTTGGGTTGAATGTTAATGTAAATATTAGGATTGCTTTTAATAAGACATCTTAGTGCACCAACAAATAGTTCTAGTCCCTACAACACTAAGAGATCTATCATCACCAACATATATATTTTTGGTGTTACAATCAGTTAAAGAACAAAACATGGCTTTGTTTTTTTCCATGTGATAAGAAGCTCCAGAATCAATGAGCCACTCATGAGAATGAGAAGAAGAATATACATTTAGTGCATAACCAAACCGAGATGCTTGACAACCACATGCAGAAAGTGTTATTCCTGAAGATGAAGTTGAAGTTGAAGAGTGCTCCAAATGGATGTTATGCTTCTTCATTGCTACTTACAAGGCTTCCATCTTTTTAAAGCATTTGGATTCTAGGTGTCCATCACGATTACAAAAATTGCAATGTCTATCAATCTTCTTCCCTTTGTTTTTATTTGCCTTATCATTTTTTTGAATTGATTTTTCATTTTGAGATTAAAATTGCTTAGGACCCTTGTTTGGTTTAGGACCATTCTTTTTAGGATGTTTCTTCTTAGGATTCTTTGAATTTGGTTGTTGTTGGGCTATTAAGGCTTTCTTAGAAGAGTTTCCAATATTAAGAAGACCAAGATGTAAGATTTTTTCTTGTTCTCTTATTAAAGAATCACAAAAGGCATCAAAAGAGGGGGGCTTGTTGTCTTGTCCTTGAGAAATAAAGGCTTCTCTTATAGAATGGAAGGTGGAAACAAACACAGAGTAGGCTGGTCCCAACTTAGTAAGAATGGAATAAATAAGGCTACCATCTTCATTCTTAACCTTAACACCTTCCAAGAGAAGTGTAATGGTTTTGAACTTGGACAAAAAATCTTCAATGGAAGAAAAAATATTGGGGTCCAACGTAAACAACTAATTTTCGAGTTGATGGGATCTAATTTCATTTTTAATTCCAAAATCTTTATTGAGTGTTGGAAATAATACTGAGAGGGGGGGTGAATCAGTATTAGTAACTCAATAATATTTCATTTCCATAGGCAGATTTGTATATGCTACTTTAGCTAAGTGAACTAGCGTGTACACGCGACTGTTATTAAAGCAACTAGTGTATATGCAGAGAACTTTTGATTTACCCAATTTATCATGCATTGAACTTTAACCAGTATGTTAGATATTAATTAGATAGTGCAGTAAAAGCAGAATAAAGCATTACACATAAGCATCACACATGAACACCAAGATATAAGGTGGAAACCCAATGTGGGTAAAAACCACCTGTTGTTGTCGTCTCTGTCTTCTTTTAATAATAAGAAAATATGTTTACAATTTTGTACTGGTGCAGACTTATACCAGTATGCAGTCTTCTACTTGCAAAAGGCTGCAACCTTCTCTCGTTTTCCAACTACTACTGGAAGGGAGCTACAACCCCCTAGCTCTTGTACTAGCCGATATGTTTGCTAGTACGTAGGCACCAACCTACAGAAGGCTACAACCTTCTCTCTTCCTCCAGGGACCATGTTTCATAAATTTTCAAACTGGATCCATCAAAAATATCATAACTGTAATTCAATCATCAAATACATCTGCATAAACCAATCACTTTTGAACCAACCACAATTGAATCAATCAATCACTTTGACAACCCATCAATCTGATCATTCAGAATACTATCACCAGAATATAGTAACCAGAACCCAGAACTCTGCAACAACAAACAGAAGCAACTAAAACATATTTTATAAGGTATAGGTTGCTTCCATGTGTCAAATCTGCATGTATACGCGCTTTTCTCAAATCCAACCAGCGTATACATTTGCAAATAGTAATTCAGAATTCTGTAGCTATTCCAGACTTCAGTTATACCTAGATCATATCATTTACAGAATAATATATGCGTCAGTATTCAGATCTAGAATATACATGAGCAAAAACACATAATGATAGTTCATTTTACGCCTTAAGATCCTGATCCATCATTAGATCTAATCCCTCATCATCCACTAAGGTTCATCCTTGGTTCAGATCCAGCAATGCACCATAACCCAATAACCTGCATACTAGATCTCACACTTCATCAGATATTCGATACTTGCACACCATGGCCTAATGATCTTCTCCTCCTTTTATAGTTTTATGCCTTTCTCAATACCATGGACCAAAACCACTTAGGACCAATACCTTGGATAAAATACCTAGGGTCAATACCTCGGACCAGATACCTTGGACCAATACCATGGATCAAAATACCATGGACCAAATACTTCGGACCAAAAACTTAGTTTTCCAAGGTATACACGCTTTTCCTTCTGTGAAAGTGCGTGTGTACGTATACGCAACTTGTATACAGTGAACCTGCATGTATACGCAGCTTGGTCAATGGTGAACCTACGTATACCTCTCTTTCTTCATTCTGTGAAGACTGATCTATAATTCTTTGTTGTTTACCTGCTATACTGTGATCTTTCATCTGAGTGAGTTGCCATCAAGGACAATACCTGTATCATAATGCCAACAATCTCCCCCTTTGGACTTGATGGCAACAACCACACCAAGTCACTCTCCCCCTTTGACATCAAGGGCAAAGGGTCATGCTCCCCCTGAGTACATGTTGAAATATCTGATATGCTGAAGTGTACTGATTGAGCTCCCATGATCGAGTCCATGCTCCCCCTGAGCACAAGAAAAGTCTGCAAAAATATTTTCTAAAAGAAGAACATGACTCTATACCAATGACCTTCCTATCACCAATGACTCATACATACATCCATCTCCCAACCAAGTGGGGATATACCAAATTTGACTCATCCACCCAACCAAGTGGGGATATACCAATTGTTTATACATGATAAAAATAAGAAACATTACATCGTCCATCCCATGCATAGTGGGGTTACAAATTAGGCCTTTTCATGACCTTTATATTAAATGATATGCATGACATATATAATAGAAACCGAATAGCTTAAACAAGACCATGATAGTCATCAGCAACTATCATATGATCTGTATCATCAACAGCATCTGTCAACAGCATCCAAACCAACAACTTGTATATGTGCATCATTGGTTCCCAAAATATCATCAACTTGTGTCAAATTATGTTGGCATATATCAACTCATCCTCTTGATCTCATCAAGATCAACTTTCTACGTTCCCTTATCATGTCCTTCCATGAATCAACTAAGCATATGTCATATCTCCAAGCGGTAGCACAAAATCATGCACATCATATCATATGTATGTGAAAACACCATAGACATCATTATCAAGAACTGCATGATCTTTCTACAAGAACCTTCATTATATCATCACTAGGGAACATCCCATATCATCAACCATGATAATCAACATATGTGAGTATCAACCTATCATCATAAAGTAAGAACTCATCATCATTGATTAGGTACCGAAGACTTCTAGACATAATGCCAACAATGCTTTATTAGAAGCATACCATGTTCTCCCCCTGAACCTGTTCCACCTGTTCACTGTTAGATCTGATCATTGCATATGTCAGTAAGAGATATCAAAACATCATCATCAATCAGATATACATCAAGTTATCAACAACTTTATGAGGACCAATATATTTCCACATGTTATCAGCAAATTGTAACCATCATCAAACAGAGCAAATAATTGACAGAACCATAGCAGACCCCTTTTTCCTGAGTCTGACCCATTGCTTTTCTTCAAACCAACATATACGCGATTTTGCCCATAGAAACCCGTGTATGTACGTGACTACGCTTCATGAAACTCACGTATAACAACCTTTCTCTGAAAAAATAGGATTTAACAGCAGGATGATACAGAAACTACTCCCAGCTTTTGTCTGAGATATTCAAATGTCTCTTTGTGCAGTGGTTTAGTGAATATATCATCAACCTGTTCTTTGGAGGGAACATACTCTAATTTGACCTTTTGTTCAAGCACTTGTTCACGTAGAAATGATATTTGATGGGTATGTGCTTGGTCTTGGAGTGCATGACTGGATTCTTTGAAATACTGATGGCACTTGTATTATCACATAGAATGGAGATGGGTGGAGTACATGTGATCTGAATGCCTTGCAAGGTTTGCATCATCCAAAGTAGTTGTGTACAGCAAGATGTAGCAGCCACGTATTCTGCTTCAACTATAGATAATGCAATTGAACTTTGTTTCTTGCTAAACCAAGACACTAACCTAGAACCCATATAGAATGCACCACCACTAGTGCTTTTTCTGTCATCAACACTTCCTGCCCAATCTGCATCTGTATATGCATGAAGTGTAAGATCTATATCTCTAGGATACCATAAACCAAAGTTCTGTGTTCCTTGAAGATATTTGAAGATCCTTTTGACTGCCTAAAGGTGTGATTCCTTTGGATTTTCTTGGAATCTTCCAACTAGTCCTACCGTATGCATGATGTTAGGTCGGGTACCTGTTAGATAAAGCAGACTGCCAATCATGGATCTGTAAGTTGGTTGATGTACTGTTGCTAATTCATCATTTGAGCTGAGAATGCATCATGTTACCATTGGGGTACATACTGGTTTAGAATCTTCCATGCCGTACTTTTTCAAGATCTGTTTGAGATATTTGGTTTGTGAAAGAAAAATACCATCTTTATTTTGTTGAACTTGTAGACCAAGAAAATAGGTAAGCTCCCCAAGAAAGGAAATTTCAAATTCTTGCTGCATTACTAAAGCAAAATTCTGACTTATGGATTCTTCATTGCTACCAAAAATGATATCATCAACATAAACAATAATTATTAGCAATTTATCAGTGTCAATCTTTGTATATAGATTACTATCTGCTGATCCCTTTGAAACACCCTATTGATGGAGATATTTGTCAAGACAATAATACCAGGCCCTTGGAGCTTTTTTTAGACCATAGAGAGCCTTTCTGAGTCAGCGTACAAGTTTTGCATCATTTCCAAGAATGAATCCTTCTTGTTGCTCAATATAGACTTCTTCTTCTAAGTCTCCATTAAGAAAGGCAGATTTTACATCCATTTGTTATACTTTGAATTTCTGGAAACTAGAAAGAGCAAGAAACATCCTTATGGCTTCAAGTCTAGCAACAGGTGCAAAAGTTTCTTCAAAATCTATACTTTATTGTTGAGCATATCCTTTACAAACAAGTCTGGCCTTGTTTCTAATAACTTCTCCATTTTCGTTTAGCTTGTTTTTGAATATCCATTTAGTTCCTATGGTATTCTTATCATGAGGTCTAGGAACTAATTCCCAAGTATTATTCTTTTCAATTTGCTCAAGTTCTTCATTCATGGCCTTGACCCAACATTCATCTTTGCATGCTTCATTTACATTTTGAGGTTCGGTGGAAGATAGTAATGCTAGATAGCTTGAGGCTTCTATAATAGTTCTTCTTGTCTGCACACCTACCTCTTTTTCCCCTAAAATTTGAGTTTCTGGATGATTTTTCTGAACATACCTAGACGGAGTCTTTTCTTCTACCGTTATCTCTTATTCTAGTGCTTCATTGCTTTCTTCTTCAGAATCAGTGTGATTTGATGTGGGAAAATAATCCTCATCTTCTTCATTGTCATAATCTTTGGTTTTTATCTGTTTTGTATTGTTGCATGCTTCATCACCCACAACATCAATACTTTCAATAATTTTCCCAAGTCTTTTATTATAACATGTGTATCCTTTACTTCAGAAAGAGTAACCAAGAAGAATACCTTCATCTGCTCTGGGTTCAAACTTACCAAGTTTTTCATCAGTCCTTTTGATGTAACATTTGCTTCCAAAAATTTTGAAGTATTTTACAATAGGAGTCTTACCATACCAAATTTCATGTGGAGTTTGAGTGTTGTTTACCCGAACATTTGCTTGGTTGAGAATAGTGACGGCGACGAATGCAGCTTCACCCCAGAAGGTTGCAGGAGTTCCAGATTCATCTAGCATAGCTCGAGCCATTTGTTGAACAGTTATGTTCATTCTTTCTACCACTCCATTTTGCTGAGGAGTCCTTGCGGTGGAGAACTGCCTTTTTATTCCATGTTGTTCACAAAAGTCAAAGAATTCATCCGAGGTAAATTCCCCTCCTCGATCAGATCTGAGGCATTTGATTTTGCGATCTAATTCATTTCAACCAAACCTTTGAAGGCTTTGAAATTTTCAAATGCTTCATCTTTATGCTTTAGAAGACCTATCCAACACATTCTGGAAAAATCATCAATGAACAACATAAATTATTCTTCTCAACGAGGTGACTTTTTCCTTGATGGTCCACATAAATCAGTATGAACAAGTTCAAGAGGTTTACTAGCTGACCCTTCTTTTTCAATAAAGTGAGATCTGGTTTGCTTACCGAATTGACATGGTTTGCATATTGTATTTTCAGGAATGCTGATATCTGGAAGATCATGAACAGCCTGGAATCTGCATGCTTTTCTTATTTGAGAAAAGCTTAGATGTACCAATCTTCTGTGCCATAGCCAGTTTTCATCATTTTTGCTTATATAGCATTGTTGTTGTCCTCCCTTGAGTATGTATAAGTTGTTTGGAGTTCTTGTACCTTTGATCATGGTTTCTCTTATATCAAGCTCACGAACAACACATCCGTTTGATCAAAACACCACTTCATTTCCTTGATCACACATTTCACTAACACTCAATAGGTTATGCTTCAGACCATCAACATACATAGCATTCCCAGGTTTAACTTTTTCTTTCAAGAAAACAGAGCCTTTACCTTTTATGACAGCAGGAGTGTCGTTTCCAAATGAGACATTCTTTTCCTTTTCTAAGGCATTATATGAGTGTAGTTTTTCTTTGTCACCTGTCATGTGTTTTGAGCATCCACTGTCGATGTACCACTGGTTTTCTTGTCCTTATGCATACAAGGCTATACCACATCTTTCTGTTTGCGGTTCTTTCTTTCTCCATATTTTGGGATTTAATGGAGTTTGCTTCTTTTGAGATATTTGCTGAAATTTACTCCTGCATTCAGATTCTTCATGGCCAAAGTTGTTACAGATTGAGCATTCTATTTCATTTTCAAGAAGAGAAAAGTTATTATAGGAACTTTTCTTGATCCCTGTCACATTCCTTTGATTTCGTGCTTCTCTAGTCATGATGGTTTTGTAAGCAACACATTGAGCAGCTTTGTGTCCAAAATTATGACATGAGAAACATTGACCATTGAAGAAGTTCCTACGATTATCGAATCTATTGACCTGGTGATTGTAGTTTCTATTCATCCTTGAAGCAAATTGAGTATGATTTACCTAAGGTTTGTTGTGACTTATGTTCATCCTTGAAGCAAATTGAGCCTAATTTACCTAGTGATCTACTTTATGCCTTTGCTAACGATTGTCATATTGTTCACTGTTCTTTGCTGCATCAAGATAGATTTTAGTGGAGGTTGATGGCTTCTGTGATTGAGGTGCTTCTTCAGTATATCCAAGACCTGTCTTTATCAGAGGAGAATGCTACACTTTGATAATTTCATTTAAGGTTTCTGATCCTTTAGCAAATCTAAGATTGAGAGATTTTGTTTTCTCAAGATCCTTTCTTAGACCCACAATTTCACATTCTAGTTTTTCATTGTGTTTTTCTCTTTCAGCAAGTTGATATGTCAAGGTATCTATAATCATATTCTTTTCTTCTAAACAGATTTTGAGTTTAGAGATTTCTTCATGAAGGTCATCTTCTTCTAAAGCATCCAAAAATTTATCATCTTCATAAGCCATTAGAAGTCTATAGTCATTACTATTTTCATCTTCATCACTATTTGATAATCCATCGCTATCTTCATGAGTATAGTAACTCTTTTTACTTACACTTTGTTTTCTATTCCATTTTGCAGATTCTTTCCCTTTATCGTATTTATCTTGATGAGGACATTTGGCAGCATAACGACTGACTCTACCACAGGCAAAATATTTGAAAGGTAGTTTACCTCTAAATCTTCCGGAACCCCGTTGAAGCTTCTTGGCAAAGTTTACTTCATCTTCTTCTTCTGAAATATGTCCTGATTCATTGAGTTCATATTTTCCTTTTCCTAAAGCTTTAAATGGGGCTTCTCTCATATCTGATGGGCCTCCTTTTCTCATCTCAAAGGCAGTTAAGATTCCGTGAAGCTGTGTCATAGTAATAGTCTGTAGATCCTATTTTTCTTCTATGGTAGATACTTTTGATTCAAATTTAGCAGACAAGGATCTTAAAACTTTTTCAACTAAGGCAACTTCCTTTATCTCTTCACCTAGATTCTTCATGCAATTAACAACCTCATCTATACGTAAGAAGTAACTAGCTATACTTTCATCATTGTGCATCTTAAGAGTTTCTTATTGAATTCTAAGAGTTTGCAATTTAGCACGTTTTACCTTAGAGTCTCCTTCGTAGCTTAGAACGATTTTGTCCCATATTTCTTTGGCTGATTTGAGCTACATAAATTTGACAAACTCTTATTGTGACAAACTTCCCAATAATGTATTGACACCCCTGGCATTGGTTTCATATTTCTTTTTACCTACCGTATCTTAGGAATTGCTGATGGAAATGTATATCCTCCTTCCACGATTTCCCAGACATCTGTTCCAAGTGATTAAAGATAAGTTGTGGTTCTTATCTTCCAATAAACAAAGTTGCTCCCATCAAATATTGGCTTTCTGATGGATCCCTTGCTTTCTTGATTACTCATGATGATAGATCTTCCTTCAAGTGATCAAGCTTCTTCTGAAGGACCTGGCTCTGATACCAATTGTTGGAAATAATACTGAGAGGAGGGGGGTGAATTAGTATTAGTAACTCAATAATATTTCATTTCCATAGGCATATTTTTATATGCTACTTTAGCTAAGTAAACCAGCGTGTACATGCAATTGTTATTAAAGCAACCAGCGTATATGCAGAGAACTTCTGATTTACCCAATTTATCATGCATTGAACTTTAACTAGTATGTCAGATATTAATTAGACAGTGCAATAAAAGCAGAATAAAGCATTACACATAAGAATCACACATGAACACCAAGATATAAGGTGGAAACCCAATGTGGGTAAAAACCACATGTTGTTGTCGTCTCTGTCTTCTTTTAATAATAAGAAAAATATGTTTACAATTTTGTACTGGTGCAGACTTATACCAGTACGCAGGCTTCTACCTGCAGAAGGTTGCAACCTTCTCTCATTTTCCAACTACTACTAGAAGGGAGCTACAACCCCCTAGCTCTTGTACTAGCCAATATGTTTTCTAGTATGTAGGCGCCGACCTACAGAAGGCTACGACCTTCTCTCTTCCTCCAGTGACGACGTTTCATAAATTTTCAGACTGGATCCATCAACAACATCATAAGTGTAATTCAATCATCAAATACATCTGCATCAACCAATCACTTTTGAACCAACCACAACCGAATCAATCAATCACTTTGACAACCCATCAATCTGATCATTCAGAATACTATCACCAAAATATAGTAACTAGAACCCAGAACTCTACAACAGCAAACAGAAGCAACTAAAACATATTTTATAAGGTATACGCTACTTCCATGTGTCAAACCTGCGTGTATACGCGCTTTTCTCAAAGCCAACTAGCGTATACATCTGCAAATATTAATTCAGAATTCTGCAGCTATTCCAGACTTCAGTTATACCCAGATCATATCATTTACAGAATAATATATGCATCAGTATTCAGATCTAGAATATACATGAGCAAAAACACATAATGATAGTTCATTTTACACCTTAAGATCCTGATCCATCATTAGATCTAATCCCTCATCATCCGCTAAGGTTCATCCTTGGTTCAGATCCAACAATGCACCATAACCCAATAACCTGCATACTAGATCTCACACTTCATCAGATATTCGATACTTTCACACCATGGCCTAATGATCTTCTCCTCCTTTTATAGTTTTAGGCCTTTCTCAATACTATGGACCAAAACCACTTAGGACCAATACCTTGGATCAAATACCTAGGGTCAATACCTCGGACCAAATACCTTGGACCAATACCATGGATCAAAATACCATGGACCAAATAATTCGGACCAAAAACTTAGTTTTCCAAGGTATACGCACTTTTCCTTCTGTGAAAGTGCATGTGTACGTATACGCAGCTTGTATACAATGAACCTGCGTGTATACGCAGCTTAGTCAATGGTGAACCTGTGTATACCTCACTTTCTTCATTCTGTGAAGACTGATCTATAATTCTTTGGTGTTTACCTGCTATACTGTGATCTTTCATCTTAGTGAGTTGGCATCAAGGACAATACCTCTATCATAATGCCAACATTGAGTTATTTCATTGCTTCATCGGGGTATCAAGTTCTGCGATATGGAATCTAAGGTCTGGAGAAATAGACAACTCTATCAACCCACGTGCTTGATCTTGCTTATTTTCCCATTTGGCTTGTTTATCTTCATCTTTAGGTTTAGCCTCTAGGCCTGAGGCTATTCGATAAAGACCTTTACTTCTAAGTAAATCCTCAATGTAGAACAACCATTGGAAGTAGTTGGTGGTGTCAATAATAACTTGGCATGGACTTACAATTTTAATGAAAACTAAAGCTTTATATGTTGAAACTAAGTGTTCTAATGGAAATATCTCGAAAAATTAGGCTGATTCAAAAAAACGGCTCTAAAAACAGCTTCTAGATGAAGAAGTTATGGTTTTTGAAGAAAAGTTGTTGAAGATGTCGACAACTTGCGTGAATGTGCGGAAGTGAATGATAATGTTATTATTTTTAAAAAAATCCCAACACGCCCTCGCCCGCCCCCACCACCCACCCTTTCCAAATTTAATCTTATTAGCTCACTTAAAATATATATATATATATATATATATGTATGTATGTATGTATGTATGTATGTATAGATATGTGACCCACTTTTATAAATAAGTGAAAGTCACTTTTACAATGATACTTTATGAGTTACCCACTAACTTGTAACTTAAATAAAAGATAAAGAGACTTTAGAATTATAAGTGACTCACTTTTTATAATGGGCAAGAACACTTTTACATAAAGTAACTTTAAAACATAAGATACATGTGTTTTTTGAAAAAGTAACTCAACAAAAAGAAAGACTTGAACCCAAGACCTCTATTCTCATAAAGTAACTTTGGACCAAATAAGCTAGTTCAAAAGGTTAGTAATTTTTGGAAAAGAGAAAAAGGTCTTCCTTTTTTTTAGTCACTGAAGCTTTGGAGTGTGTGCTTACTTGAGAAAGTTTTTTTCCCTACAAAACAAAAAACCACACAATCCAAAACGGACATGCAAAAAAAAACCAAACCTTATGGATTTAAGTTAGATTTCACCGAAAACTAAATATTTTCCTCAGTGTTTCTGATTTTCTGAGATCACGCTAAGGCACGAAGAAAAAGAGCATACACATGAGAAAAATCCTTCATGTATGTTTCTGATATGCCCAGATCACACAAAGTCGCAAGGCAAAGAGCATATACAGAAATGAAAGGTATGTATCCAGTAATAAAAAACAGAGAGATAAATAAACCGAAATAAACAGAGAGAGAAATAACTAAAACTACAAATAAACATTGTATACCTCCAGATCTTAAAATGACGTAGCTATGGCTACCGGAAACCTTTTCGCGTGAAATGAAAGGGGTTCCTCACTGGAACAAATGCTCCTAACACAATAGAGTAGTACTCTCAGCCTAAAAGCAGATGGAAATAATAGATCTAGGAAACGACAGTCGAATGCAATTGTATCAGCTTCAGATTTGGATCACCAACGGATGGGGCCCTCAAATAGCTTCGATACCATGTAGGAATTTACAGGGTAATTTCCTAAGATAGAACACCAAAGGACACCACTCACAAACAGATCACAGATCAACACACCAGTATTTTTGATGTGGTTAAAACCCTCTACGAGGGAAACAGTCCACGGCGTGAGCCAACATGGCCACTTCAAGAAATTTATTAATGTAAAAGAAAGAAAAATTACATAAGCTTCTCTCATGAATGGCCACCTTACAAATGACCCTCCATGCTCTTTAAATAGAGATCATGGACCAATCGGGTGTTAAGCCATGGATCAAGTGTCGGTAATACCGAGGAGAGAATGAACATCGGATCACTTCATGTCTAGAACATATCATCACCGTCGGATTGTAAGTTACAAAAATTACATACTAAAGAAACACACTTTACCTAACTATACACTAGACCAAGTTATACTTAATTAATTCCTATATGCCGGAATATCCTAACAGTCGTCAGTCATGTGGAATGAAGCTCCATTATCTAAGTACCATACACTTCCAATCATTGATGACACCAAGCATGCAATGAGGGAAAAATCCAATTCGAATTGAGAGGCCAAGGCCTCACCTTCCGCTCCTCCTAAGGACTTCTTCTTGGACTTCTTGAGTGGACAATTTGTATCAAAATGGCCCATATAATGACAATGAAAGCACTTAAATTTTTTCATGTCTTTCTTCTTACCTCCATGATAAGAATTTGATTTGGAATGGGAAGCTTTCTCTTTCCCCTTCTTCATTGTAATTTCTAAGGCACAATCCTCTTCATCATCAATCTTTGATGAAGATCCATCCCTAGTGTTCCTCTTGATATCCTCCTACATCAAATCCGACCACAGTCGTTCCCAATCTGGCAGCTTCTCCTGACCATTGAGAGAGTCCTGATAACTATGCCAACTCTTTGGGAGTCCTAGAAGAGCAAGACTCGCCATATCATCATTGGCAACCGTGATTCCAACACTTCCAAGTTCATCACAACATTGAGTGAACTTGGTCAAGTATTTTGGAATCGTCTCGCCTTTCTCCATTTTGATTTTTCGAAGTTTGTCCTTCAGTGCCAATTTCCTTTGGTCATTGTTGTTCTGATACAAGTTTTTTAATGTTTTCCACATAGCATACGGAGTTTCCTTGCCATGGAGACTCAAGACAATGTCGTCTCAAACTCCCTTCAAGATTATCTGCCTCACCTTTGCCACACACTTCTTCCATTCGGCCAAATTTTATGCATCCGATGTTTTTGGCTTAGGAAATTATTGATCAACGAATTCCTTCAAGCTAATATCCTCTAGCACAGCCTCCATTCTTGTAGGAATTTACAGGGTAAGTTCCACAGAAGAATACCAAAAGGACACCGCTCACAACCAGATCTCAAATCAATACACCAGTATTTTTGACGTGGTTAAAACCCTCAGAGTGCAAGGAGGGAAACAGTCCACGGCCTGTCCCAACGTGGGTACAGACAATTTATTAATCAAAGAATGAAAATTTACATAAGCTTCTCTCATGCACGGATTACCCGAACAATGACCCTCCATGCGCTTTAAATAGAACTCATGGACCAATCGGGTGTCAAGCCACGGATCAAGTGTCGGTAATACCGAGGTGAGAGTGAACCGTCGGATCACTACATATCGTGACCGTCGGATTGTAAGTTACAAAATGTACAACGGTAAAGAAACACACTTTACCTAACTCTAACCTAACTCTATACTAGACCAAGTTGAACTTAACTATATCCTATGTGTCGGAATATCCTAACATCCCCCCTTAAGAACAACTTGGGATAGGATTGAAGGATTTACAAATATGACACAATAGGAGAAGGAAGGAGGCACTAGAGCCTATCCCCCCTTAGTGACAACTTCCTGAACTCCAAGCATATATCGAAGTTTAGTGAACTTCGCCTCTGTGAGAGCCTTTGTGAAGATGTCTGCAACCTGATCATCCGTTGGACAATATTGCACTTCAAGAACATGGTCAAGAATGAGCTTTCTGATGAAGTGCATGTGTAGTTCAATGTGTTTGCTGCGCTGATGCTGGACTGGATCTTTGCATAGCTGAATGGCACTTTGATTATCACACCAAAGTGTGGTTGGATGCTGCTGCTCAAAGCCAAACTCTGATAGGATCTGACGAAGCCACAAGGCTTCCTTACTAGCTTCCACGGCACCACGATACTCTGCTTCTGCTGACGAAAGAGAAATGGCAGCCTGTTTCTTACAAGCCCATGTAATAGGTCCTGAACCAAGAGTGAAGACATAACCAGCAGTAGACTTCCGATCATCAAGGTCACCAGCCCAATCAGAATCAGTGAAACCAACTAACAGAGGAGCTGCTTTGGCATTGTAATGAATCCCAAACTGTATTGTACCTCGAACATAACGAAGTATTCTTTTAGCTGCTTTCCAATGACTTTCACGGGGGTTTTGCATAAAACGAGCAACAAGGCCAACAACAAAGGAAAGATCAGGACGAGTATGGGTTAAATACAAGAGTTTTCCGACAAGTTGACGGTATAAGGTAGCATCAACTTCAGGAGAAGTACAAGAGACTGAAAGTTTGACTCCAGACTGAAAGGGAGAAGGGGCTGGCTTACAGTCTTCCATGTGAAAATGACGAAGAATATCACAAGCATACTTGGACTGGGAAAGGAAAATACCCTCTTGGGATTGCAAGACTTGAAGACCGAGAAAATAGTGTAAGTGTCCTAAGTCTGTCATTTCAAATTTCTTTTTAAGGCTGGAATTCACATGGTTTATAAGGTTGGGATCACTACCAGTAAGAATAAGATCATCAACATAAAGAACAAGGATGATGAGAGAGTTGCCCACTTTCTTGGTGTAGACAGTATTGTCAGAATGACACCTAGAAAAGCCAGATTCTAAAAGAAAGCTATCCATTTTGGCATACCAAGCTCGAGGAGCTTGCTTGAGGCCATAAAGGGATTTCTTAAGGCGACAAACGAGGCTGGAGTCTGTTTGTATGAAGCCAATGGGTTGTTCCATATAGATTTCTTCCTGCAAGTCCCCATGCAAGAAGGCAGATTTAACATCCATTTGATGTACTTCCCATTTTAAAGAGGCAGCAAGGGAAAGAACAAGGCGGATAGAGTTCATTTTGGCAACTGGAGAGAAGGTTTCAGTGTAGTCAATGCCTTCAACCTGTGAAAAGCCCTTAGCAACTAGACGAGCTTTATGTTTGTTAACTTTCCCATCTGGTCCATACTTGGTTCTGTAAACCCATTTGCATCTAACAAGTTTGCGTCCCTTTGGTAGAGGAACAAGATCCCATGTATCATTTGTCATCAATGAATGATATTCTTCATTCATAGCTGTTTCCCAATGTGGATGGCCTGAAGCTTCTGCAAAAGTGTCAGGATCATGATTCACTGGAGCTTGAGCCAGTAAAGAAGAGGCTCTTTCAAACTGAGAACGTGTACGTCGCTGATCTGTAGGATCACCGGCAAGATCACCTGCTGCATCTCGAGTAGCACGGACCCATCTTGGAAGTTGAGGATCCTGAGAAGGTGGGGAAGGATTATCATCCTCGCTTTCATCATCAGAAGAAGAAATGTTCTCAAAGATAGAAGAGATGGGAAGAGGTGGCACATCCGCCGGACTAGGCTCGCAGGCCGATTTATTTTCATCAAATTTTACATCTCTTCTAATGATAACATTTTTGGACTTAAATGGAATAAGTCTATAGCCTTTTACATCTTCAGAATATCCAACAAAAGTACATTTCTCACTCTTAGGTTCTAAGGCTTTATGCTTTTCATCTGGAATATGGGCCCATGCTTCACTTCCAAACACACGAAAGTGACTTACATCTGGTTTAATGGAACTCCAAGCTTCTTCTGGAGTGATATTCTCTAGAACCTTAGTAGGAGTGCGATTGATTATATAATTTGCACAATTAATTGCTTCGGCCCAAAAACTAAGACTGAGTCCTTTAGATTGCAGCATACAATTAGCCATTTCCTTTAAAGTGCGATTTTTCCTTTCAGCTACACCATTTTGTTGTGGAGTGTATGGAACAGTATGTTGCATTTGAATTCCATTTTCGGTGCAAAAGGTGATGAATGCATTTTTAACATATTCTCCACCATTATCAGTTCTTAGCTTAAGAATTTGATGTCCAGATTGTTTTTCAACGAATGCTTTGAAGGCCAAAAAGGTGGTAAATACTTCGCTCTTGAGTTTTAAGAAGTATACCCAAGTGCGTCTAGAGAAATCATCAATGAAAGTTAAGAAGTACTTGCAGCCAGAGAATGAAGCAACAGGAAGAGGACCACATAAATCACTGTGCACAAGCTGTAAAGGGGCTGAGGCGTGCCAAGAGGCACGTTTGTCAAAACTGTCCCGATGATGTTTTCCGAGTACACATCCGGAACAAACACCATCTTTGCAAGATACCATAGGAAGACCTGTCACCATGTTTTCTTTACAGAGATGCTGAAGGGAGCGATAGTTTAAGTGACCATACCGCTCATGCCAAAGTTTGCTCACTTCATCATTATGAGCAACAAATACTGAGGGAAGATGGGATGACCCAAAGTTGTGAAACTTATACAACCTTTTGGAATCATCAGCAAGACCAGTAGCTAGAATCTGTTTAGGATCTTTTAGATCCTTGATTACAACATCATGAGGTGAAAATTCAACGATTTTACCTTCACCTGAATGAGTTATCTGATAGACAGATAGAAGGTTGCAGGATAAGTTTGGAACACATAATACATCATTGAACTGACCATTGTCTAGATGAACAGTTCCAGTCCCTACAACATTAAGAGATCTATCATCACCAACATATATATTTTTGGTGTTACAATCATTTAAAGAAGAAAACATGGCTTGGTTTTTGGCCATGTGACAAGAGGCTCCAGAATCAATGAGCCACTCATGAGAATGAGAAGAAGAAGAAGATACATTTAATGCATAACCAGACTGAGATGATTGACGATGACATGCAGAAAATGCCGTTCCGGAAGTTGAAGTTGAAGTAGGCTCCAGATGGATGTTATGTTTCTTCATTGCGGCTTCCAAGGCTTCCATCTTCTTAAAGCATTTAGATTCTAAGTGGCCATCTCGATTACAAAAGTTACAATGTCTTTCAGTCTTCTTCCATTTGTTTTTATTGGCTTATCATATTGCTGAAATGATCTTTCATCTTGAGGCTGAGTTGGTTTAGGACCATTCCTTTGAGGATAAGACTTCTTAGGATTCTTTGAATTTGGATACTGCTGGGCGGCTAACGCTTTTGTGGAAGAGTTTCCAAGATTAAGAAGACCAAGGTGTAAGAGTTTTTCTTGTTCTCTTATTAAGGAATCACAAAAGGAGTCAAAGGAAGGGGGCTTGTAGTCTTTGCCTTGACAAATGAAAGCTTCCCTGGTAGAATGGAAAGTGGAAACAAATACAGAGTAGGCTGGCCCAACTTAGTGAGGATGGAATAAATAAGGTTACCATCATCTTTCTTAACTTTAACACCTTCCAAGAGATATCTAAGGTTCTTGAATTTTGACAAGAAATCTTCAATGCAAGAAAAATTATTAGGATCCAAAGTAAGCAGCTCATTTTCAAGTTGATGGGATCTAATTTCATTTTTAATCCCAAAAACTTTAGCAAGTTTTTCTAATGCTTCATGAGGAGTTTCAATTTCTGCAATGTGGAATCTAAGATCAGGAGAAACAGACATTCCTATCAAGCCACGTGCTTGATCTTGTCGATTTTCCCATTTTTCGGCCTTGTCTTCATCTTTGGGTTTCTTCTCTTGGTCTGTGGCTATTCTGAAGAGACCTTTACTTCTAAGTAAATCTCCCATGTAGGCGACCCATTGGAAGTAGTTAGTGCTGTCAAGAATGACTTGGCATGGACTTTCCATTTTTGAAAAACAACTGAAGCTGAAGATGCTGAAAGTGAGTGGTCCAATGGATAGATCTCGAAAAAATAGGCGGTTTTAAAAAAAACGGCTCTGAAAAAGGCTTCCGGATGAAGAAGTTATGGCTTTTTGAAAAAAAATTGTTGACGTTGCCGGCAAAGTGCGCGAATGGCGGGAATGAAAAAATCCGCCCCCACAAAATGGAGACTTGAACCCAAGACCTCTACTCTCTTAAAAGGTCTTTGAACCAATTGATCTATACAAAAGATTTGAGAGAGAGAGAGAGAGAGAGAGAGAGAGAGAGAGAGAGAGGGGGGGGGGGGGGGGGGGCCTCGATTTGCGTGCTTGCCTTGGGAAGACTCTTTTCCCCTACAAAACACAAAACACAAAACCCAACACGAATATCCAAAGAAAAACGAACCTTACGGCTCGAAGTTAGCTTTAGCCAAAAAACTAGAAATTTTAAAAAAAAATCTCAAAGTTAGCTTTTAGCCGAAAAACTAAATATTTTCCTCAATGTTTCTGATTTTCCGAGATCACACTAAGGTGCAGGGAAAAGAGCATACGCATGAGAAAAATCCTTTCTTTCTGTTTCTGATTTGCCCAGATCGCACAGAGTCGCAGGGCAAAGAGCATACGCAGAAATGAAAGGTATAGATCCGGGAAAAAAAAAAAAGGCTAAATAAACCGAAACCGAAATAAGCAGAGAGAAAATGACAGTAAACTGCAAAAAAAACACTGTATACCTCCCGATCTGAAAAATGACGCAGCTAGGGCTACCGGAAACCTTTTCGCGTGAAACGAAAGGGGTTCCTCACTGAAACAGATGCTCCGAATGCAACAAAGCAGTCCTCTCGGCCCGAAAGCAGTCAGAAACAGCAGATCTAGGAAACGACAGCCGCATGCAGTTCTACCGGCTTCAGATTTGGATCACCAACGGACGCGGCCCTCAAATAGCTCTGATACCATGTAGGAATTTACAGGGTAAGTTCCACAGAAGAATACCAAAAGGACACCGCTCACAACCAGATCTCAAATCAATACACCAGTATTTTTGACGTGGTTAAAACCCTCAGAGTGCAAGGAGGGAAACAGTCCACGGCCTGTCCCAACGTGGGTACAGACAATTTATTAATCAAAGAATGAAAATTTACATAAGCTTCTCTCATGCACGGATTACCCGAACAATGACCCTCCATGCGCTTTAAATAGAACTCATGGACCAATCGGGTGTCAAGCCACGGATCAAGTGTCGGTAATACCGAGGTGAGAGTGAACCGTCGGATCACTACATATCGTGACCGTCGGATTGTAAGTTACAAAATGTACAACGGTAAAGAAACACACTTTACCTAACTCTAACCTAACTCTATACTAGACCAAGTTGAACTTAACTATATCCTATGTGTCGGAATATCCTAACAATTCTATCCCTCCAGGCTATAAAATTTGAGTTGCCTTCCACGGCATACTCGAGCCGAAGAAATCGTAGAACACCATCTGCCAATCCTGAAGTATGTATTGCAAATTCGAATTTCACCTGTAACCCAAAACTCAAAACTTTGAAATCTCCCTTAGTATATTGTCTTCAGGTCCCATACCATGTATAATTTCATGTATATTCACAAGCTCATGCAATGTACTAAATCACAGGACAAGAATCTACTTCTACTTTCAACCAGCGGAAGCCGTTAGATCGATGAAAACAATAAGAACAAGAGGAAGATAAATCAATATCACATAACACAACATGTATCTAGGGAATGCCATTGCTCAAAACCTCGCTATTTATATTGCATATATGAGAAATATGAGTGAAGATACAAAGATTGTTCTCACTAGAACAATTGCGCACAAGTATGCTCAACTCTCTCAGCTCACAAGCTAGCTCAAGCTAAATCCTTAGCCTATTATGCAGCTCTCCAAGCCCTTAATCTCTTACGTAATTTCTAGGATGAATATCCTATATTTAAAGGGAATTCATGCTTCCAAAACTACGCAATCCAAACATAGGATCAATATCTAATGCATGCATGATGTTTACACTCCAGTAAATAATACCACTGATAGTACCCTGCACTCTACCCTCAACTGGGTATTTCTCTGAACTAACATGCATGAGTTTCTGTTGTGCCCTACAACAACCCCCCATTTCATAACATTTTTTATCACAAACAATTAACATATGAAATGGGTCCCTTTTAAAATTTTAATTGGCATTAATGAATTTGTTCGAAAAGGAATGATAATCAAATGAAATTTGTCAATAAAAGCCTTTTTGAACAAATAATAAGCAATTTTTGGTTAAGTCCGAAAGAGCAATCGCAAGATCATTTGCTACCTTGGTTCTTTCCGATGCGATATCGCTATCGGCCATCGGCGATAGCCAATGCACACACAGAAAAAGCACATGCCTTTTCCCCGATGCGACATGATATCGGTGATCAAATATCGGCGTTGCCTCTTATGAAAAGTCTTTTAAGCCTCGACCCGATGCGATATCGCTATCGGCAGTCGGCAGAATCCCATACATCTTCATAAGACGTTCAGATCTTTTCCCGATGCGATGTAATATCGCTATCGGTAGTCGGTAAATCAATTGATATACATTTAGGGATTATGTTCGCACGCTAAATATAATGCAATGTCGCAATCGGCATTCGCCAAGATCTTTCCCAAATGATAATGTCACTCACACCCCCGATGCGATGCGATGACTCTTAATGATGACCTGAAAGGTGATTATTTCAAAGCTTTAAAGTTATATTTAAATCCGATTTGACAAAAGCACAAATTTCAAAATGCCGTTAAGTAAAGGGATAAGGTAATGCATGCGTATTTAAAGCTTTGCCCCTTCGAATTAACGAACAATTACGATTAGACCTTGAAAAAATCTATTGCACGCTTTAAGGGGTCATTCGGTTTAATAACTTAAGTAATGGTCATTTATGGAGCTGCAGGCTGTAAAATCACCATCATTGCATCTGCGGTTCCTTCTCAAATCATTAGATCCGCAGCCACTTTTAGAATTAATCTCACCACGCTTCAAGTTATATATCTATCCCGTTATGGATTGTCATTGTTATTTCCTTGTTACGATTTCTCTTGCATTTGTGTAGAATTCAACCGAGAGAAGTCAGAATATGATGGGAAAGAAGTTCAAGAAGGTGGCAGGTTCTACTACGACACCTGTCTCAGGCCAAGCTGCTATAGTTTCAAAGAAAGGCTTAATCTCAGATACTACATGCACTGGCCTTCCTGGCACTACATGGCAAGGTACATACAATTTGCTAGAAGCAGAACAACCAGAAAAGACAGTAACGGAGGCTAGTGTGGATGAACTAAGAAAGTCTGAGGCAACTCTTAAAGATTTGGCTGACTCCTTTCTGCACAGAATAGCAGCCAGAGAACAAGTTCTGCCTTATACTGATGTGGTACGCTGGGCAATTGAAGAAATTACTCTCACTGATAGAACCTTCCATACTAAGGATGGAAGGATTTTCGGTTCCTTCAAGCCTGACGACTTGAGACGGATGTATCATTTGCCCAAACCCGAGCAAGTCTATAACAGAGCCTTTGTGGAGAAGTTCGCGAAAGAGAATGAATCACCATCCGAACCTCTCCGAGATTGGAGGCAGAATCCAGCTAAACACAAGCATGATATGTCGGGTAAGTACTCCAATGCTTCTTTGGCTTCACCTTATTGCTATGCTGGAGTTATGATGTGTAGATTGTGGGGATTTCATGACTCTGCTAATATCCATGTTGATATGGTCCCCTTAATGGAAGCGGCCGTAAATAGTATAATCATGGATTGGGCCACTATTCTGTCTGATAAGTTGGTCATAGCTATTCGTGAGTTTAGGGCCAAAACCAGAGTCACCGAGAGGAAAATCCCACCCTTCTATTACTCTGCCTACATTATGGATACCCTTTGTTTTAATTCTGAGTTTCCTGTCCTTGGTTGGAGATGGACCACCCATGACCCAACACCTATTCATTTGTATCATCGGAAATTGTGGAAACCCTCCCACAAAGACCATCTGTATCAAATTTGTAATGGTTTTATGGTTCCCGTTCACTATTCTATTTTTGACAGACCTATCCCTAGAATTTCCTATGAAGCTTCTTTTGACCTACCAGCCGTAGCCCATTGGTTCGGCGAAGAACATTTTACTTATATTAGAGTTTTTGGAAGCAAGGCTAGGCCACATGTTCTCCCCCTGTACATCCCAGATAAATTGTTAGCCCGGGAAATCTCCTATCAGATTATGTCTTAGGGTGTCACACAAACTCTCAAAGAGGAGAAAAAGAAAGGATGGCCCTCTTTTCCTTTAAGAATTGGAGTTTACATGCTGCTAAAATACAAGCATGCATAAAAGGAAGCAGCAAAACTCCAATTGATATCCCTGGTTTCTATTCCAAACAGACTCTATGATCCAAAAAAGACTGCTTTTATTGCCTTGGAACAGGCCAAGCTGTCGAAGGTTGTCCATCAGGAGGATCAGTTTGACGACCTGTTCATGAGTGCCGATTCAATAAGCCAAGTCAGACAACTTGCTTCACTGAGATATGAAGATGTGGAGTTAACTGAATTTAATAAACTTAGAAAGCAAAGGTTGCAAACTTTGCCTCTAGATTTATTATCCACAACCCCAACATCTTCCTCAAGCGAGTCTGGTCAGCAGCAAATACACCTATCTCCTGTTACAACTAAAGAGTATGATAGACAACAGGAGGAAAGGCAAAACAAGCTGCAAGCAGAAAAGCATCAAAGGGAGCAGATAGAAAGGCAGCAAAAGGCACAAAAGGATCAAGAGCAAAGAAAGCAAAAGGAGTTAGAAGAACAGAGGAAAAGAGAAGAAGAAGAGAAAGCAAAGAAAGAACTGGAAGATAGGCAGAAAAAGGAATTGGAGGAACAGCAGCAAAGAGCACAAGAGGAGCAACAGCGGAAGGCATTCGAGGAACAGCAGAGGATTGAACAAGAGAAAGAACAGAGTAAGAAAATCTCTACTGATCCTGAATTGATTAAAGAATGGAACCAATTCGATTCCATTATAAGTGGTAAGGAAGCCTCCAAAGACTCAGACGCCTCTAAAGCAAATAAAGCTCCCAATACTACTTCTTCTCCGGTTCTAGAAGGAACCAGCGGCCCACCCATGGTACAGAATGTTGAGGTAATTACTCAAGACCCATCTGATCAAATTGATCTTCAGGTAGAGGAAATTCCTCCCCTAGACATTTTCTACAGCCCAAAGCATAGAGCCGTTGTAAGGCGCTCTAGGAAAAGACGAAGGCTTGATCAACCTTCTATTTCACCTGAGCAAACAGTCACGGGCAATGTCGTCTGGAAGGGAGAATTAGATCCCTCTGAAGATCTGACAAAGCTATCGCAATTTGCGGGAGCTTATTCAGCGGCAACTATTGACAAAGCATCCGAAGTAAGTCTTCTTTTGAAGACTAAAGAGCATGAGATATACGCATTGCAAGCAGAAGTAATTGAGGCAAAGAATAAGGCAGCGCAGGTAGAAGAACAATTGCTGGCCCAACAACAAGAGAATCATTTGTTAACCCAGCAAATTGAAAAACTGAGGATAAACCAATCTGACATTCAGAAAGCAAAAGAATTATCAGAGGCATTATCCCAGTTAAAGGCATCGAATGAGCTGATGATGAAATCTAAAGACGAGCAAATAATTCAGCTATCAGCACAGCTTGAAGGTATTAAGAGCGCCCAGAGTATTGATGATTTCAGAGCAGAGGCAACTCGAATAAACAGCGCACTGATATCACAAATCAGGATCTTGTGCCAACAACTTGTTGACGCTGAATCACTGTGTGAAACATCTACAGCAGTGTGTGAACAAATCGAGAAAGCCAGAAGTAAGTTGGATCAGGCTGAAGACGATATAACAGAGTATATTGAATGGCAAGACACTCCAGAAGGGCAAGCGGCAAATTTCTCCCGAATCTGTGTAACATACAAGGACATACTCTTCATGGAATGGAACATACAGGTGATGAAAGCAGAAAGAGCAGCCTCAAGATGCAAAATGATTGCCAGCAACATGATCAATCTAGTCAATGATACATTGTATCTGGCAAACATGATTTCCCAATGCACACCTGGAAACTTAACAACAGCAAACATGCTGGAGCATAGGAACTACCCTGATCTAGAGAAACAAGGGCGGTTAATTGCTGGAGTAAATACCTTGACCGCCGACGCATACTGGCTTTTCCTGATTAAACCACATTCTCAAAGGTCGGCTCTAAACTGTCTAACAGATGCTCTCCGATACCTGATTTTCGATATTCAAGATGCCACATATGATGCACAGCTGACTTCACGCCTCAATACTCCACCAGAAGTAGAGCCAATGCTGGCGATATGTCAGCGAAGGAGTAAAGGCAAAGAGACCTCTGACTGAAGCATCGCCGCCGACTGCCGAATCACCAAAATGCAAGATGATATTTGTTAATGCCGATTTATTAGTTTTCAGTTTTAGATATTTAGATATTTTAGATTAGCATAGTATTTATAGACCCTTTCATTGTTTTGGAAGGGGTCGTAAAATTTTGTAAAAGACTTAAAGGCTGAAGTTTGCACTATTGTGCTTCAGTCTATATTCTTTTTGAAACTCGACCACTGGTTCTTAATTTTACTTGGAAGGCTGTTTTAAGTAAATTGTGCACTATTGTCGTTTGCTTGGAATGCTTTCTGGTTTGAAGGAAGGACCGCGACATAGCGATTAATATAGTGGATTGATCAAACAGCTTGCATGGTACTATTATCTGTATCTGTTCTCTTTTCTATTATATGAATTGCTGTGTTATTACTTTTGCTATTGTTGATTACATGTATGCAATATAACAGCAAGTCTGCATTTCATATCACTATTGAATGTTTTGTGATTTGTTATCTCTCTTACTCATGCGTGTAACAATGATATAAATGACTGAGTGCAGTAATTCGCTATTATCGCTCTGCATAACTACTTATGCAGAGCAATCTTAAATGATTTAAACATTTATGCTTATTGTTAGTGTCATCTATATGCCTGCCATTAAGCATAGATTATCAAACGCTGCATTCTATGAATCGATAAGTCCCGGGATTAGCTTATAGTTATTATATTTTTCTTGTAGTTTAGTTATTTATTTGTTATCACCTTATATCGTAAATCATTCATCCATCCCGTTTACTTATAATATTTGGGAAACTGGTCCCATTATCCCCAGTCGGAGCCACTATTCCAAACGGAAAAGGAGCTGCACTAAGTTCCGGACCGGGTGGTTTCCCCGATGTTGTTGCAACGAATTTCGGGGCATCAACATTTTTGGCGCTAGAAGGAGGGCCATCGACTGTGAATGGCAAGTAGGTCCAAATCTGCAAACCATTCTAAGAGTAATCCTCCCTCCAAATCCTCTTCCCCTTCTCAATCACATGCTGGTTCTCCGGCACACAATCGAGAAAAAGAGGAATCAACCACCACTGCTCATACCCATCATATTTCAGAACATTTAAGTCTTGAATCCCCTGAAGTTCAGTCTCTTATCCATAAACTTCAGAGCTTCTCGATTTCGCCTCAGAAATCTGAAGTATCACAAAGCAGTGTGACCTCGCAGTTAAACTTATCCCATCCACTTACCAGACTTCAGAGCGAAAAACTCGGTATTGAACCTACTGAGTTCCCTTTACCGAAAAGGAAAAAGGCTAAGAAGATTACTGAAGTATCTGATAGTGAAGATCTTTCTTCCATATCCTCCATCTCAACTCCTCCTCTGCGAAGTCAAACATCCACTCCTCCGTTACACACTGTTGTTCATCAGGGAATAAGTACTACAGCATCTCAAACTACTCACTCTTTAACAATCTCTTCTCCTCAGTCATCTGGAATCCCTACAGTAGTAACAACTATTATCGCCAGCATAATGGCAGATCCATGGACTACGCCAGGTGCAGTCAATATGCCCGGACCATTACATGATCTACCTGATGCTCCCGAAAAATGGTTGCCTAAATTTAATCCAGATAACGGAACACAAGTTGAAGAACATATTAACAATTTCATGTTAGCAGTTAATTTAAAAGGAGTGACAGAACAAGATGTTGTTGTCAGGCTTTTCCCTTATACCCTGCAAGGATCGGCAGGATCCTGGTACTTCTCTTTACCTTCTGGTTCTATTACCAGCTGGACCACATGCCAAGAGCAGTTCCTTACCAAATATGGAGATGACAGGTCTCTAGCCACTTTAATAAATGACCTCTCCAATTTGAGAATAGAGCATAGGGAACCAATAAAGGAGTTTAATGCTCGGTTCAACAAACTCCTAAATAAAATCCCCACTGCTTCGAAACCAAGTGAACAAATTAGGAGCGAATGGTATATTACTGCCCTCCCTTCCAACATAGCTATTTTTGTTGACAGGGCTGGCAAACCTACCTTAGCTGAAAATATGAAGGAAGCACTTGCCGTTGAAAAGCGTATTAATGCTCTAGAGAAGAAAGCTGCCTTGGAGGATAGAAAATCCAAAAAAGTTTCATTTAAAGAAGATTCTAAGAAAAAGACCCCAAAGGACCCATACGACATGGAAGGTTTACAAAAAGTCCTCAAAACATTGTCTAATGAAATGGTTGAGATAAAAAAACAGGTGGCCGAAACTTCGAACAAAAGACCATTTAGAACTTTCAAGAAAACTGAAACAAAGCCACCCAATGTTATATCTAATGCAGACTCTGAACAGGAAGAAGAAGAAGAGGAATCAACCTCTCAAACGGATGATGAAGAAGAAGTAGTTGAGTGCCACGGCATGTGGGATTTTATACTCCCAAACTCTGACACTGAGAATCAAGAAGAAGCATTTCCTGTTACTACAAGAAGTAAAATTGCTTCTGAACCTACTCAAACAACTACAAAAAAGAGGAGTGCAGGTGCTGCCACACCAAAAGAAAAAATTCTTCCAAAAAAGTCTCCGGTAGCAGCCCCTCAAAACCAGCCTCCAATTTCTAATTCTCCTTCGACATCTAAGACACTAGTGGTATCTGACTCCATGGAGTATAATATTGTTGATGATATGAAAAAGACTAAGGCAAACATAACCATGTTTGAACTAAGTAAGTTAAAACATCAGCAGAAATTACTCCTAAGAGAATTTAACGCTGTCCCCTCTTCCCCTCTTCCCAGTTCAAAAGCTGCTAATGATTCAGGACAACCCCCTCCAGGTATGGTCGAAGCTACCGATTCGGTTCTGATTGGAGATAGATCCAATTCTCATACCCCACCTTTCTTGCTCACCTATGAAATCTATAATCGAAATCTGCATAACTGTTTAATTGATTCAGGGGCTTCATCTAATATTATGCCAGCTTCAGTTTGTTCTAAACTGAACATAGAACCCCAGAAGTCCGCGATTCATATTGTACAGTTAGACAGAACCAAAGTACAGGTTATAGGAGAAATTAATTCCGTGACTATCAGGTTGTCTGCTGATCCCAGAATAGTACAGAGAATAGATATTTTGATAGCTGACATACCTGAATTCTACGGCTTAATTTTGAGCAGGGATTGGTCTGAGAAACTTCATGGATACATTTCCACGGATTGGTCACATATGTGGCTCCCCTACAAGGGTAAGCCAAATCAAATAAGGATCGACCGTGAGAAACACATGACTCACACAGTAACCGATTTCGAACAAGAAAACCAGCCTGTGGCCTTCAACAATAACATTTTGGGAAATTATTCCTCAGAATCATTCTTTGGCAACTTTGTTGCCCAATCTTCCCCTTTTTCAGTTAACCATTGTACATCTCAAGTAGAAAATTTTTCACAAACCAATTTATCCAAATGCTTCAATGAAAATCAAAAGGATGTAAATATTTTTGTTAATTCTCCTTTATTTTGGTCTTTGTATTTTGATGGCTCTAAGTCCAGCGAGGGCTCAGGAGCAGGTTGCATCTTGGTTAGTCCGCAAGGCGAAAAGACAATGCTTTCCTGTAGATTAGAATTTGAATGCACCAATAACACGGCCGAATACGAAGCTCTAGTGCAGGGATTATATAAGGCAATTGACCTTAAAGTCCAATATATTAAAGTATTCGGCGATAGTGAGATCATTGTTAAGCAGGTAAGGAATACAATTCATTGCCTTTCAAGTCACCTTAAGCATTATCAATCGCTAGTGCAAGATCTTACTTCGCATTTCTCAGCATTCAACATTTCTTCAATTCCTAGATCACAGAACTCAGCAGCCGATTTACTAGCCAACGTAGCTTCCAAACTTCTCCCTTCCGAAGACTATAGCCTTGATAGATTTTCTATAGAATTAATCTTTAGACCTTCAGTTCCTGATAATATCACCAACTGGAGGGTTTTCAACCATGACGAGGACATCTTGCAATTCTTAACCTCTGAAAAATCCTATGACAATCAAATCATTGAAGAGCATGACCATGATTCTCAAATGAAAGAAACATCTCAAGATAACGCGATTCCTAAGCCTGTAGTAAAGCTCGAAGACCTTTATGACATTAAAGATAGGTTCAAACCTGTAATTAATGCAAAACTCCAAAGCTCTACTCTTAGGTTTGAATCGATTAATTTGGGAACAGCTCAAGCTCCTCAAAATATCAACTTAGGACTAGGACTTTCTCTAGAAGAAAAGGAAGCATTTATCAAACTCTTAAGGAAAAACAAGCAAGTTTTTGCTTGGAAGTATGACGACCTCAAGACATATGATACATCTATCATACAACACACTATTCCTATGCTTCCCGATCAAAAACCTATCCAGCAGAAGTTAAGAAAAATACATCCTAATTTGGAGAGCCAGATAAAGTCGGAACTTAATAAGCTCTTAAAAGCTAAGATTATCTTCCCTGTCCGACACTCAAACTGGGTCTCTAATATGGTACCAGTCAGGAAGAAAAACGGCGACATCCGAATCTGTATTGATTTCAGAAACTTGAATAAGGCAAGCTTGAAAGATAATTTCCCACTGCCTACCATGGAACAAATCCTCCAATCGGTAGCAGGATCTGAATTGATGTCCTTTCTCGACGGTTTCTCAGGATATAATCAAGTGCTAGTTCATCCTGATGACCAACTAAAAACCACATTCAGAACAAAATGGGGAACTTATGCATATCAAAAGATGCCTTTTGGACTCATAAATGCAGGAGCGACATTCCAAAGAGCTATGGATACAGCCTTTAGAGGGTTAATTAACCGGACAGTAGTCGTCTACCTCGATGATATTACTGTGTATTCTAAAAAGAGATATAACCACTTGCATGATTTAAATCAGATTTTTCAACGATGCAAAACATATGGTATCTCTCTTAACCCGAAAAAGTCTTTCTTCGCTCTTAACCAAGGTAAGCTTTTAGGGTTTATTGTATCTAAGGATGGCATTTATGTAGATCCTGATCGAATTAAGGAAATTTCTGAAATTCCTTTTCCACACAACAAAAAATCGATGCAGTCGTTTCTAGGACAGATTAATTTCGTTAAACGATTTGTTCCAGATTTTTCACAGATTGTATTACCACTACAAACGATGATTAAAAAGAATTCAATCTTCAGATGGGGATTAGAGGAAAAGCAAGCTTTTAATGACATTAAGCAATCAATAATCAATGTCCCAGCTCTGAATACTCCAAATCTTTCTAATCATTTTACATTATATACTATTGCATCCGACTTATCTTACGCAGCAGTGCTCACTCAGTTGAATGATGACAATTTGGAAGCGCCCATCTCGTTCTTCAGTTCAAACTTTCAAGGCGCCGAATTGAACTATTCCGATATTGAAAAACAAGCTTTTGCTGTCTTTAAAGCAGTCAAACATTATCGACCCTTTCTTTTAAAAACCCATACTAAAGTGATAGTTCCTTTCTCAGCAGTTAGGCAACTATTAATCCAAAAGGAATTGGGTGAAAAGAGGGCAAATTGGGTCGCAGCTCTCCAAGAATATGATCTAGAAATAAAGCCAGCAAAGTTTGTTAAAGGTCAAGGTTTTTGCAGGATATTAGCAGGAGCATCAAACATTCCGGAATCAAGTGATACAGAGCAAACCCAAGAAGTTAATCAGCTAAGTATTCCCGATTCCGAATCTCAATATGCAGATCTGATCTTTTATTTAAAGAATGGTTATGCACCTACCAATTTGTCCTACAAGAACAAAAGAGCCATTAGATTGAAAGCTAAGAGTTTTTCCATTATTGATGATGTGCTCTTCAGAAAAAACTATGATTCTGTCCTATTAAGATGCCTTGAGAAACCTGAAGCTCAAAAGGTTTTGCAGGAGCTACACGACGGACCAGCAGGAGGACATTTCGGAGCTGATACAACAGCTCATAAAATCATTCATGCTGGATACTATTGGCCTACTTTGTTTAAGGACGCTCACGAATATGTAAGGAAATGCATCAAATGCCAAACTGCCAGTGGAAGACAACAAAAACCAGCTTTCCCTTTGCAACCAATCAACATTGAACAGCCTTTTGAACAATGGGGATTGGACATCATTGGAGAAATTAATCCTTCTTCTTCCAAGCAGCACAAATATATTCTTACAGCAACTGATTACTTTACAAAGTGGGTAGAAGCAGTTCCGTTAAAGACAACAAACTCTGAGGCGATTATTGAATTTATAGATCAGTTCATCATTACCAGGTTTGGTGTTCCAAACGCTCTTGTCTTTGATAATGCTTCTTACTTCTCAGGCAATGCAATGATTGATTTCGCTATCAAAAGGGGATTTAAATTAAAGTATTCTGCTAATTACTATCCTCAGGGTAATGGCCTAGCAGAATCAACTAATCAAAATCTAATCAAAATCATTAAGCGAACAATCGAAGAGAATCATAAGAACTGGCATAAATCCTTGGTATTTGCATTATGGGCGGATAGGATAACACAGAAAGCTTCCATAGGGACCTCTCCGTTTAATCTTGTCTACGGAAAAGAAGCAATCGTACCAACCAATCTTCTTCTTCCATCTCTAGCCCTAGTGCAATTTATTGACGAAACTCCTTCTTCCTCCATCCAGTTTAGATATGATCAAATTCTCAAACTTGAAGAGGAAAGGGAAAAAGCCAAGGTTACACACGCAAAACATCAGCAAGTCATTAAAGCAGCTTTTGATCTAGCTTCATCTAGCCCTAGACAATTCCAAGTCGGAGATCTAGTCCTAAAATGGGACAAAGCCCATGAAGACAAAGGTAAACATTCCAAATTTCAAAAACTGTGGCTCGGACCATTTCAGATCTGTGAAAAAGTAGGCCATTCCACTTTTATACTGCAAAATCTATCAGGGGTGAGAGATTCTCTCCCTGTCAATGGTCTGATCTTGAAGAAATTCTTTAATTGAGGAGGTAACCCCTTCTCTTTCTAGTTTGATAGTTTTTATATAGTTTGTAGGATTTGTACAAATAAGGATGTGGGACATTTTCCATTGACCTTTCGCTGTAATTAAAAGTTGTCTCGCCATGACACTATTAGTATTTACTTTTGGATAATAGCGTCTTAAACCAAGAGAGATCATTTCTAGGAAATTAGATATCTTTTTATTCTGAACATCACAGTCTAACCTTTGTAAACTTCACTCTGAACAAAGTTCTATGAGTCATCTTGGGTTTTTAAAATTAGTCTCCAAAGGTTATCTATATTAAAATAGGAGCTAATCCATCTTCAGCATCTTTAACTCTTAAACCTGTCATCCATTTACTCTTAAGAAGATAGTTGTTCATCCCATTCACCAAAAGTTTATGATTACTCAGAGTGTAATTCTAAAATATAAAAGATTAAAGATAAGAGGTCTTATTACAAGCCTGCTTACCATGTTCATAGGAAAATAATTTAACTGACATTACCAAAACTGCATATCAAACAGGGTAATGGCTTGAAATTTCAAGACAAGGGGTCTCATCACGAGCTAGCTTGTTCAGTTTGATTACTACCCGTGAGTGGCATTGTCGTTATCTGGCCGCCAAACCAGGACAATGGCTTTTATCTTAAGCAAAGAAGAAAGTGAAATTCAAAAAATTACGAAAATATCTTTTGAATTCATTCTGTTTAGTCACACTCTTAAGTGAATGGAACAATGGACAACGACATGGTTAAAAGGTAACCCTGCCGAGACTATGAACGTCTGCTGGCAGCAGAGGCTCTACCTATGACAGAGGAGTTTATTTTAAAAAGCTGATATGGAAAAGTTTTCTATTTTACCTTTATGAACCAATAAGGACTTGTTTTAAAACTCAAAGTGTATTTATAAAAAGAGGAAGTCAAATGAAGAAACCTGTTTTATTCAGAATCAATAGACATCTAGTTATATTAGAAGTTTCCTTTCTTTATAAAGATTCTATTTGAAAAGGTGTAAGTATATTTATTAGTCCAGAGATAACTGGTTCTACCAGCGAATCGCCAATTGTTGTGCCCTACAACAACCCCCCATTTCATAACATTTTTTATCACAAACAATTAACATATGAAATGGGTCCCTTTTAAAATTTTAATTGGCATTAATGAATTTGTTCGAAAAGGAATGATAATCAAATGAAATTTGTCAATAAAAGCCTTTTTGAACAAATAATAAGCAATTTTTGGTTAAGTCCGAAAGAGCAATCGCAAGATCATTTGCTACCTTGGTTCTTTCCGATGCGATATCGCTATCGGCCATCGGCGATAGCCAATGCACACACAGAAAAAGCACATGCCTTTTCCCCGATGCGACATGATATCGGTGATCAAATATCGGCGCTGCCTCTTATGAAAAGTCTTTTAAGCCTCGACCCGATGCGATATCGCTATCGGCAGTCGGCAGAATCCCATACATCTTCATAAGACGTTCAGATCTTTTCCCGATGCGATGTAATATCGCTATCGGTAGTCGGTAAATCAATTGATATACATTTAGGGATTATGTTCGCACGCTAAATATAATGCAATGTCGCAATCGGCATTCGCCAAGATCTTTCCCAAATGATAATGTCACTCACACCCCCGATGCGATGCGATGACTCTTAATGATGACCTGAAAGGTGATTATTTCAAAGCTTTAAAGTTATATTTAAATCCGATTTGACAAAAGCACAAATTTCAAAATGCCGTTAAGTAAAGGGATAAGGTAATGCATGCGTATTTAAAGCTTTGCCCCTTCGAATTAACGAACAATTGCGATTAGACCTTGAAAAAATCTATTGCACGCTTTAAGGGGTCATTCGGTTTAATAACTTAAGTAATGGTCATTTATGGAGCTGCAGGCTGTAAAATCACCATCATTGCATCTGCGGTTCCTTCTCAAATCATTAGATCCGCATCCACTTTTAGAATTAATCTCACCACACTTCAAGTTATATATCTATCCCGTTATGGATTGTCATTGTTATTTCCTTGTTACGATTTCTCTTGCATTTGTGTAGAATTCAACCGAGAGAAGTCAGAATATGATGGGAAAGAAGTTCAAGAAGGTGGCAGGTTCTACTACGACACCTGTCTCAGGCCAAGCTGCTATAGTTTCAAAGAAAGGCTTAATCTCAGATACTACATGCACTGGCCTTCCTGGCACTACATGGCAAGGTACATACAATTTGCTAGAAGCAGAACAACCAGAAAAGACAGTAACGGAGGCTAGTGTGGATGAACTAAGAAAGTCTAAGGCAACTCTTAAAGATTTGGTTGACTCCTTTCTGCACAGAATAGCAGCCAGAGAACAAGTTTTGCCTTATACTGATGTGGTACGCTGGGCAATTGAAGAAATTACTCTCCTTGATAGAACCTTCCATACTAAGGATGGAAGGATTTTCGGTTCCTTCAAGCCTGACGACTTGAGACGGATGTATCATTTGCCCAAACCCGAGCAAGTCTATAACAGAGCCTTTGTGGAGAAGTTCGCGAAAGAGAATGAATCACCATCCGAACCTCTCCGAGATTGGAGGCAGAATCCAGCTAAACACAAGCATGATATGTCGGGTAAGTACTCCAATGCTTCTTTGGCTTCACCTTATTGCTATGCTGGAGTTATGATGTGTAGATTGTGGGGATTTCATGACTCTGCTAATATCCATGTTGATATGGTCCCCTTAATGGAAGCGGCCGTAAATAGTATAATCATGGATTGGGCCACTATTCTGTCTGATAAGTTGGTCATAGCTATTCGTGAGTTTAGGGCCAAAACCAGAGTCACCGAGAGGAAAATCCCACCCTTCTATTACTCTGCCTACATTATGGATACCCTTTGTTTTAATTCTGAGTTTCCTGTCCTTGGTTGGAGATGGACCACCCATGACCCAACACCTATTCATTTGTATCATCGGAAATTGTGGAAACCCTCCCACAAAGACCATCTGTATCAAATTTGTAATGGTTTTATGGTTCCCGTTCACTATTCTATTTTTGACAGACCTATCCCTAGAATTTCCTATGAAGCTTCTTTTGACCTACCAGCCGTAGCCCATTGGTTCGGCGAAGAACATTTTACTTATATTAGAGTTTTTGGAAGCAAGGCTAGGCCACATGTTCTCCCCCTGTACATCCCAGATAAATTGTTAGCCCGGGAAATCTCCTATCAGATTATGTCTGAGGGTGTCACACAAACTCTCAAAGAGGAGAAAAAGAGAGGATGGCCCTCTTTTCCTTTAAGAATTGGAGTTTACACGCTGCTAAATTACAAGCATGCAGAAAAGGAAGCAGCAAAACTCCAATTGATATCCCTGGTTTCTATTCCAAACAGACTCTATGATCCAAAAAAGACTGCTTTTATTGCCTTGGAACAGGCCAAGCTGTCGAAGGTTGTCCATCAGGAGGATCAGTTTGACGACCTGTTCATGAGTGCCGATTCAATAAGCCAAGTCAGACAACTTGCTTCACTGAGATATGAAGATGTGGAGTTAACTGAATTTAATAAACTTAGAAAGCAAAGGTTGCAAACTTTGCCTCTAGATTTATTATCCACAACCCCAACATCTTCCTCAAGCGAGTCTGGTCAGCAGTAAATACACCTATCTCCTGTTACAACTAAAGAGTATGATAGACAACAGGAGGAAAGGCAAAACAAGCTGCAAGCAGAAAAGCATCAAAGGGAGCAGATAGAAAGGCAGCAAAAGGCACAAAAGGATCAAGAGCAAAGAAAGCAAAAGGAGTTAGAAGAACAGAGGAAAAGAGAAGAAGAAGAGAAAGCAAAGAAAGAACTGGAAGATAGGCAGAAAAAGGAATTGGAGGAACAGCAGCAAAGAGCACAAGAGGAGCAACAGCGGAAGGCATTCGAGGAACAGCAGAGGATTGAACAAGAGAAAGAACAGAGTAAGCAAATCTCTACTGATCCTGAATTGATTAAAGAATGGAACCAATTCGATTCCATTATAAGTGGTAAGGAAGCCTCCAAAGACTCAGACGCCTCTAAAACAAATAAAGCTCCCGATACTACTTCTTCTCCGGTTCTAGAAGGAACCAGCGGCCCACCCATGGTACAGAATGTTGAGGTAATTACTCAAGACCCATCTGATCAAATTGATCTTCAGGTAGAGGAAATTCCTCCCCTAGACATTTTCTACAGCCCAAAGCATAGAGCCGTTGTAAGGCGCTCTAGGAAAAGACGAAGGCTTGATCAACCTTCTATTTCACCTGAGCAAACAGTCACGGGCAATGTCGTCTGGAAGGGAGAATTAGATCCCTCTGAAGATCTGACAAAGCTATCGCAATTTGCGGGAGCTTATTCAGCGGCAACTATTGACAAAGCATCCGAAGTAAGTCTTCTTTTGAAGACTAAAGAGCATGAGATATACGCATTGCAAGCAGAAGTAATTGAGGCAAAGAATAAGGCAGCGCAGGTAGAAGAACAATTGCTGGCCCAACAACAAGAGAATCATTTGTTAACCCAGCAAATTGAAAAACTGAGGATAAACCAATCTGACATTCAGAAAGCAAAAGAATTATCAGAGGCATTATCCCAGTTAAAGGCATCGAATGAGCTGATGATGAAATCTAAAGACGAGCAAATAATTCAGCTATCAGCACAGCTTGAAGGTATTAAGAGCGCCCAGAGTATTGATGATTTCAGAGCAGAGGCAACTCGAATAAACAGCGCACTGATATCACAAATCAGGATCTTGTGCCAACAACTTGTTGACGCTGAATCACTGTGTGAAACATCTACAGCAGTGTGTGAACAAATCGAGAAAGCCAGAAGTAAGTTGGATCAGGCTGAAGACGATATAACAGAGTATATTGAATGGCAAGACACTCCAGAAGGGCAAGCGGCAAATTTCTCCCGAATCTGTGTAACATACAAGGACATACTCTTCATGGAATGGAACATACAGGTGATGAAAGCAGAAAGAGCAGCCTCAAGATGCAAAATGATTGCCAGCAACATGATCAATCTAGTCAATGATACATTGTATCTGGCAAACATGATTTCCCAATGCACACCTGGAAACTTAACAACAGCAAACATGCTGGAGCACAGGAACTACCCTGATCTAGAGAAACAAGGGCGGTTAATTGCTGGAGTAAATACCTTGACCGCCGACGCATACTGGCTTTTCCTGATTAAACCACATTCTCAAAGGTCGGCTCTAAACTGTCTAACAGATGCTCTCCGATACCTGATTGCCGATATTCAAGATGCCACATATGATGCACAGCTGACTTCACGCCTCAATACTCCACCAGAAGTAGAGCCAATGCTGGCGATATGTCAGCGAAGGAGTAAAGGCAAAGAGACCTCTGACTGAAGCATCGCCGCCGACTGCCGAATCACCAAAATGCAAGATGATATTTGTTAATGCCGATTTATTAGTTTTCAGTTTTAGATATTTAGATATTTTAGATTAGCATAGTATTTATAGACCCTTTCATTGTTTTGGAAGGGGTCGTAAAATTTTGTAAAAGACTTAAAGGCTGAAGTTTGCACTATTGTGCTTCAGTCTATATTCTTTTTGAAACTCGACCACTGGTTCTTAATTTTACTTGGAAGGCTGTTTTAAGTAAATTGTGCACTATTGTCGTTTGCTTGGAATGCTTTCTGGTTTGAAGGAAGGACCGCGACATAGCGATTAATATAGTGGATTGATCAAACAGCTTGCATGGTACTATTATCTGTATCTGTTCTCTTTTCTATTATATGAATTGCTGTGTTATTACTTTTGCTATTGTTGATTACATGTATGCAATATAACAGCAAGTCTGCATTTCATATCACTATTGAATGTTTTGTGATTTGTTATCTCTCTTACTCATGCGTGTAACAATGATATAAATGACTGAGTGCAGTAATTCGCTATTATCGCTCTGCATAACTACTTATGCAGAGCAATCTTAAATGATTTAAACATTTATGCTTATTGTTAGTGTCATCTATATGCCTGCCATTAAGCATAGATTATCAAACGCTGCATTCTATGAATCGATAAGTCCCAGGATTAGCTTATAGTTATTATATTTTTCTTGTAGTTTAGTTATTTATTTGTTATCACCTTATATCGTAAATCATTCATCCATCCCGTTTACTTATAATATTTGGGAAACTGGTCCCATTATCCCCAGTCGGAGCCACTATTCCAAACGGAAAAGGAGCTGCACTAAGTTCCGGACCGGGTGGTTTCCCCGATGTTGTTGCAACGAATTTCGGGGCATCAACAGTTTCTCATGAGAAAATCTTTAGTTAATTGGAGTAGCACTAGTGGATGCATTAGTGCACCAACTGACTGTTAGTCCTCCATTAGTTCTAAAAACAATTTAGAACTATTTTAACTGAACTTAACTCAGTAAACTGAGTTTCCAACTTGATTTAAACTCATATTTGCCCCCTAAAACTTAGGGAGAACATATACATGACTTTAGAAAGACTTTCAACTGGAAATTCATAATCTAATTAAGTTAATTAAACTTAATTAACTATTTACAAGTTGCTATGAGAATAGAATTCAATTTTAATTTTCAGTTTAATTCAAGGACAAATTAAACTAGAATTTTTTGTTGCCATTTCTCAACACACTTAAGAGAAATCATGAAGTTGACTCAAACTAATTTGCATTAATACAAAGGAGTAACAACTTACCATATCCAATGCTTAACTCAATTCTTTGTGATGTAAATCATGTTCATTTCCATACTTTTGGAGGTGTGCCTCAAAGCCTTCTTTATACATGTTGAAATAGGATATTAGTATCCTCTGCCTAATCCTTATTATTGTCCTCTTCTTGAGCCTTGATATCCATTATTTTTGTTGATTATGTAAAGAAAATAAATTATGTGTGTCGTTGCTAGTAACTCATGTTACATTTTCTTTATGATGTCAAAAGAACTTGCTCTCGAATTTCTTCCACTTTTTACTCAAATCTTGTTCTTGTTTGCTGCATATATTCTTGCAAGACAACATCTTTGTGATCTCGTACCCATAGAAGAGAAAAATGTGCAGCAATTTATACAAAGGTGCAAACAACATTGTCTTTGATCTTTGCGGATGAACTCATATTTGTTTCTCTCTCTCTCTAGGATACTCCATTTTATAGGCATATTGTTTATGCAGACTTCAAAGTATTTTGAACATCTATTTTTCTACTAAAAACTTTATGAGCTGCAATTTCAACACATACCTTAGCTACATCCATATCTTGCCTAGTAGAGGAGTCAAAACATAGTAGATTTCATTGACCTCTTTATTTTAACAAATGATCTAAGAAAGGAGTGCATGCATCTATTTTCTCTTTTAAAGAAATAGACAATAGATCAAAACATCACAAAATAAGAAATTGAGGTCTATCATTTATGCACAATAAAAGTGATGACCACCAACTAATCCTTTCATTCCTTCACAAGCATGTCTTCAATCAAATTTTTCTCCAAGCCCTTCAAATTTGTCTTGGACCCAACTCTTAAACACATTATAAGCTAGTATATTAACATTTCACCACTGATATCATATTTCAAACTCAGGGACTGTAAGACATTCATGGTGAGTTTTACCATGGATCACTGCCATGCCAAGATTTCATACTCATAATATTTGCATGATGAATTTTGAATATATTGCACATTATTTCTTGATGACAAAACTTGTGGATAGGGAATGAATTTGGTATGAGGGATAGATCAACGATGGAAAAGACAGTTGAGGGTTAAGTAAATGATGAAAATCATGGTTGAGGGCTAGGTCAATGATCGAGAAGATAGTTTGTAAGAATGGTAATTGAAGTGGTTATTTATCACATTTTCCTAAATTTTTAATAAACTAAAAAACCTTATGCAACTTTTTACCTCAAGTTTACCTTTTGAAAAACCTGAAATGTGGAAGTAGGGGTTGTAGATGTTGGAATAAAATGATTCTACCGGCAAATAGATTCTTGAATCTTGGGATTTTCAAAATTCTGAAAATGACTTTTTCATGCCATCCAATATTGCACAAAAACATATGCCACGAACTCATTTTAAGGCCAAATTGAGTGCTTCAAGAGGGAAATGGTGTATTTTTACCTTTTTTACCACCTCGTGCCTTCAAAATCCCATTTTGATGAAGAAAATACGTTGATGTGCAAAAATACTGAAATCTAGCCTAATCTGTCCACAATGGTGAAAAATGAAAATCCGCTTTAAAAACCCACTGAAAAGTCCTGGAAAATTGCACTTTTTTGGAATTTTTCCAGTTTCCTACTCAATTTACCATATCTGAGAAAACCCAGAAGCTCATAATTTTTTATTTCTGCTCCAATCTCTTGCAATATTTGTGCCAAAACTGCCTCTGGAACAAGCTGCTACAGCAAAAACAGGTTGTTACAGCAATAGCTGCAGAAACTGCAACTTTCCATAGTTGTTGCAGAAAATGTCAATTTTTACAAAAAGTTGTTTTCTCCAAGTTTGAATTGTTGATTTCGATTGTGTATGGCATGCTGAAGTAGAAACCATGAAACATAATGCATATTGACTAAAATAGGCCAAATTTTATTGATTTTCTTTGAAAAGGAAATTAATGAAAAAGAGTTGTAATGGTGCCATCATGTTGCTGTTGAAAAACAAGATGAACATGCTGCTACAAGAAACCAATAAAATGTATTGTTGCAAGTTGTTGTTGATTCCATAAAACCATTAGTCTTCATCAAAACCAAAATTCATGGTACAGTTCTTACCATGCGAATGAATGTGCCGAAGTCAAGCATAGAAATAAATCAATTGGATTACCGATCACTGATGAAAATTGTTAACCAATGCGAGACAACCCACCAATAATGTAAATGAGTGTCAAGGTACCTGAGTGCATCTTGACAGGGACAAATGAATGTGTTGAAGTCGAGTCACATGCAAGATCTGACAATCAAGAGACATTGTTGTTTCCCATTGTTGTCAACGAGGAGGCTTGCCATTGATGTATGCAAGTTCCAAGGCACTCCAAATAATATATGGTCTTGATCCCAGATAAGATGTTGAGGTCGATGGGACAAGATATGTTGGAAGGTGGATCTTAAGGAATCCCACCTCATCCAACTCAAGCACAGAACCAAAAATGATTTGAAGAACCATAATAAAAGATTGAAATCATCATAAAATTGCAAAACTTATTGTGAACTTTGCTCGCCATTTTCCTAGTTTTCAAGCAAAGCTCATGTCCAATTGCGCCAGCAAGCTGGTTTTCACAATAGGACTTATTTTTCTCTTTACTTTTTTTTATTTTTATTTTTTATATGTCCTACTCTACTTGACAAAAAAATCGTGTTCAAGTATATGAATACTTCCAATGGAACCATGTGTGTAACAAGATGATAGATAAACTCATATGCAGGTTTGAAATATACTCTTTGATATGTACCAATATATGAAAGGCCAACTGCCTTGATTGAGATGATGTCAAAAAATACTGAAGAATGGAGTACTGGGATCTAATGAATATCTTGAACCAAGATTCAATGTAATCTTGTCTTCCTTGGCTTCCTACTATCATGCCATGCAAGTCTTGAGAGATGTGATTCTCATTCATAAAATTTGGTTATAGGAATGCAAGAAACTTTTCAATCTCGGGTTCCAACAACTGCTTTTCTTTAACGGACATCCATGATTCTTGGACCTTATCTGAATCTTATTCTTTTGGTTGTTTTTATTCAATTGCATCTAGAGAATCATTTTGGAATACCTCAAAATTGTAAGTGGATTGAGGTGTTTTATTATTGGGGATCTGAAATGGTTGTGCAAGTAGTTGAGTGGGAGTGGATCTTTGGGGTGTTTGTGTGGGTGGTAATGGGAAAGGTTGAATTGAGGTCAATTGAGGGTGAAATTGATGTTATGGTGGAGGTTAATGCTATGGATGACATTGATATTGGTATTGAAGATAGTGAGAAAAATATTGAGGATATGGTGGATTTCCTCTGTAAGGCCCTTGCTAACTTTGTTGCCAAGATTGGTTTCAAGGTTGCGATTGAAATGGAGAAGGTTTCCAAGGCAAGGGTGTTTTCCAATTACTTTGTGATTGTTGTGCATAACATGAATTAAGATCTTGTATCATAACAGATTGATGAGTCTTCCATGGTATTCTTGGACTACATAATATGTTAGGTCCCTATAATACTAGTGATTACCCCATTACTATTGTAATTGTATCCCTTATTAATATTGTTGTGCCCCTATTGTCCCCATATTGTTATTACTGTGCCCCATAGAATCCCTCTATTGTTATTTTTGTGCCTTTATATTATTATTGTTTGGTCGGCTGGGTTATATTGTGACTCCTTAGACTCCTATATATAGAAAGGAGGTTTTGTCATTTGAATCATCAAAGAATCATTCATTTGTGTAATGTAAAGGAGGTTTCCCCCTCGAAGAGGCTGAATTCTAAGGCGTTGATCTATCTTTTCTATATTTTTGTGAGTTGGTTTCATAACATTTGGTATCAGAGATTTGAATTCTAGGGTTTCGCTGCTCCAAACAGGTCATCGTGGCATTTGCGCTATAACTTTTTTCTGTGATGTTTCAGATGCTAAAAAAAAAACCCATTTGGGCCGAAATCGTTCTGAACCACAGGTCCGAATTTCAGAGCTTTTCGCGCTATATTTGCGGAGATATGATCTGAGGAAGTTGACATTTTTGTAGACTCCCAAATTACATTCCAAATAGATCCTAAGGTCGAAACAGTGACACATGGCACTTCCTACAAGTTCGCTCTTCTGAAAAGGTCTATAATTAGGTCATCTTGGGAGATTGTGCATAACTCTGCCTTGGAGAATCTAAATTTGATCAGACTGGTGGCATTGGAAAGAGGACACAGAGGGCTACTGTAGGTCGCAATTTCAAAATTGGATGATCTGAAATTACAGAGATACATCAGAGGCAATATCGAGCTCCTACAAAGTGAAAAAAGGTGTGTAGATTTTTTAAATTTTTGCTTAAGCTTGGTTTGAAAAATTATTTTGAAGGAATTCAAAGGGCATAGTAGAGCATTATTATCGGTAACTGATGCCTCGAGGAAAGAAAATGCAAACACCTAGTAAGCAACCTGAAAGCTCTAGCATGACTTATGAAGAAGAGGAAGAAATCCAACATGATATATCAAAATTACGAGACCAAGTGCAACAAATGTCACTCGCACAAAAAGTAATAGAATCTAAGATGGATGGTTTAAAGAAATATGTAGAAGCTAAGATGAATGACATGGAAGCTAAGATGGACTATTTGAAGACAGGCATGGCAAATTTGAAGACAGATTTGACAAATTTTCTACAAGAAATACTTACTAATGGTGAAAGCGTAGTAAAGGAAACTCATGATGAGAACAAAAGAAATGTTAATCATGATTTCATAGACTCTAATGTTGGATCGAAGACCCGCCATATTCCAAAAATCGATATGAGGAAGTTTGATGGCAAGGATCCCGCAACATGGATATTACAGATGGAGCAATTTTTTGATCTCAATAATGTGCAAAATACACAAAAGGTACGTATTGCAACTTTATATTTGGAACCAAATCAGTTTGTATGGTATCAATGGCTTTGCTCTCGTAAACAAATTATCACTTGGGAAATTTTTACGGAAGAATTGACAGCACATTATGAGGATACAAAAAGCAACACTTTTTTTAGCCAATTGATAAGTCTCAAACAAAAGGGTTCAATAACAGAGCACATTGAGGAGTTCCAAAAATTGAACATAAGGGTAAAAAATATTCCAAAGGAGCATAGGATTGATGTGTTCATAGGGACTTTAAAGGATAATATCCAACATGATGTTCGCCTTTGGGAACCTGATTCATTAGAGAAGGCATTCAAGTTAGCAAGAAAAATGGAAAGCAAAATTATGGCAACTAGGAAGCATACCACTCACAACTATAAAGATGGAAGTATTGTTGCCCCTATCCTTCCACAACCTATAAGGTTGACACCACAACAATTGGAAGAAAAAAGAGCAAAAGGGCTTTGTTACAGTTGTGATAGCAAATACAATAAAGGTCATAAGTGTGCTGAGAAGAAATTATTCTACATAGATTGTGAAGAGGAAGAAGAAAAGGAGCAAGAAAGGTCAAAAGAAGAGGATATACTCCAGGAAAAAATCCTAGATAAAGAAGAAATGAATCCGACCATATCTTGTAATGCATTGGCTGGAATTACCACTCCTCAAACCATCAAGATAGAAGGACAAATCAAGAAGAAAAAGGTAATAGTGTTGATTGATTCAGGAAGTACCCACAATTTTATTCATTGTAAGATAGAAAAAGAATTGAATTGCTTCCTATATCCAGCACCAGAGTGTCAAGTGATGGTTGCAAATGGAGGAATGATAAATTTCTCTGGAAAGTGCCATAATATCAAGCTATCCATGGGAGAATATGTATTGACTAGCCCAATGCTTTCCATTCCAATGGGAGGTGTTGATGTTGTACTAGGAGTCCAATGGCTACAATCCTTGGGTACAATAGCTTTTAATTTTCAAGAACTTTTCATGAAATTTTCTGCGGAAGGAAAGGAAGTTGAATTAAGGGGCATTGTAGGGAAACTGGGAAAGATAATCAGCTCTAACGGTATGAAAAAGCTTCTAAAAAAGGAACAAAGAGGTGTAATTGCACAATTATGTTCACTAGATGTTTCCACATTGAAATCATCTATTTCTCCATATCTTCAAAAAGTCTTGGACAATCATTCCAAGGTATTTGAGACTCCCAAAGGTCTCCCACCTATCCGTAGTCATGATCATGTTATTCATCTTATTCCAGGAAGTGTTCCTCCAAACATCAGGCCGTACAGATATCCCAATGCCCAAAAGAGTGAAATTGAACGTATGGTTGCAAAAATGCCAGAGGCGGGTATAATTCAACCTAGTCAAGGTTCTTTCTCTGCTCCAGTAGTATTGGTGCACAAGAAGGATGGATCATGTCACATGCATCCGGATTATAAGGAGCTCAACAAGCTCACTATTAAAGATAAGTTTCCCATTCCTGTCATTGATGAATTACTGGATGAATTTCATAAATCAATTTACTTCACCAAGTTGAATCTTCGTTCAGGATATCATCAAATCAGAATGAAGACTGAAGACATTCTGAAAACAGCATTTAGAACTCATGAGGGTCATTATGAATTTTTGGTCATGCCTTTTTGCCTTACCAATGCACCTTCTACATTTCAAGGTTTGATGAATTCCATTTTCAAACCCTTCCTTATAAAATTTGTGTTATTATTTTTTGATGATATACTAATCTACAGCAAGTCTTGGAAGGATCATGTTGAACATGTTGACAGGGTGCTACAATTATTGGAGGAGAAACAATTATATGCAAAAAGATCCAAATGTTTCTTTGGAGTACAAGAGGTGGAATATCTGGTTCATATTATATCTCATGAAGGAGTTAAGGTAGACCCTAGCAAAATTAAAGCCATTAAGGAATGGAAAATCCCCACATCCATAAAGCATCTGCGAGGATTTCTCGGGTTGACAGGGTATTATCGCAAGTTTGTTTAGAATTATGGGAGAATAGCAGCACTTCTAACAACATTATTGAAGAAAGATGCATTTTCATGGACTCCAAAAGCAACAAAGGCCTTCGAACATCTTAAAGAGGCAATGTGCCAAGCACCAGTCTTAGCTACACCGGACTTCACAAAAACCTTTATTGTGGAATGTGATGCTTTAGGAAATGGAATTGGTGTTGTTTTAATGCAAGATGACAGACCCATTGTTTTTTAAAGTTGTCCAATCAAGGGAAAGTTTTTACACAAAGCTATTTATGAGAAGGAAATGTTGGTGATACTACATGCACTTAAGAAATGGCGACCCTACCTAATGGGAAGACACTTCAAGGTAAAAACGGATCATGATAGCCTTAAATACTTTTTAAAACAAATATTATCCTCTGAAGAGCAACAAAAGTGGGTCACAAAGATGTTGGGTTATGACTTTGAAATCATCTACAAAAAAGGGAAGCAAAATGTGGTGGCAGATGCACTCTCATGAAAGGATGAGGATGTGGAACCATTGTTGTGCGCCATTTCTATTATCCAACCAGATTGGATAAACGAAGCAAGGGAGGAATGGAAGAATGATGAAGAAGTGTGCGCACTTATTCGAAAGTTACAAAAAGATTCCAGTACATCTAATACATTTAGCTGGCAAAATGATTCATTATGGTACAAAGATCGCTTATACCTCTGTAAGAATTCCCAACTCAAACAAAAGATTCTTATGGAATTGCACACTTCTCCCTGAGGAGGGCACTCAGGATCTTTAAAAACTTACCACATGGTTAAGAAGGAATTTTTTTGGGATGGCCTTAAATCGGATATTCAAAAGTTTGTGGCGGAATGTTTGGTTTGCCAACAAAATAAATTTGAAACAATTAAAACCCCGAGTCTATTACAACCTTTATCCATTCCAAGCCAACATTGGGAGGAGGTTTCAATGGATTTTATCATAAGTTTACCCAAGTATGTGGATGTGTGGCTCTTACTGCACCACATTATATAGTGGGGGTGGTAGGTGATTGAATTTTTATTTTTTTTAATGAAAATAAAAGGAATCCTATATACACTTCCCCGGAAAACGGCACCAAAATGTTTGGTAATTTAATTGATGTTAAATTACTTACATAAATTGTCTACCATGGCTAGTATACTGATGAAGTGTATGTGCTAGAAGTTCTTATTATTCAAGCAATCCCTAAATTAAATTGAGATGTCGGGATGCACATGTTAACTATGAAAATAAATGTGTTAATCTAAAAATCAAAATGATCATACTTGTTTAAAAGAATTAATTGCAAACTAAAATCACCATAAAATTATCACACTTGCTCAAAATAAAGATCACACTTTGCACAAATAAATATCACTCTTGCTTAAAATAAAATCACACTTGCTTCACTCTTGTTTGAAATAGATCACACTTGACAATGAAACTAAATTCAAATTGCTAAAAAATATTAACTCTAAATTAAAATCCTACTCACACAACCAAACTACAAATCTTTATCAATCTCGCTTCATTCTACAGCAAAATGATTAAGAAATCTTAATAAAACAATCCTAAGCATTCATTCAAAAATAAAAACTAAGCATTTAAACAAACTAATGAAATTATACATCAAAACATAGAATTGAAATGTCATTTACAGATAATGAAAACCTTAATCCTCGAGGGGGCCCTCCTCCAAGATGTACACAATAGCACAACTCCTCTACAAGACTAAATACGTGTCGATACCATGCACAACAAAGGAATGAAACAAAAATAGAGTCTTGTATTTGAAACAACAGAGTTTTTAAACAATAATCTCCCCCTCATCAAATAGATTACAGTGGTTTTATAGATCTTTGAAGCAACTAGAAATTCAAAATTTCATTGCATGAAGTCTGCCATGAGATCTCAACAAATCAATTTGAAGGATTGTAGGATAAAATATGAGCCAAAATATGTTCATAATGGTCTTCTTTCTACCAAATTTCTAAAGAACAACCCATTCTAGCTTATTTGTTGAATGTGCATTAAATGACAATTTGAAAAATTGTGTATCCACATAATCTACAAAATAAGGCTCCAAAGATCTTCAAAAATCTCTCAAATTCTAACGAATTTGAGAAAACGGCCGTTAAAGAAATTAATTGGGCCCGTGCTGAACAAAACCCATGTTTTCGTTTTTCTAAATTCGCTTTCATTTGGTCAGAAAATGCATTTGAACTTGACTGGTAAAAATCACTGTGTTTTTCCCTTGATTTGATGCTAGAGGTCCACATGTGCGAGTTGGGTAGTATTTGACCAATAGAAATCCATATTGGAACTTTTAGAAATAATGTCCATGTGTTATATTTCCTTCTAGAGTGGTGCTACTACCTCAACCATGAAGATAGTTGTGGAAACTTGACTGAGTTGCAAAAAATTGCACTAGAAAAACTATCATTAGTAAAACCAAGCAAAGTTCTTAATCTACTAAAAATAGAGGAAAACGATGTTAATTAACCACTTAAACATATAGAGACACATCATGAAGAATTATGGTGAAAATGGTGGCAAGTGAGTGAAATGGTGCAATGGATGGTTGGAAGTAATGGCTTAATGAATAACAAAGACAAGTGAAAATGATGACAAATCAGTGACCCAACAAGACATGAGGGAGGTCAAGAGTCTCGTGGGAGGTGAAGAGTCACCTCATTTTTTATAAATAAAAGTTAATAACCCAAGAAAATGTACTTTTGGGACTTTGAACTTTTTCACCTTGGCTTCTCTTGCTTGGCATAGGAGAGAAGATTTTTCTTTGGAGGAGAAAGTAGTGACTTAATCTTCCATTATTGGGGCTAGGTGGCAGCACTGTAATTGTATATCTTGGGACTTTCACTTAATATATGAAGCTCTTAGATTTGGCACAATTTCATGCATATGTCGTGAATGATTGTGATTTTATTCTTTCATTGTTTATGGTGTATTTTTATGTTAACACATACTAATGAAATGAACTATTTCACTGGATTTGGCATGTATCTTGTTGAATGTGTGTTGTTACTTTATTTTATGATTGTTGTTGTCTTGTGAACTACTTTGTAGGTTAACTAATGATCCTCTTATGCTTTTATGTGTATATTTTAGGATGGTACTATGACTTTTATTCTAGAGGCTCACTCCCTCTTTCCTTGCCATGAAAGAACCTTATATACATTATAATTGTATGTCTCGCAATGTCAACTTGATTGTTTCAAATATTGTTTGTATAATATCTTATGTTAATAATTGCAACCAAGGAAGATTCCTAAAAGTAATGGAAATCGTCTGAATTTCCAATTGGGGCTCATACTCCAAATGGTGTGAGGTTTAATTGTGACTTCATACTAGGGATACCCCCTTGGTTGACAGATTTCCAGAACTGTCAACACATTTTAATGTGGATAACATGAATTATAAATAAAATGTTTCAATGTCAACTACCTATATATTATACTAGTCTAGATCCATCTTAACTCTGGATCTACCAAGCGCTGAGAGGGATCAAATCTCTTTTAGAGTTATATTTTCACTCTAAAAGATATTTGATTCTCAAGATATTTGGTCCCACTCATTGCTTGGTAGATTCGGAGTTAATATGGATCTTTATATACATGTTGAAGCACTCATAAACCCCAATCCATTAACCCTATATTAGAACATAATTATAGTTCCTTTTACCAAATCTACACAATACCATGGAAAAAACCACCATGCCCAAAACCATGCGCAAAACAACGGGTAGTTTTGACCATCGTCCTTGGGTCTACCCAAGCATTATTGGGTCCACATAAAAAAAAAAAAAATCATGGGGCACTTCCCTAGACCCCGTCTAAGGGGGCTACCCAACATACCCAACATTCTCTCACTTGGTGTTTTCTTTCCACATAAGGGGTTGCGGGAGTGCACAGTCATTGGTCAAAGGCTACAACGTCCATTATTTCTCTACACCAGTAAAACTTCTTAGCGCTCACGGAATTTGTCATTGTATTGTTATAGCTCAAAATTCACCCCCTAGGTTCAAGGAGAAAGCCACGTCCTTTTCAAGTCAGAGGATCGGTTTATGACTGGTGAAGCATTGGAAAAATAATGTTTTGAGTGTTCAATACTCCTTAATTGTACGAACCAAACCAGAGAGCTTGTCAATTCTCCCTCCTAGTGTTTTGGAACAAACTAGAAGGCCACCAATGCCCTCTCTACACTAGAGCTCTGAAACATTACAGGATTTCAACTATATTTGGTCCAAGTTAACAACTTTGATTAAAATAATCACCGCTGATTAAAATAATGATTGATTTGGTCTATCCTAACTATCACCTTAATATGGTCAAGAAAGTGTCTAGGTGCAATGAATGTCAATCATGATTGAGCTCTATATAAAAATATCCCTTTAGGAGTTATAGAGGAGAAGAAAATAGTACATAGCCAAGACTCCTTCGGTCCTTGCTCGGATCACCTTCCTAAACTCAAAACTCACTAACAACTCTGCACTAATTGTCTGCATGTGGCTCTATTACTTGATTGAAAAGTAATTTTTAAAATCTTAGTGCATTTTTAAGGTAGTTCTAGGGTTTTCGGTTTTGGGTAGTTTCTTCTAGGTTTCCTTTCTCCTATTGTTGAGTCTCAAAATTGTATTCCATATTCATCCATATTTCCATCATTTCATAACCATTTACCCCTCATTTCATAACTATATAGCCTAAAACCCTACAGCAAGTAACCATCTTCATGATTATATGGGATAGGATCTTTGTTTTCCAAAGCTATTTATTTTATGTATTTAAAGTGAATTTATGATTGAAAACTAGGAAATTAACATGGTTTCATACATCCATATATGTGTTATGAGTTTTGTGACATGTGTAGTCTTATTTGGAGGTTGTAGAAGGATCTTACTTGGCCTCCCAAGCACAAATTCGAAATTTAAATCAAGAGGTGGACCATATTCCAAGGAGAAAGATCATGGAGATCTTGATGTGTCATGGGATTTGTATCTAGTATTTCAGGATAAGTTGAGACAAGTATGGATCTAGTAGATATTTAAGGGATTTACATTTATTGAGAAGATATCCCTAATTCATGTATAAATAAGAGGAGAATCCTTCAAAGGAAGCCAACAATTATCATTTATTCATTAGCATCATATTTATGATTGTTCATTCAGCATGAATAATATCATTTTCTCCATATCATGAGTTATGACTATTGTTTGATTCTTAAGATGTGATAGTTGTTCATGTGTGCTCATTGAGGAATGGAAGGATCCCCATCAACTGAAATCTACATACAATTGTAACATAGTTTGATTTTTGTTATTTCCTTTCTGCAAGTATGATTTACTTTCTGCAAATATGATTTACTTTCCTAGATTTGATTTGATTGTCATTAAACTGCTTTCTTACCAGTTATGACAACTAAATCAATAGTTGTTATTTACTGCTTTCTCAATAGTTGTTATTTACTGCTTCCTCACTAGTTGTTATTTAGTGCTTTCTAAGATTATCATAGTTTTCTTCTTATATTTCTTCATAGATTAGTTTATAATTTTTTAGAAAGGCCATGGCATTTATTCATTTCACCCTTAGAATCTAATTCAATTTTCTTGCATGTGATTTCTTTTGCAATTTTCTTTAGTTATAGTTGTTGAAGCATAAAAACTGTTACTGAAGCATGAAAACCGATAGCTTGTAGACTTAAATGTTAAAATACACAAGAGGTATTTAATAATAATAATTTATTATATATAAAATGTATAAGTGATGATTGTTACAATGAGGACCCACATATATATACCTAAGCAGGTGTCCTTTCGTGACTGGGCATGTCTTTTAGACATGCCTTTTCTCTTAACTTAATGACTATTTACCCTAATCAATATTTGATTATTTACTATTTACATTTATTTTATTTATTTTACTTGTTATGAATTATATACATAACATAGCCCCTTTCTTCAAAAGCTTTGTCCTCAAAGCTTTAATATTTTCGATTTTCTTCACTTTAGTGTCTGTCACTCGATATTTTCTTCACTTAGTGTCTCTCACTCGATGCATATAATGTGGCAAGTGTCTCGTCATGTAGAATCTGTAATATTCCCTTGGATTTTTTAATTTTTTTTTCAAATTTATATATATATATATATATATATATATATATATATATATATATATATATATATATATATATATATATATATATATATATATATATATATATATATATATATATATATATATATATATATATATATATAATGTTACGAATTCATTAATATTAATGTTATGTTAATATTAATGTTATGAAATGTTATGTTGAACGTGACAGATGGAGAGGTCACACCTTTTGATCCATGGCTCAGACGATGACAGCGTGCTATTCAACAAAGCAGACAGCGGAATCGACGATGTAAACAGGCCGATCAGACAGTCCTGTTTAATTTTGTTTTGTTTGGCAGCGGATGGTCTGATGGTTAGGGTTGGACAGATGCAGCAGTGGGTTGTTTGAACGGTGCGGTCAATGGTGAATAAGTCGAGATGTTGACCGCGAAGAGAATCATGGGTATGGTTGTCTGAAGAGCTGATGGCATGATTTCCATTCTGGTCATGATCTAAATGAGGCAGTAGCATGAAGATGGATGTCCCCTCTACGGTGGTGAAATCCATAATGCCTATGGTTATGTGGTTTCCATCCACCTCTGTGGCCACCATTAAATAATAGAAACAACCTCCAGAAAATACGGTTCCAGGACCCGTATGATCCGCCTCTTCAAATGCCACTAAATGGTTCGACAACAGCCCGCCATCGTCCACGTCTTGTTAGTGGAATCATATATTTCCACTATTTCCTGTAAATGAATAGCAGAGAATGGTACCACCAACACTTTGTACTCGTTTTCTCCTTCTTCAACGATGCCTATGATCCCTATCGAAAAAATTTCCATGTTTGCCATTGGACACATGATTGGGTGAAATCGTGAATTACACAACATGCAAGCAGAAGCTGCGTTGTCAGCTATCCATTTTGTAGGTTCAGCATCCAAAATATCCATTGCAGTACTAAAAGTTGTATCTGAAAGGGTTTCAACCATCTCTTTCCAAGCATGCTCTAAAGTACCTCTTGCCATAAGACGATTTGGAACAGAAGGTTTGGCTCCTGCAAAAGAACTACCAACCTTTCTGGGAATCACTGCCAGCATCTCACTCACAACAGTCCACATAGTCACTTCCTGATCTTCATGTTGCCATCCAAAGTCTTCCTCAAGAAAATACACCCCAGCAACACACAAACCTCTGTTCCATTTTTCATTATCACTTGTTGACATTGGAGGAACAGAGACGGGTATCCAAGGGCCAGTTTCTTGTTCTCTCTCTCCCAAAAATTTTGTATAATCTTCAATTACATCTAGCTCTGCACCTCTGCCACCAGAAAATTCCTGAAATTTTTTTGTTCTCTGATATGAAAAACCCCTATCTGGACATACACCATTACTTGGCGGAGGAAGAACTGGTGGAATGAAAGAATAAATAGCTTTTAGCAACGCAACATTATTGAGAAACTGGTAATGATGGGAGACAACCAATCCCTCATAGGGTGCATTTTTAGGCCCTGTGGCATGCTTTGTGTTCAATAAGCTTAATTTTGAACGTGTTGGCAACATCAACATTCTAGTGACAACTCTGAATTTTCCCTCCCCCATCTGATCATACTGAAATCTGTCTTCCTCACTTTCCATAAATTCTTCAATGATTTCCCATTTTGGTTCGTTTGTTATTATTGTCAGTTTCTTCCCTTGATAATTCACTGGCCTTTTTGTTTGTAGGAGTATCATATTGTCATTGGAGACCTCCTTTCTGTGCATGGACTTGACTGCTTGAGGAGACAACTTTCCTTCCACTCTGACTTCTCCCAAATAGCTTGCTCCATCTTGCTAAAACAATCCTTGCCATGTTGGAAATATCTGATGTATGATAAAATCGAAGTTTATTAACAGTCTGCAAGACAGTTGACATTTGAACAGGGAGGGCTTTATGCAGTGGCAAATGACAAAGAACCTTCAATAAAACGTGTAGCACAGTTGTTTTCTCCTCAACTGATGCTACACGGCCATATCTTTCATTCTTTGTGATTGCTACTAGGCTTAGTTCTGATCTTCTTATGACTAGCTGAGGCTCAACACCAAAACTCAATATGCTCCAATTATTCCAGCCATTTGGTTCAGGTGGGCTTCTAAAGAATTCATCAGCGTGATCAAAATGTAAATCCCTCTTAACTAATGCATTGGGATGCATTGGAAATTCTCTTATACTTAAGAGAATGTTTCATTTCTTTTTTAGAATAGGACTAACAAATAAAAATAAGTTTTTGTGATTTTTAGCATAAATTTGCAATTTTATGGTGCAGTAAGAGCCACCCATTTACTAACCCTTGGCAGGAAAAATTGCAATAAAACAAACGATTGTGAATAAGGAGCACAAGAGAAGACCAGGAGCGATAATTTCAAGTATGAGATCGATTCTTTTCATTTTATTTTTTGCATCCAAATTAAAAAAAAAAAGGAATCAATTAATGAAATTTCGAGTATGCTCTCCTCCTGCGCTTTGTGCGGCATGGAGGATCAGAAAAGGAATTTTCATGTTAGAATATATATATATATATATATATATATATATATATATATATATATATTAAATCTCATTAGGTGGGGGTGTTGAATTAACTAGATCTTCACATAGTTCCTTACCTAAGTCATCAATGAATAACATTAATCATTTTATGTCAAAACTCGTTGTGTCTATATCGTTAGTGACTGATGGTCTTCCAGAAGTCACATCCACGTCCATTCCTTTGACCATGTATTTTTCCACACCACACCCTTTCATGACTCTTTCTCCTCATTCTAGCATAATATTAACATACTTCCACCATTTAGCACATTCAATATGAGTTCCTCCGCCTCATCGACCTTTACATATTCATTCCTCGTGAGTGGATATTCTAGTTCCATTGTTTCTAGCATCCCTATGTCCAATGTTGGAGGGTCTAACTTCCCTTTTGCATATGGGTCCACAGGCCCCAATATGGGTCCAAGTATCTCAGCAAGAAGTACGACAATACCTAATAATGGATTTCCATATGGTTGGAATCCTTTCAGTTTAGCGATGTCATCCTCCGGTAGTGTTAGTGATATGTTCATTTCTAGTGGGTCAACTAATCCTTTTGGGAGTCAACAGATTGGAGAATCTGCGTTCCAGAGTCACACATCTGATCCTTGGAATGCCTTTAGGGGGACAAACACTTGATACATGTTTCATTCATGGGTTCCTCATCCTATTAATAACCCCTTTGCATCCCCTTATGGCCCAAGACTTCAAAAACCTCTTAGAAATTGGAAACCCTTTTTCCAAAGGGGCCACTTTGTTAAGATTTGGAATGTTCTATGCTAGAGCAATTTATTTAAATTTTCACAGTTAGCAATCACATCAGCATTAAAATAAACTGCAGATAGAACACAATTATAAATCGCAGAAGACAAGCCAAGACAAGAGGACACAAGATGTGGCACGAGCCAGGGACAAACCCCACAATGTGTGGGGAAACCCTTTGATCAAATCTTCTTTTATCTTCAAAGTTCAGCAGAGAAAGAGAGAGAGAGAGATAGTACAATTACAACAGAAGTCAACACTTTGACTTGTCTAGATCTAAGCATAGATCATCTCCTATAACGATGAGATCAGTTGAAGACACTCTGCTTCAACTGATACCTATCATCGTGCTGCATCTAGTCCTCTAGTTGCACTACTGCATACTGCACCATGCTGTTGTCCATGTCCATGATCTTATCCATCATAATGTTGCTTTGCTATGATGAGAGGATTATACACCATGACTATTCCTAGAGGCTGAGATGATCTTAGTACCTTGAGATCATAACTGCACCTTACTGTATTCTAAGATTATGATCCTGCCTCTTACCTTTGGTGAGAACGACATATTGGTGCATCATTTAATACTTTAAGTCACAGCTGTACAGGTTGTATGTCACTATGATCTATATACCGAGATCTTCTTTTCAACGTGACATAGCACATCAAGACCGTTCTTAGATGTGCCCAACGTATATAGTTTCCATGATCTCTGTATAAAGTCCTTTAATGATCTGCGTATGTGTCATCACGTACAGCGTACATAAGCTTCCATTATATGTCTCTATAACTGCATTTTACTTGACAGTTTTGACTGCGTTTGAGTGTCACTATTGACTGCGTATGAGTCTTCATGACCTGCATAGAATCTTCATGATCTGCGTATAAGTATCATTATGTACAGCGTATATGAGTCTCCCTGATCTGCGTATGAGTGTATAGGGTTTTCCATGAATAACGTATCAGGTTTCCATGCACAGCGTATAGAGATTCACCATGAACCGCGTATAGGTTTTCATACATGACTGTAATTTAGGGTTGTGTTTAATGCCTCCATTTACTGTGGATAGGGACCTTCATTTTCTGCGGATGGATACCTTCATGACTGCGGCTAACCCAGTGTATACGTGACCTTGACTGTGGCTTTGATTAGACTGCGGTTCTCTGCAACTTCATACCTTGGTTGCAGCTTCGATACATAGACTACTGCGTCCTCATCCTGAGATCAGAATATGACTGCACCTAATACAAACTTGCTCCTCCATGTGCGAGTTCTGTTCTTCTTCTTAGGCTGCGTCAACATAAACAAGTCTCTATTTATTTGCATGATAGGACTGCGTTTAGGCTTCAACAAGCAGCGTGTTAAAGGCTCCTTCTTTGGCAGCGTATAACAATGTATTAGAGCCTCCATCTTTTGACTGCGTATAAGTGCTATTGGACAGCGTATTATATTTCCATATAAGCCTGCGACTTACTGCTACTAGGGCATCATGTGGCTGTAGTTTAGGGCTGCGTTTAATACCTTTTCCTTTACTGCATTTAATACCTTCTTCTTCAAGACTTGTAGGCCAGCGTATTCTTTTTGTTCTATCCTTCTCCAAAAACCCAAGACATGGAGAGGAGATCACCTCAAGAATACATGTGTGCAAATGATATCAAATCCTCATCTATTTATACCAAAATGAGGATGATGAATAGACACATCGATTGGGCTTCTAGAGCCTACATAAGAGCTGGTCGGCTTGACTATAATTACATAAACAAAATAAATTCTTATCTCCATAAATACTTATCGGAATCGGATGATCTTTGGATCAATCCTACACCTCTCGACGAGATGGATCCAATAAAAATATCAGCTGCCATAAATAAGCTGACCCACATGGAGTTTGGCCCTAGTTGCCAATTTAACACTCCCTCTCAACTAGGGAGAACTCCATTCGTTGATCCATAAGTCCGACTGTACTATCTCTGCCATTAGTGCCCTATACTGTTCTGCCCAACTCTGCTAGCTATGCTCTACTCTGCTCAGCTCTTCTGGCTTTGCTCTGCTCTACTCAGCTTTGCTGGCTCTGCTAGCTCTACTCTGCTAAACTATGAAGAAGAAGAATTGATCGAGAATGTCTCATACCATTCTCCACTTACCTGAGGTTAGTCTCAGAGTGCGTACCACTGGTCCCAGACCAGTCTCAACCGACCCAAAGTCAGCGTCATAGTAGGTACCACTCCTACTACTGGTCCTAGACCAGTATCGCAGTCTCAGAGAGTGTACTACTGGTCTCAGACTAGTCTCAGCGGACCCGAAGTCAGCATCATAGTATGTACCACTCTCACTGGTCCCAGACCAGTACTGCACTGACATGAAGTCAATCTCAGAGTATGTACCACTGATCCCAGATCAGTCTCAGCCGACCCGAAGTCAGCGTCATAGTATGTACAACTCCTACCACTGGTCCCAGACCAGTATCGCAGGCTCAAAGAGTGTACTACTGGTCCCAGACCAGTCTCAACCAACCCGAAGTCAGTGTAATAGTATGTACCACTCTCACTGGTCCCAGACCAGTCCTGCACTGACACGAAGTCAGTCTCGGAGTATGTACCACTGGTCCCAAACCAGTCTCAACCGACCCAAAGTCAGCGTCATAGTATGGTACCACTCCTACCACTGGTCCCAGACCAGTATCATTGATCCCAGATCAATGGAGGTCATCCTAGCGTAGGGAGTACGGTAGATACAACGATGCGTCCATCGGTACTACTATGGTCCCTAACTTCATTTCCCTTCTCATTGATCAAATGAGAGGTACTTCCCATGAGTCCTAGACTGCATGGGTAGGATGCCCCGACAGGAGAACTAATCAATCCTGTCCTCACAGGAGAACATATCAATCCTACTATAATCGCCATGGAGAACACATCAATCCAGGCTGCCATGGAGAACACATCAATCCAGGCCTCACAGGAAAACTAATCATCCTGCTACACAGGAGAGCGAATCATCCTGTTCCACAAGAGAGCGGATCATCTTGTTCCACAAGAGAGCGAATCATCTTGTTCCAGTGCGCACCACCAGGGGAGGGTGAGTCACCTTGTGGTCATATGTTGCTCCAGTAATAACCGCAAGCCCTCAGAGCTCCCAGAGCTCAATGTATGCAACATGTAGGACCCTTTTACAAGGTTTTCTTGACGACTCCAAGTCGTTTGGGAAAATCACAGATTAGATCTTTCCTCGGGGCTTTGACAAGGTGTATCAACCTGTACATCATCTTAATGCGATGGAGCCTCCTTTCTCATCGACTTACCATATCCCAGATGATGTCTATCTGCTGGAGCAATTGACGAATACTGGATTCCTCAATAATCGAATCCCACCTCTGGTTGTTACAGAGAATCACAGTGGTATCCAATGTAAATCCAAACAGCTCACTAAAGAGCTTTCACAACCAGACTGCCTCACACGAGGTCATGCTAACAACAATATATTCTGCTTCGGTGGTGCTCAAAGCCACCGACTTCTGCTTCCTGCTCATCCAGGATATCGAAGCAGATCCCAAGGTGAAACAACACCCGAAAGTGCTCTTACAGTCCACCACACTGCCTGCCCAATCAGCATCAGTATATCCAAGTAGTCTCACATCTCCGGCAGTGTATCTCAATTCATGAGAAATTGTGCCCTGAAGATATCTCAGAAGATTCTTGGCACCAATCCAGTGAGGTTCAACCAAATATGAGCTCACCATGCTAACTGCAACATAGATGTCCGGACGGAGGTTCTCCAAGAACATCAACGCGAATGAGTTTATGAAACTCAGAGGCATTTCCCAAATCAGGTCCGACATCACTACCATATAACTTCTGAAAGTTAAGATCCTTAAGGTAGTCACAGGCTTGCAGCTTATCTTTCCACATTCAGAATCCAACTCCCTCTGTCTCCTATAAATGAGAGGGTCTGCACCTGTCAAACATAGGTGCCGGTACGAGAGGTTTATCATCCACAACCTTCGAGTAATGGTTTGGATCGGTTTCACTCCTAGTGAATCTCAGCTGCATTAGACAGCTATCAATCCTCTCATACTACGCCCGAGGTGTTTTGCTTCAAGCCATAGAGGGCTTTCTTCCACCTGTATACATGAGATTCCTGATCATGAGTCTCAAACTCCTCGGGTTGTTCCAAGCCTGTGGACCTGTTGCATGAGGGGGAATGGTCCCCTTATAATATTTTCCTTCAGTACATTTCAGACATGTACCTTCATGCTCCTTTTTGAATTCAGGCATCCTAGTCACCATCTGACTCACAGACCTCTGGTGCTGAGTCAAAGGACATGGTCCCCAGTGGACTTCCTGCAACTTGATACAACCCTGAACTCAAAACATCTTTGCAAGATCTATTTTCAAACACGTACCTTTCCATCGATAAGTGCCATCCTGTAACCTTTGACTTCCATTTCCGAGATGGACATCAGGTTCTTCTTGCGATCAGGTACATAAAAGAGATTCTAGGGTTCCTTGCTTTCGTGGAAGAGTCGACCATTTCCTTGATGACCTAAATTACCAGTCATTCCTTTGATCATTGAAGATGTCCCAGGAATGATTGTTATCTTCATCAAGAGATGTGTCTCTGCCATGCACAACGGCCGAACTTATTTCAACAAGGCATCCTCCTTTCCTTCCACCCTTAGATCTGAACTTCCCAATGAAGTGATCATTAGATGGGCCATCAAAAACTTCCGCTGCGCCATTCTTATAACATTCTCTGGTTCGACTTCACCCTAGGTGAATTATGAGAAACCTATTGATCCTTTTGTCTTGTCCCAACTGTCTTCGGTGATTGCTCTTTCACTCTTGCTTGGGCATTGTCTTCACCTCAGCTCTGATACCATGTTAAGATTTGGAATGTTCTATGCTAGAGCAATTTATTTAAATTTTCACAGTTAGCAATCACATCAGCATTAAAATAAACTACAGATAGAACACAATTATAAATCGCAGAAGACAAGCCAAGACAAGAGGACACAAGATGTGGCGCGAGCCAGGGACAAACCCCACAATGTGTGGGGAAACCCTTTGATCAAATCTTCTTTTATCTTCAAAGTTCAGCAGAGAAAGAGAGAGAGAGAGAGATAGTACAATTACAACAGAAGTCAACACTTTGACTTGTCTAGATCTAAGCATAGATCATCTCCTATAATGATGAGATCAGTTGAAGACACTCTGCTTCAACTGATACCTATCATCGTGTTGCATCTGGTCCTCTAGTTGCACTACTGCATACTGCACCATGCTGTTGTCCATGTCCATGATCTTATCCATCATAATGCTGCTCTGCTATGATGAGAGGATTATACACCATGACTGTTCCTAGAGGCTGAGATGATCTTAGTACCTTGAGATCATAACTGCACCTTACTGTATTCTAAGATTATGATCCTGCCTCTTACCTTTGGTGAGAATGACATATTGGTGCATCATTTAATACTTTAAGTCACAGCTGTACAGGTTGTATGTCACTATGATCTATATACTGAGATCTTCTTTTCAACGTGACATAGCACATCAAGACCGTTCTTAGATGTGCCCAACGTATATAGTTTCCATGATCTCTGTATAAAGTCCTTTAATGATTTGCGTATGTGCCATCATGTACAGCATACATGAGCTTCCATTATATGTCTCTATAATTGCATTTTACTTGACAGTTTTGATTGTGTTTGAGTGCCACTATTGACTGCGTATGAGTCTTCATGACCTGCATAGAATCTTCATGATCGGCGTATAAGTATCATTATGTACAGCGTATATGAGTCTCCCTGATCTGCGTATGAGTGTATAGGGTTTTCCATGAATAACGTATCAGGTTTCCATGCACAGCGTATAGAGATTCACCGTGAACCGTGTATAGGTTTTCATACATGACTGTAATTTAGGGTTGTGTTTAATGCCTCCAATTACTGTGGATAGGGACCTTCATTTTCTGTGGATGGATACCTTCATGACTGCGGCTAACCAAGTGTATACGTGACCTTGACTGTGGCTTTGATTAGACTGCGGTTCTCTGCAACTTCATACCTTGGTTGCGGCTTCGATACATAGACTACTGCGTCCTCATCCTGAGATCAGAATATGACTGCACCTAATACAAACTTGCTCCTCCATGTGTGAGTTTTGTTCTTCTTCTTAGGCTGCGTCAACATAAACAAGTCTCTATTTATTTGCATAATAGGACTACGTTTAGGCTTCAACAAGTAGCATGTTAAAGGCTCCTTCTTTGGCAGCGTATAACAACGTATTAGAGCCTCCATCTTTTGACTTCGTATAAGTTCTATTGGACAGTGTATTATATTTCCATATAAGCCTGCGACTTACAGCTGCTAGGGCATCATGTGGCTGTAGTTTAGGGTTGCGTTTAATACCTTTTCCTTTACTGCATTTAATACCTTCTTCTTCAAGACTTGTAGGCCAGCATATTCTTTTTGTTCTCTCCTTCTCCAAAAACCCAAGACGTGGAGAGGAGATCACCTCAAGAATACATGTGTTCAAATGATATCAAATCCTCATCTATTTATACCAAAACAAGGATGATGAATAGACACGTCAGTTGGGCTTCTAGAGCCTACATAAGAGCTGGTCGGCTTGACTATAATTATATAAACAAAATAAATTCATATCTCCATAAATACTTATCGGAATCGGATGATCTTTGGATCAATCCTACACCTCTCGACGAGATGGATCCAATAAAAATATCAGCTGCCATAAATAAGCTGACCCACATGGAGTTTGGCCCTAGTTGCCAATTTAACACACTTACCCTGGGGACATTAACCAATCTCAAGTCTACCTGGGTGCTAGATCTAACAACTCTAGCCAACCCACTCTGGTGAATAGATCTAATAGTAGAAACAATGTTATGGGGGAAGCACCTCCTCCACTTGGGTCACAAGGGGCCTCCAACCCCTCCCAAGCTTCATTCACATCTCCTTTCTTGGAAACTCTATATTTTATTGATATTTCTAAGTTGATGAATGACCCCATATGACTTAATCTTACATGGCCACCTACTCCCCATAAGATTCCAACAGACATTTTGAAATTCAGTGATAAGCCTGGAGAAGACCTTGTAGCTCATATCACCACTTATCACTTATGGTGCTCATCCAACTCTTTCATGGATGATAGTGTTAAGATGTGACCTTTTTAGTAGACTCTCACTAGCAGTGCTGCCAAATAGTATATTGATCTCAAATCTGTCACTTACAATACTTGTTCACTATGAGGCTAGTACGAATATCGTCACAACCTTCCACCAGGATGATTCCATGCATATTTATAATCATATTCATGAGTGGAGGTGATAGCGAGCTTTGCTTCGAACCAAACTTCGATATGAAGTCATTCGTGAATGGTTTATAAAGTCTTTACTGCTCGACATCACTGAATATGTGGCAAAGGGTGAAGCCAAAACCAAAGAGAAAGTAATCTTGCATGCCCACCAACTCGAAGTTATTTATTCTCAATTGGATACCTTGTATCAATACATAAAAATTCTACTTGGCCATCAACTAGTCAACCAACTCATAAACCTGGAACCCATGTCAATGGAGTCATGGGCTTTGTATCTCCTACCAACATAAGACAACTAGCCTCTCAAATGGGCCAACTGAACATCTCTTTTAGCACCCCACATTAGAGAAATTTTGAGGTCTAAAATGAGCCTCCTAATGAATATTATAAAATAATAGAGGAAATAATAAAACAATATTAAATTACATCATCAAATTTTAGAGGCAAAAAAGAAAAGATTACTTCTTCAACTCATAGTTTCAATTTATCTCCCTACGGTTTTACTCAAACTTCGAGTGGGAGAATTCATTGGATGCAGAATTTAACTACTCATCCAAAGAGTACCCGTGTTGCATACTTTCGATGGACCCTATACACGGAAAATGAGAAATACATGAAAAAGCGTGATTACAATCATGTTTTTTCATGTATTTCTCAATTTTTGTGTATTAAGGTCCATTTAAAGTATGCAGCATGGGTAATATTTTGATGAGGAATTAAATTATGCATCCAATGACTGCTCCCACTTGAAATTTGAGTAACATCGTAGGGAGATAAGTTGAAAATACGAGTTGAAAAAATAGTTTTTTATTTTTTTATTTTTTAATCTTTTTACTTTTTCACTCCAAAAATGGTGAATCATTCCACATGGTTGACATCATCATCTTGAATCCTATTGGTTCCTATAAACTTGATTTTGGTTGTACATTTTTTTTTAGGCCCACTTTTTGCCTCAAAAATTCTCTAATGGCTAGCTATTCTGCTACCCAAACTCCACATGTCCTTATTCCCACCTCTGAGGTGAATTTTGTTCAATCAACTTCAAATAAGATTCCTCAAAAACTAGGAGGGAAAAATAAAAAGAATCGATATAAAAATTCTAATGTAGAACAAGGGTCATCACAAACCCAAGACAACAGTAGGAGTGGTAATCAAGGGAAGAAGAAGTGTAATCTCTTTCCCTGCAAGATTTTTCGGGATGATATTATTACTCATGAGTGCCCCCAGATGGATGAGATTCATAGATATTTATTGCAGCAATCTTCTCATCAACCTATTGTCTTGACAAATCCCTTTCTATCCTTGCAAGAAAACATGGTTGTGAATCCTCCACCAGCTCAGTAAGGGGAGAGTGGGGAAAATCTTCTAATGCCTTGCCTTCAACTCAAGGTATATTTATGGTTAAGTCAAGCATCAAATTTAAAAACCAAAGCTCATAATTACAAGAATCCTAAGAGTGGTACTTCTACCTTGGAGCCTGTGAACCAACCTACATTGGATGGTCAACTTCATTTCAATAAACCGTCACTGACCACTATCATGCACCTGCCTAAGGGTGCCCTTCAAAAGATTACGCACAACCCCAATGTGAAAGTTGCTCACAATTATAATATTGTTGAGGATCTAACCCCAAGCTCTCACTGTTATGTTTACATCCCTCATACTCAAACATTATGAGCTTCGATCCATCTCTTTGTAAACCTCGCACTCCACATCATCTGGACTTCCAGGTAATGGTCCATGCTTTTGGACAACACATTCATAAGATAGTCTTAGACGAGGGGGCATCAACATGTATCATGTCATCGAAGTGTTTGAAAGCTTTAGGTTCTCCCACTTTTTCTGCACCTAAATCAACATGGAATTCCTTTGATGGGCACACCTTATAGCCACAAGGGGTGTTTTTAGTGTTTCCGATCGAGTTAGAAGGAAAAACAATCTCTCTTGAGGTTGAGGTCATCGATGCACCGTTAGATTATAACCTCCTCCTTGGGCGTAGTTGGTTCTAAGCCATCACCATTATCATGTCATCGATCTTCTGTGTCATGATGTTCCCACATGAGGGTAAAATAGTCACTATCAACCAATTAGAATCTTGCAAGCCCGATCTTCTATTTCACAATAGTTAGTCAGTCCCCTTTGTAGGAGAATTCAACCACTCTTGCAGAGACTATTGGAGCAGAAATGTTCAAAGACTCATCAATGATGTACACATTTCCCCTTACTCCACTAGACCCATGTCCATCTGCTTCCACAATTAAGATGATATATTTTGACACTTATGAGTCCCTTGGACCTCCTTCTCCTCAAGTGGTGCCTATGGAAGATGAATATAATGGGGGCATAATGCCACCTTTTGTGGAATTAATCACCTCTTCAGTGATCCCACCACCACCTAATGGCACTAGTCAGAAACTCCATCATAATATGAAATATGATCAGGATCCTCTACCCACATAGGCTATCACTCCATCACTTTCACATGACTTCCTTGATACCAAGTTGTCTTCATGTAATTCCATCTTACAGGTCATGGCTTCATAAGATAACGTAAGGGAGACTATCCCTCATGATGCCTCTACTCTTCTGCATATGGAATGGATGAAGATTGGAACTCAAAATCCTGAACTGATCCCAGGGGAATTTCTTGAGTCATCTAATGAAGTACAACCCTTAGATTAGATCAATTCAAGGATTTCTTGCATTGAACTTTCCATCGGAATATCCACTCTAACTTCCCCCATCAATGAATCTCTCATACCCTCTTCATGTATTGATCAAAGCTATCAAGGAGCTTTCTTCACTCATGATACCATTCACCCTTTACGTCCATGGTTTGTTCTTAATAATGCTATGGTTCTAGGCCATCCTTGGAATCATGAAACTTTAGGAACATGGACCTTAGTTATCCTTGGCATGTGCCCAATAGTGGACACTACATTGCATACCTATCAAACTGTGTCATGCTTTATACATATGTATATATTCAAAACAAAACAAAAAATCATCTATTTTTACAATTTCCCTAAGGTATATCACTGAAACTGGCATGTAGGACTAGGACCCACCAGTCATGTCACTGCATTATTGGCCTCTTCCATATCCATTTCAATTTTCCTTAGGGTTAACCTTGCCAAGTTGCGGCATTATCCACTCCTTTTTTTGCGTTGTAACTTTTGCGATAGAGCCTACCCTCCATGGGCACCCTAGAGTAGCACCCGAATGTCCTTTTGGTTCCCATGTTACAGTTATTCGTAGGTTTGGGGATCTTCTTTAGTATCCTCCATGACATCATATTTGAGCCTCATGCCTCTCTTTTTCTATCATTTATGGTTATCATCCTATAGGGGGTCCCCACACATTTCATCATGTTGCTTTATGGTCACCTATTCTCACGATCCTCAATTTCTTGCTAGATGTTTTCACATCGATGCTTGCCCTCATTTCACTTGCCCACTTTGCAACCATGCTCAAACTCTTGCCTCTGTATCGTAACCTTCCACTACCTTTCATAGAGACCATTGCAATGAGAGGATTTCCATTGCTAAACACTTTTCCACTGCTCTTTGCACTGCTTAGGTTGGTTTCTTCATCAACCCTTAGAACAAGATGCATACCATTATAACACTCACCTCTTTGGAATGAGCTTCCTTTTGGCCTTCTTTTCATGCTCGTTAAACAACGAAAATAGGGAGCTCCTTTTTCTATATGTTCATGCTCGTTAAATCTATAAAAGAAATGCCAAGTCTATTTTGGTATTCTTTTCATGACTCGTTAAACTCATGAAAATATCGAGCCTCTTTTGCTACCATCTTTTCAGGCCCATAAAACTTATATGAAAAAGTCAAGTTCTTTCCATCTTTTCCTTCTCGTTAGTTAAATTAAAATTTAGTGAGCAATCTCTTGTCTATTCTCAATCTCGGTAATCCATGAGAAAGTCATGAGTGTACTTTTATCTCTTTTTCAGCCTCAATATAAACTCCACGAAAAGGAACTAATTGCGCTCACTTCTTTGTCATGCTTATTAAAAAATGAAGGGGATCCACTATACAAAAGGGGGAGGGGGGGCGATCTTATTTGTTTTCACATCCTTATCATGGAATTTGTATGTCACCCTTGAAAATGGCACTTGTTTCAGTCATACTCTTACAATTGGTTTTTACCGGATTTTTGAATCGCTTTCAACTTGAGTCGGGCCACTTTGTTCCCTGAGTCAGTATCTCACCCAATTGGTTACCCTTCCAATCCATGAGATTTGGTGATGCCTCTTGTGTCACTATCGTGTATGTCGATATTCTTGAGTCTATGCTTCCAAGTTCACTTTTGTGTCATGTTTTTTTATGTTCAAGGGCAGTCTCAGTCACAAGTAGATCATCTACATGTATCATTATACCTTTTTTTCAGCCATCTCAATGTCATTTGTACATCACTTCTTCGTTTTCTATCATCAAAGACCTTATCTTGGTGTCAATTTTGTGTTGATGATAGTAGATACATTAAGGCCCTCCTTCGACGAATCTCTTCCCATCGACTCCAACACCTTCTCCAGGATGTAGATCTAGAAACAGTCTAGTCCCTTGGAGATTGCAGTCATTAGTGGCAGGTTTCATCGCGGTTTGCATTGGGTTTTCATCACTGGCCCACGTCGAATAATTATGTGTAGTTCTCGACTTTATCACATTCATTTGCACTTTTTGGACTGTCCTTAGTACGTTGGGAACCATTTTCATTATCGGTGATCTCCCTTGCGTTTGTTAATGGGATACATCAATGCCTGGTACAGATTATCTCCCTGCATGCTCAACATCATCTCATTCATTCACATGTAATCAATTGTTGCCATTAGGGTGTGTGTCGAATACCTTGGAGCACTGAGGCCACTTCACTCATGATCATTGCCTCCCCCAAGCTGTGATTGGAGAAACTATTATGTACTTTGATGGCCAAATTGGGAGAACTCACATAAGTCCATCCCTATTGATAGTTATTGTGCCAGAGATATACATTGTATCATGACCATTCCTTGATGACATTAGTCCATAGTATGTTATGTCGGCATCTATTTCCTCTATTATGTACGTACCAAGAATGGGTATGCCTACCTTAGGGATGTACTTATCTATGTATCTGACTACACTTTTGAGTTTCTACAGGTCTCTTGTCTGTGATGTATCCCTACCTCTCTCACTGGTTCATTTTGTAATGTATTTTGGCCATCGGCTTCTCTTATGACCTCATGCATTAGGGGAAATTTTTTATAGCTCAAAAAGCCACCCCCTAGGTCAAGGAGAAAGCCACATCTTTTGCCAAGTCAGAGGATCAGTTTGTGATTAGTGAAGCATCAAAAAAAGAAAAAAAGATAATAATAATAATACTAATAATAATAATAATTAAAATTAAAATTAAAAAATTAAAAAAAAATAATAATAATAATAAAAAAAAAAAATAAACTAAAATAAATAAAAATAAAATTCAACACTCCTTCTCAACTTTAGGAATCGAAGAAAAGAGCATATCAACACTCCCTCCTAGTGTTATGGGTTGCACTAGAAAGCTACCAATGAATTCTCTACATTGGAGCTCTAAAACAATGTGGTATTTCGACTGGATTTGGTCCAAGTTGACAAATTTGATTAAAATAGTCACGGTTGATTAAAATAATTATTGATTTGATCTATCCTAACTATCGCCTTGATATGGTCAAGAAAGTGTCTATGTGCAATGAAGGCCAATTATGATCGAGCTCTATATAAATGAAGCCCTTCACTAGTTATAGAGAGTAAAATAAACTATGCGAGAATGCTTGTGAGTTTCTTCTATGATAAACTAACATTATCAGGTGCATACACCAGTGAGTGTTGAGGTTAGGAAGGTGATCCAAGCAAGGACCAGAGGAGTCTCAACTATGTACTTCTTCACATGATTAACTCAAATTAAAGAGATTTACCCCATTATATTTGTGTTTCTTGTGTCTACATGAATTTATTGGTTTCTATGCATTAATCTTTGTGGTTGCAAGATAGGAGAATTTTGTTGTCTTTGTGTGCAGGTTTCTAGTGAAGATATGGAGCAAAGATGTCAGAAGGAGATCTTCATGAAGCTGACATCACCAATAGAGTTAAGAGATATAGTGATTTCTAGGTAAGTATCATCCATTTCTCGACAATTGTTAACTATTTGCATATGTTTGGTGTGTATTTCCTTTGATTTTCGTATCACCTATTCACAACACACCATCTAGGTAAAGATTTATTTCTCTTGGTAAAGCTTGTTGGGACTAAGTTAGCCTACTATTGGAGGTGAAATTCTCTCTTAAACATGCATTTGAAACATCCTTCAAAGTGCCCACCTTTACCAACAACATATTTTTGCCTTCAACCATATCCCTCACAAAGTGATATTGAACATCAATATGCTTTGTCTTCGAATGATAAGCAGGGTTCTTTGCCAAGAAAATTTCACTTTGGTTGTCATGGTCTATCCTTATATCTCATTGTACCAATCCCATACTTGAACACAATATCTGCAACCAAGTTTTTTCCTTGGTTGCATGAGTATTTGTCATGTATTCAGCCTCTATAGTTGAAAGTGTCACTACAAACTGTCTCTTGCTCATCCAACCGACTGCTCCTCCAAACAAGTAAAACACATACCCACTTGTAGGTCTTCTCTTATCTAGATATCCAACCCAATCTGCATCAACAAAGCCATGTATGTACAACACTCTATCCAATCTTGGTCTTCTTTTGTAGCACAAACCATAATAACTAGTGCCACACAAATACTTGGAAACCTACTTCATTGTTATCCAATGTTCCTTCCCTAGTTCTAACATAAACCTACTCAATACTCCCATTGCATGTGCAATATTTGGTCTGGAACATACCATTGCATACATCAAGCTACCAATTGTAATCGCATATGGAACATGAGACATGTCCTCTTCCTCTTCCTGTGTCTTGGGACACTGTTAACATTGCACCTACATGAATAGGAACCTTTACTGGTTTACTATCCTGCATGTTAAACTTCTGTAATATTGACTTAACATACTTCCTTTGGTTTAACCAGGGATTCCTCTTTGCCTGATCTTGTTTAATTTTCATGCCCATAATATAGTTTGCAACACCAAGATCCTTGATGTCGAATTTAGAGGGCAATTGGGTCTTCAAATCTTGGATAATTTCTTTGTCATTTCCAATCAACAACATATCATCCACATATAAGACCAAATAAATAACATGGTCACCAATTAATTTAAAATACACACAACGACCCGCTTTTCTCCTTGTGAAGCCAAATCCATGTATATATATGTATTAAATTTTTGATACCACACCCTTGGTAACTGCTTTAACCCATACAGAGACTTGTTTAACCTGCATATCAATTATTTCTTAGCCTTCACTACAAATCCTTCTGGTTGCTTCATGTAGATCTATTCTTTCATATCCCCATGAAGAAATGTTATCTTCACATCCATTTTTTCTACCTCAAAACCAAAAGCAACAGCAAGAGATAAAAGTAATCTAATAGAAGCTAACTTGGCAACAGGAGAAAAAATATCACCAAAATCAATTCTCGACACCTTGAAATAACCTTTTGCTACCAACCGAGCTTTGTATTACTCCACTTTTTCTTTTGTATTAATATTCTTTTTAAATACTTGTTTACTGCTAATGGGTTTCCTTCCAACCACAAACTCCACCAGATCCCAAACCTCATTTTTGTCTAAACATTCCATTTCTTCAACCATGGCCTTCTTCCATAGTTTTCCATCCACTGAGTCCACTTCCTTCCTAAAAAATTTGGAATCGTCATCAGTGATAGATAAAGAAAAATTTGAACAGAAATCAGATGGACTATACCACTTTGGTTGCCTTCTCTCTCAAACTGATCTACTCAAAATTATAGTGTGTGTCTCTTCCTCTTATGATTCATGTTCTTCTGTAGAGTAGGATTCTTCCTCCTCCAATTCCAACTTTATCTTCTCTAGTTCATTTTCCTTTGGTAGGACTTCATGTTTAATAACATATGTCACTTCTCTAAACACCACATCTCGATTGTACACAACCTTCCTTGTTTCTGGGTTCCAAAGCTTGTAACTTTTTAAACCGTCCTTATACCCAAAAAAAATGCACCTGTCATATTTACTATCCTACTTGGTTCTTTTCTCCTTTGGAACATGTACATATGCATCACAACCAAATACCCTTAGATGTGAGAGAGAGGGTTTCTTACCTTTCCATACCTCATGTGGAGTCTTATCCTCCAACGTTGATGAAGGTGATTTGTTAAATAAGTAACATGCAATATCCACTGCCTTTGCCTAGAATTCTTGTCCTAACCTGGTACCACTGAGCATGCACCTCGCCTTTTCCATCAACATCCTTTTCATTTTTCTGCAACTCCATTATGTTTAGGTGTGTATGGAGTATTCTCTTGTCATGCCATGCCACACTTCTTACATAACTCTTCAAATTTCTTCTTATAGAACTCTCCGCTATTATATGTCCTCAACACCTTGATGTTCTTCTCTATCTGATTTTCCATCAAAGCCTTAAATTCTTTAAACTTGTCAAAGACTTCAGATTTCTTTCTGGGGAAATATATCCATGTATTCCTCGCGAAGTAATCCATAAACGAGACATAGACACAAATTTACCCAATGATGGAACTGACATAGATCCAAACACATCATTGTGCACAAGCTCTAATATCTTTTTTGCCCTCTTTGCACCAAAGGAGAAACTCACCCAATTCTGCTTCCCATATACACAATGTTCACAAAAATTGAAATCCAAAGAGACATTAGACATACCTTCTTCCATGCCTTTACCATGTAGTATTCAAAGGCCCTTCTCTCCAATCTGTCTCAGTCTTTGATGACACAACATAGTCTTTTCACACGTGTTTACAGAAGGGGCTACGTAGGCACCTAAGGGGTTATAGTGGTAGCGGTTGGAATCAACCCCATGTCACAAGTACGAAACCAGCCCAGTTGTCGACTTCCCTAGTCACAAAAAAAAATGATAGGCTTCTAAATAAGACTTACTCACCTTGTTGATAAATTGTAATTATTGTCACTTGCATTTTTAGATGATAAAAATTCATTGATATATTTTGACTCGATGATTGTCTTTATCTATATCCATTTCCCTACAACAAAGAATGAAGAATTAGCTCATATAATTGGCAATACATAAAATCAACTAAAACTATGATCAGAGATACACACGTGATCATTTTTTTGCTTATCGTTAATCTTAATTACAAGACTGTAGTAGAATTAGCATATGTAAGGAGGAGTTTCTACCTCTAAAGAATGCAATCTAGCCTTTGTTAGAGGTCAATTCATCCAAATGTAGAGAAAAATAAAGTGGAAACAATGCGATAAGGATAAAGGTTTTGTCATGAACATAAGTGTTCACAATAATTATTATAATTTAAATCTTATTGGATGGAACATTGTTTCCTATTTTACAGTATTAACCCTATTAATATTCATGGTAAGTGAATCCTTCTTATCCCCCTCCACCACCACCTTTCTTCTTCTAAACTTCCCTCCTTTTTCCCCATCCTTCTTATCCCCTTCTTAGTTGTCTCCATCCAATTTACCTCCTCTCCAAAGTTCATGCTAATACACAAGTTTAAATTTTCAAGGCATATGTTTCTAGAATGATAAAATAAAATTCAATAGACAATATTGGGCTATTAACTAATAATGTATTTCAATATAATAGTCTTACATACTTTGATAAAATCCAAAAATAGGAAAAGCTTCATTAAGTCCATAAAAACCCCATAAGTCATATAAATTTAAAATAACCAAGATCGAAGGCCCAAAAATTCAACACATGATCCCATGAATATTTTAAAACCCTAAAATAAACACCCAAGTCAAATATTGGTTAAGAAATAGAATAGTAAACTCGTTTGCAAATTAGATATTTCTACAATTAAATGTATATGGAGAATCATACTTCATCACCCATCCATTAAGACTAATGTATAATATTCTATACAACAAATGCTATACCTTACATAGAAACTAAAAAAGTCTTCAATAATTGAACATGGAATGAAAGAAAACATAAATGACTATAATTCCTTAGTCATACAAACATAAGGACCTCTTCATTTAAAATGCATCATTTAACTAGCATAACCATCTCCAAAATTGTGAAGGATACTCATATAACTATGATTGACATATGATATAAACTACATCCATTCATGAAGCATTCATTGGACATGGCAACCTCATTCTCAACCAAAATTAAATTACTTGAAGTAGAAGAAAACTAATTATATTTTTCATGAGGAGGCTTGTTGGTATTCCTTGTTGAAGAAAATTCATCCAACAAGATCTTCTTGACAGATAATTAGATTCAATGACCTTATTTGGCTTGTTTCAAACTCTAAATCTTTTGGCCTTTGAGGAGGCCATCTTTGGTTTATTTTGGAGTTCCAAAACCCTCCTATATAAAAAAGGTATATTTTATAGGCTGATAAGGACAAATTTCATCAAAATTAAGCACAATTTACAAAAATTTCAATGTTGACCACTTTCACTAGCCACTAGGTGGGATCCATGTGAACATACTTCTATATAGAATATGAAAGAAATTATTGGGAGTTTTTAGAATTTCCAATTGTCGTACTGTATTGTGCTATGAGAAAATTTTCCAATGATCAAAAATGTTTCCAATGTTTATATTATATCACTGATTTCTAGGCCCAGTTATTGAGAACAAACTTTTGGAAGATCAACATTAGTTTTAGGGCAACAATTTGATGCAAAGGTTTACAATGTAAAAGTATCATTGTTTTGCAATAGATATTTGAATGATAAATCATTTTCCCTATTTTAATATCTAATGCCTCACATAGAGTTATCACAAGCCTTCTAAGCATTTTGATGGGTGTGTCCTAGGTAGCTTGCCTAACAGAGTTTTGAAGCAATTGAAATGATAATTGGAAGCCTGAAATCAATTTATAATTGGACATAGTCAAATTATCCATGATTACCTTTTCAATGGTATTTTTTTGCCTCATTATGACACCATGTGACTAAATGGAAACCTTCAGAAAATTAAGTAATTTGGGGGTCCCATGAATAAACTAGTGTTTCAAGTTGTAATGGCCATAACCCATGACAACCATGTTAATGATCCCCCTCCATCCCCATACACCATAGTGACATCCTCCCTCCTACATGCACCCTTCATCCATTGCCTAGATATCCATGCATTGGTATGTTGACCTGCTAACATAATCACATACAACACATACATGACTCTGTGACAACATAATCACAACATGTGATTCCAAAAGTACCATGGGTAATGTAAAAATTTCTCATTTCCCACCCCGGTTTTCAGTTTCACCTTATTTCTCTCATATAGTTAAATGTCATTTCCCATATCTTTACATTCAACAACTGAAAAAATAATTTTTTTACAAAATGCTGGAAAATGCAGAAATAAAAAATCAGCAGATACAAACAGCTATTTAACACATTTAAACACAGTGATTTTTGGTCAAGGTGACCCTGGAAAAACTCCTTACAACTCTTGGGGAAAACCAGTTCAAGAGCTCTTTCTTATTTCTAGAAAATTCTTTTTACAGTGAGAAATATTCAGCAAAAAAATCAGCAAGCAAATTTTACAACTTATCTCGTTTTTCGTGTCTCACAGCCAACTGGAAAAACTAAAAACAGCAAAACAGAACAACAATAAATGATGTACGGCCTCCTCGATTTTTGTGCCAAATTTGTTGTATGGCCTCCTCAATTTTTGTGCCCGACTGCTGTACGATTTTCCTAGAAAATTGTGCCCAACTTGTTGTACGATTTTCCTAGAAAATCGTGCCCAACTGCTGTACGGCCTCCACAAATAAATTGTTGTACGGATTTCTAGAAAATCGTGCCAAATATCTGCCTTTCACTGTGTGCTCACTCAGCGGTACGGATTTGCTAAACTGTTGCCTTGGAATGTGTGCCAAGTTGTTGCCTCCTTCTCCTCCCTGTCCAAAAATCTCCCTTGCTCTCTCTCTCTCAATCTGCTCATGAAAGAATGAATGACCTTTTCCTCCCTTAATCCAACCCTAAGTGACTTTTTGGTGATCCCTAAATCCAATGGCTAAAATAGATTGAGATCTAGGGCTGAGATTAAATGCTCATTTAAATCTCACTTTCTATTTTTTAATTCACCCCACTTTAATAAAGACCCACTTAGTCATTTATTTCCAAAGTCCCTTTTCCTTTCTAATTTTTCATCGACTTTAATAAAGTCACTTTAAAATTAGACTTTAGTAACTTTATCACTTAAAGTCACTTTTAAATTAGATTTGACTTTATAAAAATTATAAAGTCACTTTAGGAGAAAAATTAAATTATTTTGGACACTTTTCCCTAGGCCAAAGATCAAAGCCTGAGGGAACCACCTGTCCTCTAGTACCAAATTTCAACAGGTAAAGCTAATGCCTTTATGACATTAGATGATGTTATAGCAATCATAATACAATGCTACATAATGTTAAATTGCATGTTAACATTGAATAATTTATTGAAATGGCATTGATATCCTAGTATCAAAAACAATAACATAGTTTCCACATCATGTCAACCAACGAGGAAGCCAAAAATCTCATAGTTTTACTTTTCATCATCACCTACAAAATGATCATTGTAATGCTTATTTTCACAGGAAAGCCTTAGTCGCTAGACATGTGCCCTCCTAGGATTGTAGGCTTTTACCTTAAATAAGGGTGAAAATTCCAAAGAAAATTTTGTGTGTGCATTTCGACAACCCGTAATCATGTTTAATGTCAATTTCTTGATATATGTTGTGTGTAGGTCTATATTTGTCTAACATTTCGAGATGTCTCACCACCAATCATCAGGGACTTGGGCAAAGCATTTTATGACTTTATCAATCATTTTAATAAAATATCTTAATAAATTTTTTATCTTTACATTAAATCTGCTTAATGTTCATATTAATGTTTACTTTATTGTTTTGTCCTTTATAATCATCTCAATGCTCTACTTGAGTCCTTGATGATGGGTGGTGAGACCACTTGAAACGCCACAACTCTAAACTTGCATGCAACATATATCCAAAAATTGACATGAACCCTGCCAAAGAATACCCTAAAAGGGTGTGGCCCTAGATTAGGATTTTTATCTCTAGAACCCCTAAAGCCCCTAGAAGTGATGATCAACAAACCCTTAGTTCTAAATAATAAAAATGTCATTAGTCAATGGTTATCAAAACAACCAAAAGAATTGAGAGTAATGTTCACACCATTCTAATACATTGTTGAGATTTACAAAGGTCAACAAGAGTATCAATTGAACCAAATCTCACCCAAATTCTAAAAGAGCTTCCCCATAAGTGCATTAGAGAAAGATTGGGCTAGTGTGTTATAAGGTGCAAAAGAAAGATGTAATTGTGTTGAAAACATAAATGCACAATTCTTAAGTGCATTAGAGAAAGATAGGGCTAGTGTGTTAGAAGGTGCAAAAGAAAAATGTTCTTTTGTTGAAAACATAAATGCACAATTGCACCCAAAAGAAAATTCCAATCACATGGAAAATATAAGTTTCCTTTAGGCTTACCACACTTTCTATAATAGATCAAGAAAATGACAAGATGAAACGATACAAATGGGCTTGAATTGTGTATTTATATAAAACTCAAGTGACATTCTCCAAAGGGATTATGTGCCAACATTAAAGGGAATACATGCCAAGAGGGTTGTTGAAATACTCTATTTACAAAGGGATACTCTCCGAAAACTCCTTTGTTGATAAAATGAACTTAAAATCCCTCCAAAAAAACATGAACATCTAAGTTTATTGTAGTATAATTTTTTACTTATTCCCCTCATCAAAAGTCTAATATTCAATTATAAATCTTGAAGTGCATGTATGTTTCTTAGTTTTCGTACGTATCTTATTAGAAAGACAAATTGTAGTTTAAACATTCATAGTGTATGACAAACGTAAGACTTTTACCCAAACTTTGTCATCCACTAAAGATTCCACTTTCATCTTTTAAAGTATGGATGTCATATCAACTCCCCTGCGTTATTCACATAACCTATATAGAACCATAGGTGATTGAAAATGTTAACCTCTTTTCGGAATGCCGACCAAAAGAGCCATGTTCCTTCTTGTATATCTTGAATCTTGGCTCAATTAATACCTTATTGTATACCTTGACTCTTGGTTCAACTATTGTAAGCCTCCATGAGTTATTTTCTACTCTCCCTAAATTTATCTAATGTAACCGTCACTTACATTGCTATCATTTCTTTAAAAAAAATATTATAATTTCATCTTTCATATCATATTATAAGATATTTTATTTTAATATCAAGAGTCATAATGTAATTTAATAGTATTATAAAATTGAACAAAATACCCTCAAAATTCAGTACCAAATGTGTCATAAGATCTCAAATACAAATTATTGAGAAAAATTAAAGTTATTGACATTCAAAAGGGTTTATTCAATATATATTCTGTATCATCGGGTGACATTATATCAAGGGAATTACACAAAAAATAATCTACTTTAAAAACTGTTTGTAGTCTTCAACTTCTAAATAATATACATCAATTCAATATTTTGTTCATTTAGTTGGGCCACACACTTACAAAAGTGTAAACATCAACCCACTACAATACAGCGATTCTTTGAAAATTAAGTGTAAACATCAACCCACTACAATACAGCGATTCTTTGAAAATTAGTGAACAAAAGACCCAACATTTTGTATCACTTTCTCAAGAATGTTCATAACTACAAACCTCTATGGATAATATTTAAGTTTTAAGTATTACTGGGCAAACATTAAAGAAAAATGTCTCATATATCCATACGAAATAAGCTTGGTTGTCCTCAAAGTATCGTTGCACTATTACCATTATGTCAATATGCATAGTTAAAAACTATATATTAATCTATACGCCATCTCTTTATCTTAATTTGAAAATTATGTTGCACCACAAACAGACCACCAAAGAATCAATACATGCTCTAAATCTAACAAAAAATTCCATTTATATAAATGCACAGTTGGATATTATTAACTTGAACTGATATATTTCATGGATAAGAAGTTAAATAACTCAAAATAATTATTTTGAATGAAAAGTGATTCTACTTACGACATGCCAAAACTACTTCTTCTACCTCTTCATACCTCCATTAGATGCTATTTATAATCAAGTTATACCGCAAAAGATAATATATTTAGAATTATAATACAGAAATGTGTATAAATTAAAGATGACTTTGACCAATTGCAAAAAGACGTAGCATCTACTAAATGCATTCCATAAATCCAATGCATCCCATAGATCCAGTGATAACTTTATTTATATGACATTTAATGACATGGTGCAAGTCAATATTTACTTTTCATGAGGTATTAATTTTATATTTGTTCATATATTAATGTTAAATGGTCTAATAAGAAATAACTTAATTTAGTCATCTTTATAATTTTATTAAAGAAAAACAATCAAATTCATTTTAAGGTGAGTGTGAAAATCGTTTATTGTTCATATCCCCACAATCACAATCTAAATTAAAAGCTTCAATTGATGTTAAAAGATAATGAAATTTATAAAAGTTATTTGAAATTCAAACATAATCAAAATGCAAATGAACAGAAAAATAAAATGAAGCTTGAATTTGAAAAATAAAAAGAGAAATCTGAAACATCAAAATCTTCACTTCTAAGTGCAAGATGAACATTATTAGCTACGTAACACGCGAAAGTCAAAAAAGGAGAGATTCCAGATCCATTCATCGTTTTTATGTCAATTCCTATTTGAACAACTATGAGAAAACATTCCTTGTGATACGAAGAAAAAGATTAAAATGCACCATGCATGATGCAACCTAATCCTAATGTCCAATAGAAAAATTATGGTTGGTATGCAGGAGGCAAAAGCTATCCACACAGTCGAATTTCGTCTGTCTTCGCATTAGTTTAATCATCGATAAACTCTGATATTCCTTCCCAACGTAGCCAAGTCCTTCAAAACAATAACACCGTTTGTTTGGAAGTTGATTTTTAATTTTCCCTTGACACCACACCTCTAGGTACAGCTATGACAATAGCTAAGAACAAAGTTCAAAGAAGGTGCCGAAGCATGAAAATCCAACGGTGGCTGTTTTGGATAATCATAACCAACATTTCAAACACAATCCAAGACAATATCAGCCGTTAATGTTTCCCTGTTTTGGATAAGCATAACCAACATTTCAAACATAATCCAAAACAATATCAGCCGTTAATGTTTCCCTATGTTTTTCCTTCAGGGTCGGAGGTCCATAGAAGCACATACCCATGCCAAGTAAAGCGAATTAGGAAACCAAGATTCACACTTGGCACACGCTATACATGTTCATACATACCAAATAATGTCGTCAAAAGCAGATTGACTGGTATTTTGCTGAAGTGATTTCCAATTCAAAATTGATATGAGGAATGTAGTTTGAAACAATACAAGCTTTTTCATAAAGCAATAAAATGCATAACATCTTCAGCAGTATAATGTTTTGGTCGACAGCATTAATTGTTGTGAAACACTAGATATTATTCTACCATCCTGGAGGATATCCTAATCCAGATAAGCACTTCGAGTATATCATGTGTAGGCATCCCTTACATGGGCTGGTTTATTCCTTGTTCTCATAAAACAGAAAAGAAGTTTTTTCCCAATAAATGCAAGTGACATAATCACAACTTCTTAACAACGCCTTAACTCCGTTGCCGAATCTCATTTATCGATAAAGACTTTCGGAACGAAGATTCTCAGCTATCTCCGTTTCCCATCTATCTCCATTCTCCAGAAGTTTTTCCTTATCATATAAAAGCTCCTAAAAAGAAATTTGAAAAAAAAAACCATCATTGCGTACCCCAAACAGTAAACGAAAAAGAGCAAAACAGGTCATTGGGAAAGAACTATTTCAGAAACTCACTTCATGTGTTTCTGTGGCGAATTCAAAATTAGGCCCTTCAACAATAGCATCAACAGGACAAGCTTCTTGACAAAAGCCACAGTAAATGCATTTTGTCATGTCAATGTCATATCTGCATATTCACCGCCATCAGAAAATCTGGATATGCTTCTTTGAGAATCACAGAAGCAAATATTAGAAATTCGGTAGTGAACTCTATGTTACCTAGTTGTTCGACGACTACCATCTTCTCGTTCTTCAGCTTCAATGGTGATTGCTTGAGCGGGACAGATCTGATAAAATGAATGGGGAATACCATTGCAAGAATTATTCACATCATAGGAAATTCCAGTTCTTCAGACAAAATCAAAATGCAGGTCGTTCCTAATTTACAACTGAAACAGAAAAGTACGTATAAACACCGACTTTATATACCTTCTACACACCGCAAACATATGCCTGTATCACCATATCGATTTTATTGAAGAATTTATAATGTATCAACACATCTCAATTTATCAAAGAATTTACTCTGCCAAAACAGCCTCGAACATATTTTCCCATCTCCATGCCCAAGAAAAAAGTGGAATAATATGACACCCCAAATAAGAAACACAAGACACACCACCAGTATTATATGTACTGACCGAGTCAACAGAGATCATGGATGGAACAAGCCAAATTTACTTGCTGAGAAAAAATCATGACTAGGCAAGTATAAAAAGAAAAACCTATTAAAAATTCAACACTTCCTCTTATTCGACTTACTCCACTTCCCCGTGAATAAATTTCACAAAGATTGTAGGTAGTTTTTCATCTTTTGGAAATATTAGGGGCATTTGTCAGCTGTCTTTTTATCATAAAAAGAGATGATAAAAACAGATGACCAAAAAATAAACTAAAAAATGGTGAGAAAGAGGGGTTTTTTCTTCAAGGAAAAAGTGAGGTAATAAACTGTATGAACTGCCTAGCAAAAACACTTTAACAGTGTTGATTTTTTCATGATTTTCTAGACTGATAATTACTTCCAATGATTTCTTCATTAGTTTATCTTATGTCACATTCGTCATTAAGCAATTATACGTACCAAAAAACAAAAACCTTCAATAGTAAAACAATAATGACAGTAGGATCATAAAGAGTCAGTTAAACACAAGAGACAAAATTTATCCGAGGAAAACCCTAACCAGGGAAAAACCCAGCAACCTTTTTTTAGAGAAATTTTTCAATTCAACAAAAAATACAATCTGAGTTCTATAGAACAACCTGGAAATTCCTAGGGCTAGACTAACCCTCCATCCATGAACAACAGTACAAGATTTCCTTCCAGGGTTTCCTTCCAACTATGCCTTCTTCAAGCAGAAATTCGGCCTTCTAATCTGCCTCAGAATAAACACAAATTCATCCTTCAAGTCTGCCACAGATTCGTCCTTCAAGTCTGTCACGGATTCATCCTTTAAGTCTGCCTCAGAAACGTCCTTTAAGTCTCCCACAGATTCATCCTTCTGCCTCAGAAACGTCCTTTAAGTCGCCCACAGACTCATCCTTCTGCCTCAGAAATCTCCCTTTCTCGCATGCGTGAACAGAGATAAATTATGATCCGAATTGGTCACAAATGGAAGAGGACAAGTGTGAATTTATGGTGATCTAAGATGCCCCCAAGTGGTGTGTCTCTTGGGCTGAGCCGATCTATACTTTTGGGACTGACTTGACTTGTGTGGAGACATAGAATTTAAATTTAAAAAGTTTGATTTTCCCTCTTTTGAAGCTGACTTGAGATTCAAATTTTATTTATCATTTTCTTTCGTATGAAGACCTACAAAAATTTAACACTCCCTCTTAGCTGGGAAGGTATTCATAATGACTTTCCCATGTTCTCATGTTGAATAAAAAATTCTCTATCCCAAGAAAAGGTTGAATGAGCTCAGCTATGTTGATGAATCCATCCACCTCATGTTCTATACCAAAACCATGTGGAAAGCATCCGGCATCAGCATCATGCAAAGGGATCTAGTAACCCACTAGTCACATCTCCTTTGCAAAGGATCTAGTCAAACACAAGCCAAATACCCATTGGCAGGTCAGGCACCACTAACACAAGACTAGTCCTTGGGTCACCAATCTACCAAGTCGTCACTTGGAGTCTTGTTAGGAACCCACCTGACCCATGGTGAAACTCGAGGCCCATTTACCATTCCCACATGTTGTCACATGCTATTGAGGCCCATTTTTTCTATATATATTTTTTTAATCTTTTTTTTCTTTTTATTATTAATAATAATAATAATCATAATAATATCCATTTTTAAGGTCACAACCAAGCCAGAGACCAAATTGGTGTATGAGACCCCCTTGTTTGTGGGACAAGGGACCCACTTGCATGCAGCGATTTGACTGCTAAGTCTACGAAGCCATACATACTCTACCCCCCTCTGGTTTTGAACCTGTGACCTCTTAGGAGGAAACACATGCTCTTAAGCATTAGGCCACTCAAGCTCTAGATAAGTACCCTTTCACAAATAGGCATGTCTCTAAGACATGCCTTTTCATTATTAACTAACTAACCATTAGTTAATTTACTTATTATTTATTATTATATTTATATTATTATGATTATTATTTATTATCTATTTTTGTTTATTTTTACATAATTTATGTTCATAACATCTCGTGAGATGCCTACAAGTGATTATTGAATGGCCAAATGCTTGATAGTGAAATGGAGAAGTGTAGCGAAACGCTTCAACGACAACAATGTTGATGAATTTGGTGGTCAAAGACCTAGATCCGAGAACACGGCTTTGTGCAGCGGTGGAGTGGCCAGAGGATCGACTGCTCTGATACCAATATAATGACCAAAAGTCGTATATGCAACGGAAATATTAAAATACTTTGTAGACAAAGACTGGGATTAAATGGTATATTGTATTAAAGAATTGATGTAGGATGATTACAAATGAGAATGAGGGTCATGTCTATATAGCCAGGTAAGTACCCTTTCACAAATAGGCATGTCTCTAAGACATGCCTTTTCATTATTAACTAACCATTAGTTAATTTACTTATTATTTATTATTATATTTATATTATTATGATTATTAATTATTATCTATTTTTGTTTATTTTTACATAATTTATGTTCATAACATCTCGTGAGATGCCTGCAAGTGATCAAAACCAGTGAGCAGAAGCTCATTTAGTCCAACAACAAGGGCCGCCAGTGGGACCGGCAAGAGGACACTCATAGGGATCAAGTACAGTGACTAGTATCAGTATTTCCTCAAGTGTAGTAGATCCAGGGAGTTCTCAGCAGACGGAGCAACAGAGACAAGATGAGGAGGCGCTGGTTGAACCTCCCACCACTAGTGGTCGAGCCAGCAAAGAGGTTCATCAGACATTGAGAGATGCAGAGGAGTTGGTGACTCCATTTGAATAACAAAGCCCTAGTTCTTCATTGTACTTCTAGGTCGATGTTGGTAGGGTGAAGCAAGCATTTTTCTAGGCATCTTTAAATTCACCCTTGCGACTCCTCCATAATTTACATGTATATCTCAATAAGATGTCTTTCTTTGATGATTTTCCTGCTTTAGACATCACTACCATCCCTGGGAACCCTAATCATGTCACAGGAAGGATGGTACATGGGGTGCCCATATTTGATGGTGATTCACTCTCCACAATTGATCATGTGGAAAGATTTATTGCACATGCTTCAAAGGAAAAAGTGGTCCACCAGGATGTCCTTATACTATTGTTCATGAGCTCTCTCCATGGTCATAACTCATGGTTGCATAATCACGAACCTAGGAGCATCTCATCTATTGAGGAGTTCATTGATGGCTTTCTCAAACATTTTCAAATATGCCCCGCATTAAGCATTCAAAAGGAAGCCTTCATCAAGAATCATCAAAAATTTCAAAATCTAAGTGATGAGCAAGAAGACGAGTCCTCCTTGCGTCCACATGATGAAAAATATGATTCTTACAACACATGTTGGGGAGGATGAGTCTATGGAAAGTCAGGTTGAGGCTAACCTTACCTTTCTAAAGGATATTACTCTTGATGACTCTTCTTTTGAGAACCTTGGGGAAGGTAATCCCATTAGCCCCTTGGAAGTTGATATTGGAGATTACTTTCATATTGAAAAGGAGAAATGGGAAATTGTTGGTCCTCAATTTGATTGTGCTCCCATTTATGATACTGACAGGGAGAATGAGGTTAGGATTGGTCTCCCCTTTATTTATGATGACATATCCATCGATACACGTCGAAAGGAGGATCATTATTCTCCTTTTTTGGAAAACCCTATCTTTGATACTAATGATGAGGCCCTTGCTCCTACTTGCCTTCCTTGTGATTCTGGGAGTATATCCAAATCACTTGAGCCTTTAGAATATGATTTTCAGGAAAGGAGCCCTATTGAATACAATACCTCACCTTCCCTATCGCCTTTCCTTCTTGTTCATCATTTTGAGTCATCCATAAGTGATTCCCTCACCCCTTGTCATATGATCTCAAGTGACCATGAAGCCCTTTCCCCCTTCTGAGTATAGTGTCAAGGAAGAGCCCCTCATTGAATATACTTTATCTCCTTGGACACACCCTCGGGATTATGATCACTCCATTACCTCCCCACTCCAATGTGACCATCACCTTGAGCAACCTATTTGTTGCACTCCTTCCTTCCCTCACCCTCTGTTCCCCTCCCATCATGACCTTGTTGCATCCACAAAGCATAATATTATGAGCAATGATTGCGATAGGGAGTTCTTGAGGGGTGATCATTCATTCCACTATTGTGTACTTAGAGGGAAAGCCTCTCACTTCTAGATTGGCTCATTTTCCTAGGGCTTCCTGTTACCTCGAATGGAGATCATATTTTCCCACCTCCCACCTAATTCATCTTCTCTATGATTGTGTCAACATTTGCTTTAGGATTTGCTACATGGGTAATTATATTGGAAGGCATATGTATATTGATATGATGATACATTGGTTGCACTGGGTTTATGATTTCACTTCGTATTAATATTGTATTATATGCATGTTAGGGTAGGATGCATTGCATACTTATTTTCTCATTACAACTAACATCATATGGTATTCTAATGATAGATTAGTTGCATTTAGATTAGATTTGCACTTTAATTTCTTGTTGACTTTTATAGCCTCATAATAAGCATGGGTGATCATAAGACACCACAAAAACATGCTGCCCTGTGTGCTTGGTCCTTGATATGTGCAAGTAATAGGTCTACGGTACCAAGAAATGGTTGGCATTCTCATGAACTCTCGTTCAAGCAGCTTCACGCATTTCCCAAGAGATCATGCCCTTGTTGGAGCCAGATGTTACACACCACCTGTGGGTAGTGTATATAGGAGAATTTTTTTCTCCTAGATGGTCCTCATTCGGCAACCAATAGCCCCTTGCAGCCCCCAGATAGCTCGACGTGCCATTTTCTCCACCACCTAAGCCAGCCATGTGGTCCCTTGCCCATCTATTATGAATGTATATTTGACGGTGGGCCTCCCGACCCCAAAGGTATGACTTTTCATTGGTTTGGTTGAGTAGTTTTGTTTACTTTTCATGGGCACTTTGGGGAATGGATTGGTGGGGAGATTCGGCGCAAAGAGTGGGTTAGGTCTGTATTCTCGTCTCCACTACCTGATTTCATGGTTACCCTTCTATCCTAGTCTCGTGGGATCTCCTTTACTAGCCATTAGCTTTAGGGATGGCACTACATGGGAAATCCCAGTTTTGGTTGCATGGTCCCGCTTCTCGATACCACCTACGTTACTCCCCTCCACTCATTTTAGCCCCATTCATCTCTTTTCCCATCCAGGTCCACATAGGGTTAGCCTCCCCCTCCCCTTGTCCACACCTTGGGCCGAACCCGGAATGATGCCCCAGAGGTTCATGTAGCTAAAAAGAAATGAAAAGCATAATTTGGCCATGCTCAACAGGAAATGTACCACAAAATGCAAAAGGTCGGGGCATACAAACTTAGCACATACGCAAAAGCCAAACATGAGCTCTACCCCTTATCCATTTCCATCACTCTGGTTACTATGGGCCTTAGATGATCCTCCTCCATCATTAAGGAACCCATGATTGTCCCAACCCCTAGTGGGCGATGTACTGCCCCACCTTAAGGGGGTATCCACTATTATATATTACACATCATGCTCTCATCCCCTGGAGCCCCGACCAGTTGTGAAGAAAAATCGATCAAAGGCAAAAAAGCATATGAAGAAGGGTGGAAGGGTCAAGGTAACTCATGTACCTCCTACACTCATATACCCAAGGTGTGGGCTTCCCCTATTATAGCTACCCTTGCGCCATGACTATGGTCTGGATGTTTCCCCTCATCCCCACTTCGTTCCATTACTATATCATTTGCCACCTGCCACTTGAGGAATGTACCATGGACATATCACCCCCTTTAAAGGTTGAAACCACCTAATAGGGTCCTTGATTAACCCCTTATTGAGCTTGGAGACACTTGTACACGCCGAAGACCATTGTGAAAGGGCATGCCACCATGAAGTGCCCCATTGATCCCCATGACTTGTAAGCTCTTTTACTTCATTACTCTAATGATTTATTGTATTGGAGGGCAAAGGGGCGCATTGGATCTTATGCAACATTGCAGGTGGATTTCCATTTGGGGCTTGGTCTCCCTATACAGGGTCTTGGCCCTCCGGAGGGCCACATTGGCACTTGTAGGGTGAGCGTTGAGAGCCATGGGCCTCCACCATAGCAGAGAGTACTTCATGGATCCCCTGCACCACTTGTCGATTGCTCGTGTTCCACCTTTTAGATGAAGATGATGCACCTGTTCACCATGGCCAACCGGCTCCAGACATGCACAATACACTTGGCAGATGTTGCAGGGTCCAGAGGATGTCTCCCGCTGCAGAGGGAAGACTTATATTATCATCCTAGCCCTTGCAAATGGTCTACAGGCATTTTCGATCCACTTGGAGACCCATGAGGATGTCCTTGTGCCCCCACACCCACTTGGGAGCACCACAGGTTCTTGCTTGGAAAACAAGGGGCCAACCCCTTGTCCACTATGTTTGGAGTCCAATTCTTCATCATGGCACCCTTTGGACTTCATTAGGCCTCCTCAAAGGCCCAACGACTCACTTTGTTCATCATTTGACCCTCTTGAAAGGCTTCTTACTATGTTATTGAGCTATTTGGTGGGCTTGTCACCAAAAGTATTGTTAGTATGCACATTATTTTAGTTTAGGGTCTCAATTAGGCCAATTTAACTTGTCACCAAAAGTATTGTTATTATGCACATTATTTTATTTTAGGGGCTCAATTAAGCCAATTTAACCAAATGTAATTCATTAGGGAGTGTATAAATATAACTGAGATGATTCATTTTGATCGTCATCACTTGGATTGGGTTATTTTCTCTTGTGAAATTTTTTCAACCCCTTTTGGAGGACGAGTTTGGATGTTATGGATGAATTTTGATGTTTGGATATTTCTCTCGTCTTGGAGCTTCATTATTGGCATAATTTGATGATTGGATATACTCTTTTATACATGTAAGGACTCTTTTAATGCTTATTCTTGTCATTTACTTTTGTCACATGAATGTTGTTAGAATTTTTGCTACACAAGTCTAAAATTTACCACTGCTTTATATGAAATTGTGGGAATTTTTGTTCTTTATAGTGTTGCATCATGTCATGGACCATGTATGAATGGGTGAATGTTCCTAGAGATAATTTATGTTAAATACATCTTGATAAGTCATCATATATTGCAAACTGAAGTATAAAGTCCTTACAGCAGTTGTTCTCATGCTCTAAATGCCATGTAGAGTTGTTGAAGGCCTCCTTGATTGGGTGAATTCTTCCCAAACCATAAATTCTCCTTGACTTCACCTCTCCCAAAGGGAAAGGCATCAATGCTCCATTGGTGATATTTTTCAATGCTTATTCTTTTCACCTCTCTTTTTCTAGGCCTAGCCTACATAGGTCACCTAGGGCATCAATTATCTCACAATCTAGCCAGCCAAACACTTCAATTTTTGGTCCACAATTGCACTGAGGTTTTCTCTAGAGGCCCTCCAAATTTGAAGCATATTTGATGATGGGATCTCGAGATATAACAAGCCCTAGCTCAAGGACTATTTCTTGCCCTAATTTTCCCTTGGCTAGTGTCTTCATTAGGATCATTGAATTCAAATATCAAATAAAATTTGTTCTTTGATCCTCTTCTCCTCCCTAATGAGGTCAAGTCCCTCATTGGGTGATTAACTCCATAGCCTTGACCTAATTTGGGTCTACTTGGTCCCGTGTGGCCCTACAACCTATTGACACCAATTCCATAAAGATCACACAAAGACCGATTCTCCATAAGGATTTACAGGCCTAGGAATCATCTTTGCAATATATATTCCCAAACCCTAGCCTCAAGAATCCTCTTAGCCCTTCCTAGAGAACATATCACCTTGTTTCCCGAGCAAGAAAAGCCATATAATTGAATCTCTCTTGTGAATAGGCCTTAGGAATCACTCCTTTCCATCTCATTGTTCCATTCATCTAGTGATTCCCCTTCATACTACGTCTCCTCCCATCGGTGAAAGTCAGTAAAGAGCAGGGAGATTTAGCTAAGGTGACGGTGGGCTATCGCTCCATTATTTCCCTTGACCTAGTAATTGCTCTATAGGATCCCCTCCTAGGACCCCTTCTAGTTTGAGCGATAACAGGGCCAAAACCTCTCCTCCTGAGAGGAAAACCCACAAGAATTCTTCTCTTCTTATAGAATCTTCAAATGACGAAATTCCAAGACCTATGACTTTTGTCAAAGACCCCTCCAAGACGAAGTTAGCTTCTCCTTGATGAACTAGCTTCTCACATAGTCAACCCAAATCAATTTCTTCTTTTGCACAACTTTGACCCTTTTGCACAAATTTCAGCTTCTTCAGTAAGTCCGCAACATTTTTTATCCTATTGCAATCTGTGACTTTCACAAGTGTGAGTAAAGTAGGGTAGAATAGAGTTCCTTTTTCTCCTTGCTTAGTCCTCCCCTTTTCTTTCTTCGATACTCGGCTTCCAAATTAGAACTTGGCAATTCAATTGGCTTCTTATGATGAATGTAATTTGGTCTTGTTACAGTAGATAGGATGACCTAATTATAGTCCGCCCGTGTGAGAGATAGTGGCACAAAAAATCAGATTTTGCTTTCACCTTTTGTTTCCTCGTAATCTCCTTCTTCTTCGCTTCTTTTTGGTGTCTTCTTCTTCCTTGATCAAACTTGTTGGTGCCTCCAATTTATAGGTTTCTTTGGTAGCCCTAATAAGCAAACTTCTCACAGCTTGTAGGTCGACTTGTCTTGGAGGGATCTTTTACATACTATATGACTCAAACAAATTTTTTTACATGATATAAAGTGCCCAATGGGGTCCTTCATATATGACAATGACTTAGTTGACTTCTTGACTCTATGACAAACCCTAGAAGCATTCAATTGATGCTTTACCTATAAATAAAATTGACCTTGAGCATGAAACTCATGCTAAAAATAATAATAATAATTTTCCTTTCTTTTTATGATATACAAGAGTCAAGAGTACATTTCATATTTATGAATATCGAGCCTAGTTACATATACCAACAATCCCTCTTGACTAGGGAGGTATTCATAATACATATAAGGTACTTGGACATTCCTATACTGAAGAATTCTCATAAGAAGAGTTGGATTGGTAAACCATCTCATAAGCTAACATATCAGCTTATATCAGTGCGTCTCATCATACCAACCAGTATTGTCACATAGCAAGACCTTGACTAACAGTGCCATCTCTCCACAAGGTAAGAGCACAATGCTGGCGAGACAATGAATTATAGGCACCATCATCATCGTCTCTTAAGGCACATACCCCATCCGGATGTTAACAAGGTATGTCCTTCTAGGATCATTCATGTTTTAGATTAACACATCCTCAAGGAATTTCCTCTTTGACTACTCTTACCTATTGGATGCCCTACCTCATCCTCAAAGAGTATCGAAAACCAAATGCTTACCCAATCCTCCATTCTTTCTTCACAACATGAAGACAAGAATGATGTGTCTATCTCTCCCTCTCAATTAGGGAGGATCTATTCGTTCCTATAAAAGGAATACACCCAAGTTCCTTAGGAACTTGCCCAAGCTCCCTCTTAACTAGGGACTTGTCTTCAACAGCGACTATTTGCTCTTCGGTGGTACTATCAGTTGTTGTAGGGCTTCTCCTTTCAACATCATGTCATGAACTTCAACTTCTTTATCATGGAACCTTCTTCTTCTAAAACTTCTTTGTAGGGCATCAGCCATCTTCACCATCACTTCCCTTCAACAAAACATAGTGTTGAACCAATAGTCATGTTATCCTTCTTTTCATCACAAAGTGATCTTCTAGTCCACATATGGATATTCTTCATACAGCTACCTCTTCCAAGTCATGCTTCTTTCAATATCTTCCATCCAATCTCATGAGTACTAGTTGTAGGTCACTTCTACAACCCTCTTTCGGTAGCCCTGTTGCAAACCAACCAGATGCTTTCTCAAAAATCAAAACTGAACATCAAATAAACATTACCTCTTTTTGATGGCCTTTCGTCATGACATCGACTTCTAGCAGTATCAACATCCTACACATCTATGAATCTATCTCGAAGACATTCATTACCAAGGTTCTCTTTTTCCAACATACCTATCAAAGTCTTCATACCTTCTTCATGGAGATGTCATAGCTAATCCTTCTTGTTATCAGATGTTGATCACTTATCTTATCTTATGTTACTATAGATACATCTTTCACGAACTCTTCTTTCACCTTCTCTGCATATGCCTTCCTCAGGATCTCTATACGTAGTTCCTTCATCATAGGAACCATAGTTGTCGAATACCTTATTTTCTTCATGAGGTCATATTATGTTGATTTCATCTTGTCAATATGTAGAAGAGTTCAAGGCATATTGTCTACATGCCTTCATGTATCTTTGTAAAGGAAGAGGTGTCTTCAGCATGTTCATGAGATAGAGCATTCTACCCATTCTATCTGCAACCATATGATGACATGACCTTATCTAACTATTACTAAATGTGTACATACCTCTTCCTTCATGTCGTCACCTAGAATTCCTTCAGGCAACTTCCTTTCCTTGCTTGAAGATGAAAATACTTCAACCAACTTGATATGTTGCACATCTTTGTCATCATACCATCATTCTTCTAAACAGTGGATTCCACACAAGGTGGAATGTAGACTACCTGCAAGACACTTGCTTCTTCTTAAGTAGAGGTGAATCTTCTAACAAAGATTCCAATGGAGGATCTTAATGATCCTCATTCTACAAATGCTCCTTTCTAATGATGATGATGTATGATAATCTCTTTATCTTGCTAGATGACTTTTTCCAACCATATAGACTACTACTTTGGTTTTCCTTCTATGATTCTAATGATGATGTCATGAGATACTTCCTTTTTATCATGTGATATGACTGCTTCAGCCATATGAACTTCTATTTCAGTTATCCCTCCATCCCTTTATGATGATGTCATCTCAATTTCTATAATGCATCCTATTATGCAAGTGATGACTTTCTATCTTCTACAAACTGAAAAGAACTAAGTACATAATGTCATCTCAGTCATAGTAGAGGTCTTTTACTTCCTCCTTTGACTTCTTTTCAGGCTCTTCTACTTTTTCGGTGACATGGGCTTCATTTCTTTCTTTTCTTTTCTTGTTGTCATTCTTGAGTTTAGGATAATTCATTTTGAAATGCCCATATTCATTACATCCATAGCATTGGATTTTTGACATATCGATCTTCTTTTGAGATCGTTTTCGAGACTTCCCTTTCTTCTTTGCCATAGCCATAGCTTCAAATGCTTGACCGAACACCATTCTTCGCCTTTAATCTAGTTTCTTCAATCTTGCATAATGACCACAGATCGTTGAATGGAGTGGTTTGCTTCTTCCCATAGATGCTTGATACAAAATTGTCTCATTCATCAAGTAGTGCATTGAACACAATGGTGGTCGTTTTCTGATCAGACATTATTTCTCCTAGCTCTTGTAGTTCGTCTCTTATTTGAGATACCCTCATAAGGTATGAGGCTACCCCTTCATCTTTTGATACCTTCATCTTGTATAGTTTGATTCTCAATGATATGATTTTTCCCACAGTGCTACCAGTTTTGAATAGATCTCTTTCATTGTCTTCAATTTCGCTACATAAGGGATGAGAGAATCCTTTATTGACTCTATGAGAATCCTTTGAGCCCTTATTTCTCCTTTCATTGTGAAAAAATCGTTACTGGAATCCTATTGCAGCAACTAGAATTAATTATTCTAATTGTTAATTAATTTAACAATGTATTTTCTATGGCAAATATCGAATAAATCACACTGTAACCTTCACAAATAAAACTGCAAAAATAATAGCACTAGAAACTGAGAAATATGCTACTACACACACATAAAAAGTGACAATTATTTTTGGACAAATGTCCCCAGAAAAAAACCCAACTTGGGAAAACCGGTGCAGCAGCTGAGGGTTTTAATTATTAAGCAGCAGTGAGAAATTATGAGTACAACTGGATACTGAATATTGTCAATCTTGCAGAGAAAATACTGGCAAAAATAATCTGAGGGAAATTATCGTCACTCTAAGCTATCTCGGCACTGTCTAAGCTCTGAAAGGCTAGTCGTCCAACTTGCCATGCGCAAGCTTTGCATCAACCTAATGTTGCCTGCCACACATGCTACTTGAATTCACTGCCAATCTAGCCGTCCTACCTGCTGCTGACTAGAAAAACACTTCTCCAGCCCTCTGGAACCTCTTCCCAGACTCCAACATTGAAAATGTCTTCTCCCCTCAGCGAATCGAAATGCCTTTTAGAGGCTTCTGCCAAGCCCTTGCGCAGCCTCCTAGAGAAATTTTGGCCTCTCTGCAAATGAAATCACCGGATCTGGAAGACCTTCCTCCAACTTCACTGTCCCTGCCCCTCTTTCTTGCTTCCTTCTAAAGCTCAAACTCTTCATGCTACTTCCTCTGGAAAATTGAACTCTCCAAGGAAATGGATCTCTATGTGTCTCACAAGTGTGTTCCCCATCTACCCATCAATTTCTTCTTATAATCTTTTGTTGGACCACCAACAGCCAAGATTAAAACTTAATCAAAGGCCCAAATTATTTTCGAGTCAATCCGTGCGAGTTTCTATATGATTCATACCTTATCTCAATTAATTCTTATTAATTAACCCCTTTTCCTAAGTTTAGACTTGGGAAATAATTAAAAATAGGCTAATAATCTAATTGAGACACTTCTAGGTGGAATTTCCATAAACGGTTTCTAGGTTATGGAGAACTCGTGTGTTTTAGCCTCTCCACAAAGTTTCAAGACTAGAACACTTCTGATGCTACAAAAACTAACATTTGTGTACTTTGATAGATCTTGAGATTGCTCTTGAGGTGGTTTAGTGATTGATCCCATGACATATTCACTAACTTCATTTTCTATAAGGATCAAATCTATTCTCTTCTTCCATTCAAAGGTAATTCAATGAGCCAACTAGTTTGTTGTTCTCCTTGCAGAAAGAAGTCATTGTGGATTGAGACATAAAATATAGAATACTTACTTGTCAAGTGAAGATACTCCTTTTGATGATGATACCTTCAACTTGATGCCTTCTTGATGAGGTTGTATTGAAGATGCTTTCTTAATGAAGATTGCTTCCTTGATGACCTTCTTTCTTCAAGTATGCTTGAGATGTGATCCTTTCTTCAATAAGAGGGAGATCGCCTTGATTTCTTTGATGATGATGGCAATGCTTCTTCTTCCTTCCTTTGGACGATAATGTAGAATGTGGAGGCTTCACAAGGTGCTTCAAATGTAGAGTCCTTTCTTTGAGTGGACATAAGGTCCTTGAGGTCTTCTTTCTTCTTCAAAGTGGTGTTCCTTATAGATGATGTGATCCTTGTGATGAGAAGAGCGGTCCTCCTTGATGCTTCTCCTCGTTCTTGGCCCTTATGTATTCTTCTTCATATGTATGATCTTCAAACTGCCTTCTTCTTGTTGTAGTCAACTTGAATATGAAACCATGTTGAGAAATCTAAGGGGCAACTAGATTAGGTTATTTCTCTTCCTTTGATAACTGCTTGTTATATTCTTTTGCTTAATTATTAGCTTCTTCTTTCACTTGATTATTATTGTGTTCTTTATCATCAACAGCGATCAAACAATGAAGATCAATGAGACAAGAGGACACAAAATGTAGGCTACTAGCAATGGCCAAAACCTCTCCTCTTGAGAGGAAAACCCACAAGAATACTTCTCTTCTTATAGAATCTTCAAATGACGAAATTCCAAGACCTATGACTTTTGTCAAAGACCCCTCCAAGACCAAGTCAGCGTCTCCTTGATGAACTAACTTCTCACAAAGTCAACCCAAACCAATTTCTTCTTCTTTTGCACAACTTTGACCCTTGTCACAAATTTGGGCTTCTTCAATAAGTCTGCAACTTTTTTGGCCATCCTACAATCTGTGACTTTCGCACATGTGAGTTATGTAGGGCAAAATAGAGTTTCTTTTTCTCCTTCGCTTAGTCTCCCCTTTCTTCTTAGATACTCGGCTTCCAAAATAGATCTTCTTGGCACTTCAATTCGGCTTCTTATGATGAATGTAATTCGGTCTTGTTATAGCAGACAAGATTCCCTAATTACAGTTCACATGTGTGAGAGATGGTGACCCAAAAACTCAAATTTTGCTTTCACCTTTTGTTTCCTTGTATCTCCTTTTTTCTTCGCTTCTTTTTGGTGTCTTCTTCTTCCTTGATTGAACTTGTTGGATGATGCTCAAATGAGGCTGAGTGCCTCCAATTTATAGGCTTCTTGGGCGCCCTAATAGGCCGACTTCTCACAGCTTGTAGCTCGACTTGTCTTGGACAGATCTTTAACATACTTTATGACAAACAAATTTCTTTTACATGATATAAAGTGGCCAATGGGGTCTTTCATATATGACAATGCCTCAATTGACTTCTTCACTCTATGAAAAACCCTAGAAGCACTCAATGGGTGCTTGACCTATAAATAAATTTGAATTTGAGCATGAAACCCATGCTAAAAATAATAATAATAATTTACCTTTCTTTTTACAATATACAACAATCAAGAGTACATTTCATATTTATGAAGACCGAACCTAGTCACATGCTCTAATAGGAATAAGAGTTCTTGGTTTGTCGGGACAAGGGTTTAGGTTCTAGTGTTATTGGTCAGTCAAAGAAAATCATTGAATATCATTGTAACGTGGATCATTGTCCCTGATACGGGAGTCCACGCTTTTTGTATTTGTCTTTATAGGGTGGTAGGGTGGTGCTAGGTAGGTTTATGAAGTCACCTTTAGGTTGGGGCCTGTAAACACTTCAGGGCGGTAGGGTGGTGCAAGGGTGAGTTGTGGCTCGCTAGGGTGTTGGGGCATCCTTTCAGCTAACTGCTGATAAAACCAGGGCGTCCTACCAATGGGAATTGGAGAAGAATGTTTTTTTAGAGTTCTAGGAAGCTGTAGTTTTCTTTTGAGTTAGGGCGGAAGATTAAGGAACTTATTAGAAAAGCGTTCGTTCGTTTTTTACCCGAAGGGGGTTTCCCACCTGAAAATCTTGTGCCTACAGTCTCTATCTTTCTGCATTGTTGTTTACTGCTTTACTGAATAATTGTAATACTATTGAAGATTAACTAATGCTCTGAAAAATGATTAATTAAGTGTTAATTGGTAAGAAATGTTGATTCACCCTCCCTCTTAGTACACCAAGAATAGAGTTTTTTGTTTGATGGAGATCACTATGCACTATGGAGTGGAAGAATGCAAGTTCATTTACTTGCACAAGGATATCAAGTTTGGGAAATATTAAAACAGGGCTATAAAGCAACAACAAATGAACAGGGTAAGAAAAATGGTGTATATGATGTCAAAGTCAAGGATCTTATTATAAGTGGACTCACTCAATCTGTCTATGTTAAGGTATTGGCTTGCAAAACAACTAAGGAACTATGGGACAAGCTTTAAAACATATATGAAGGAGACTCAAAGGTCAAGAAAGCAAAACTTCAAATTTGCAGAGCTCAATTTGAACTAAGGATAAAAGAAGACGAGAACATTGCAACTTACTTTCAACATGTAGATGAAGTAACAAATGCCTTGGAAGGATTAGGAGAACCAGCAAATAAAAAGGTCATTGTTCGGAAGGTCCTCAAAACTCTTTCAACAATATTTAATCCTAAGGTTTTTGTCTTAGAAGATAGATCATACTTAAGCAACCTTAGTATGGATGAGCTACGTGGAATAATTATAGCATATCAAATGAGGATTGAAGAGGATGGTCCATCTAATATAGAAACAACGTTCACAGCATCCAAGAAGACCGGGAAATGAAAACAAGTATCTAAGCCAAGATCTAGTAGTTGCAAAAAAGAGGAAGAAGTGTTGAAGAATGAAACTAGGTTCGGTCTTCATAAATGTATGTCACAATATATTGTACTTGTCAAAAGAAAGAAAATGAAATTTTATTATTATTCAAATTGACTTATTAAAGCATGGGTTTCATGCTTGGGTCAATTGTTTTTAGGTCAAAGCCTCCATTGTAGGCTTCTAGGGTTTGTGTCAAGTGTCCTTGTCAATGTCATAATGTAAAGAACCCTTCTTGGGATTTATTTGTCAAAGAAGAAATTTATTTTATTGTAAAATAGGTCATTTAGGCCTCCTCCACCAAGTCGGCCTCAAACTGGACAAGTTAGCCTAAACTGGGCAATAGAATCACTATATAAAAACAACAACTCGACCTCATTTGGGACTCACTCACCACAAGTTTGATTTGCAACTTCTGGGGTCAGAAATGGGTGTTAATTTCATGGAAGAAGAGAAGAAAGATAGCAAAGAAGGTCTCTCTCAAGCATAAAAGGTGGAAATTTTCTCTCTCTTTCCCACACGTGTGAAGTTGTGCAGCTGCTAGAAGGAGGCTGAAATTCTACAGTAACTGGGAGGCCGAAATTCTACTATTGGGGGTCGAAAATTCTGCAACTGGAAGTCGAATTGCTAGATTGTTGTTGGGTAGAAGCTAGTAGATAAGAAGAAGACTACTACATCATCTTGGAAGGCTGACTTGGTGGAGGAGGAAGGTCTATTGGTCTAGGGTCTTGGTCCATCTCAATTTGAATTACTGAAGGAAGAGTTCTTGACTGGGTTTTCCCCTATATAAGGGTTTTAGCCCTGGTTTTCCACCTACATCTCGTGTCCCTGATCTTCATATTTTTCTTTTGATAATTGCTTGATGATTAAAGACAAAAGAAGAACATAAGAAAGTTAATAAAAACATAAAAATATCACAAGTAATTATCAACATAAGAAAATATTTCTTCCTTTCCGATTTTCTAACATGGTATCAGAGCTAAAGTGAAAGAAAGAAGAAAAAGGTAGGTTGAAGATCTATTAAATTAAAGGATCAAGGAAAGGTCATTAAAGAGGATCATATAAGGAGTTTCAAGGCTAGAAATAGAAGATATCAACATGACAAACTCAATGAAGACAGAGAACAATCTAGAAGGAGTCTCCAACTATAGGGCCTAGAAAAAGAGTATAGATCTCATTCTCGAAAAGAATAAAGTCTTAGATCGTGTTCAAGGAAGAGTCAAGAAGCCTACTGATGAATCAAGTAATGCAGATAAAGTGAAGTTAAAGAACTTGAAATTGTGGCTATGAATCTAATTGTGGATGGAGTTAAGGATAACTTAATTCCATACATATCCAACATAAATTCCGCTCAAAAAATGTACGAGGCTCTCTCCAAGTTATTCACAATCAAGAACATAGGTCAAATAGCAAGCCTCAAGAATGAACTAAGAACTATTAAGATGACAAATGATGATATTGTTTCATCATACTTTATAAGGATATCTAGAATCAGAGATGAACTCCAAGCAATAGATGAAGTTGTCCCAGAAAAGGAGCTCATAATTACCGCTCTTCTAGGACTACCTAAATCTTGGAGTGCCTTTGCATCAGAACTCAACAATTGGAAGGATATGCCTACATTTGAACAAATGTGGAATGCACGTAGCCAAGAAGAAGCCAGAATATTGATGGTAAACAATAACAACAAAAAATAAAGAAGAAAACACCTTGAATATTTTACTCTGCTCCTCAAAAAGGAAGGGAACCTTCAAGAAATTCAAAGGACCAAAGAAGAATATGGACCTATCCAAGGTTGAATGTTACAATTGCCACAAGTTGGGACATTACCAGAGTTATTGTCCTGAGAATCCAAGAAATAAGAAAAGAAATAGGGATCAAGCAAATGTTGTTGATAAAGGACCACCAAAGAAGAACAAGACTGAAGAAGAATCAGAAGTCAAGGACTTATACTACTAAGTCCTCCCTTACACATATCCTCCCTTGGTCTTCTATTCTAAGTTTTGAATTGTTTTCCTTTATGTGTTGATCTCTAGAACTTTTTGATCTAATAGGCCTTGTTAGAACACCTTTTATTTTGATAAAGTTGTAGGTATCCCTCAAGATTGAATTAAGAGGGAGCCCTCGCCATTTTACCAAAGATCAGTATCTTACTCGTCTTATCTTTGATGTTTGGTTTCCCTCTCTTATCAAGATGTGTTTATATTATATGCTAATAACCTTTTATATTTTCTGTGTTAGGAAAGCTTGTTGAATACTCAAGGAGGAGAATTCAAAGGATAGATTTGAAACATGAAAGAAGTTTTTCCCTTCAAGAATTGATGTCATACAAGGTTTGTTAAGGAACAACCTGAGGTATGTCTTAGCGTATAAGCTTTGTTACAAAGATCTCTTTATATAAAGATCATTCTTCCTTGAAATTTTGTTCTAGGGTTTTGAATCGTAAGAGATTCTTGTCTGGTTGATTAATCATTAGATTGAATCTACCCTCATTATATTTTGATCATTCGTATAAAACCTTAAAAGGTTCTCTATAAAACACTAACCTAAGGGTATATTTATAGTTATCAAACCCTAGTCTACTTAGGGTTAATGATGAAAGTCTAGAAATCCTATTATCTTGTTTAGAGTCTTGGTATTGTAAAAACCCTAGTACTTCAGGGTTTGTTGTTATTGTTTAAAATGAAGCCCTAAACCTTTAGGGATTGGTAAATTAGGGTTTATGACCAAAACCCTAATAATATCTATAGTAAGATCCTATGAATGGAGCTTGTTACCGCTCAAACTAGCAAGGGGCATAGGCATAAAAGGGACAATTGTTAGGTCAAGGGCAACAATGGAGGCTTAGCCCACTGTCACCTCAGCTAAGACTCCCTACTCTTTATGGATGTTCACCGATGGGAGCAGACCGGTATATGGAAAGTCACTTGTGAAGGATGAATCAACCAATCGATGTGAAATGACCTTAATAATCATTTTCCTATAAGGGGGTTAAGAATGGAGCTTACTTTCTCTTCAAGCAAGGTACAAAGATTTCTAGGATAAGGAGGTGAGGATTTGAGGGTTAGGTTAGAGGAATATGCCTTGTAAAGGAGTTTCCCAATCCTAAAATCCTTATTGAACTTGACTTCACGAATGGTTCTTGAAGAATTGACCTTTCAAAGGTATGGGACCACATGGGACCAAGTGGACCCAGCCTAGGTTAAGGAGAGAGAATCTAGCAACCAATGATGTTCTTAACCCAGAGAAGGAGGGGGAAAGGATCAAAGCAAGAATTTGCAATCGAAAGTGTCAAATTGATCCTAATGAGGTTCTAGCATAGGGAATACCAGAGTAAAGTTTGATCTCAGAGCTAGGGCTTGGGTTATCTCACAACTTTACTGTCGAAATGGCTTCAAATTTGGAGGAGGCCTTGAGGACACACCAGCGCAGTAGAGGCTAGGAGATCGAACTTTTTCTTTGGCTATTTTGTCGGGAAAATGATGCCCTAGGTGACCCAACTTGGCTAGACCTAGAAGAGAAAGGGAAAGGTGCAGAAAAATGTTCTTTGAGTGATCCCCTATTGGTGGACCAGTGCCTAATCCCTTGGGGAGAACGGAGTCCAGGAGAATGATAAGAAAGGAACTTGTCTTTCGGTCAAGGAGGCCTTAAGGACACTTGGCCTTTAGGGCAAGAAGAAGAGACCTCAAAGCTTTTATACTTCACTTGGAAAAAAGAGATGGATTATGAAGATAAATTCACCGGTGGACTTATCTCTGGGAGATTTCATTCATATACATGGCCCAAACATTGAGAGATGTTATATAGAAACAATAATTCCACAATTTTGCAATTATGCAATGCAGCAATTAGCCCTAGTATAGCGAAAATCCCATTCAATGCATATGACAAAAATAAAACAAGAATAGCATTAAATGTGTGTACTTACATGCAATAGAACATATCCAACCATCAATAATTTGACAATAAAGAAGCTCCAAGATAAAATACTCCAATCCAAACATCAAAATTCATCCATGCTCCAATTCATCATCCCAGAAAAAAGTGTGAAATTCTCTAAAGAAAAGAATGATTCAATCCAAAGTGATGATGAGCAAATGAACTCATCTCACTTGTATTTATACACTAATGAGGAGTTCAAAATAGCCTTCTAGGCCTACATAAACCCCAAAAATAAAATAATGTGTTAATAACCTAACTTTTTGTGACAAGCCCACCAAACTAGCTCACAAATTAAATAATAAGCCTCTTAATAGGTCAAATGAGAAATAATACATGTCGTAGGGCCCTCCAAGAGGCCTGATGAGGTCCATGGGTGCCATAATGGAGAATAGGAAGCTCAAAAGTGATAGACAAGGGGTTGGCTCCTTGCTCTCCAAACAATAAACCTATGGTGCTCCCAGTGGATGTGGGGGCACAATAATAACCTCACTGGTTTCCAAATGAGTCGAAGATGCCTGTAGATCATCTACAAAGGCTCAAATGATGGTGTAGGTGATGCCACATCATCCTACAAATCCTAGTGATCTGATAATGAGATCTAAGACAATTAATAAGGTGTTATAGACTCATGTGCATGGATTTGTCTATGTAATTTTATGCAATGGATCGATTAGATTGCGAATACACAGACAATGAAGCAGTAAACAAAAACATAATAGACAACACATAACACAACAAATTTAATGAGGAGTTCACCCAATACTCTTGGGCTACGTCTCCAACCATCAATAATTTGACAATAAAGAAGCTCCAAGATAAAATACTCCAATCCAAACATCAAAATTCATCCATGCTCCAATTCATCATCCTAGAAAAAAGTGTGAAATTCTCTAAAGAGAAGAATGATCCAATCCAAAGTGATGATGAGCAAATGAACTCAACTCACTTGTATTTATACACTAATGAGAAGTTCGAAATAGTCTCCTAGACCTACATAAGCCCCAAAAATAAAATAATGTGTTAATAACCTAACTTTTTGTGACAAGCCCACCAAACTAGCTCACAAATTAAATAATAAACCTCTTAATAGGTCAAATGAGAAATAATACATGTCGTAGGGCCCTCCAAGAGGCCTGATGAGGTCCATGGGTGCCATAATGGAGAATAGGAAGCTCAAAAGTGATAGACAAGGGGTTGGCTCCTTGTTCTCCAAACAATAAACCTATGGTGCTCCCAGTGGGTGTGGGGGCACAATAATAACCTCACTGGTCTCCAAATGAGTCGAAGATGTTTGTAGATCATCTACAAGGGCTCAGATGATGGTGTAGGTGATGCCACATCATCCTACAAATCCTGGTGATCTGATAATGAGATCTAAGACAATTAAAAAGGTGTTACAGACTCATGTGCATGGATTTGTATACGTTATTTTATGCAATGGATCGATCAAATTGTGAAATACACAGACAATGAAGTAGTAACAAAAACATAATAGACAACACATAACACAGCAAATTTAATGAGGAGTTCACTCAATACTCCTGGGCTAAGTCTCCTGGTCTAGCCTTCAGTGGTGGCCTCTCTATTATGTCTTCAAGCGGAGTTTTTTTTACAGCAGTATGAGTTCAAGCTGAGACTCAATACACAACAGATGCAACAACAAGAGCTATGCTTGAACCTCTCAAGCCTCTTTGAGTACACAGACTCCCCCAACGCTCTCTGTCTCTGTCCTAACTCTGTCTCGGCATTTGCCTGCAATACCGCCTCCTCTGTTTGCTCTTCGTTTGTGGCTTTTAAAGCCAAAACTGTGTTGCCTGTTTGTTTTAGGTTCTCGGCTCTCAGTCTCTGTGGCCTCTGTTCGCTTCGAATCCCTCTTCCAACGTTATACAATCATTGCATAACGCCTAAAGGGGAGGTGGCCACCTATTCTGTAACGTAAGAGTGCCTCCGACCTCTGGAACTCCTAAAACACTTGCTCTCTGTTTAACACAGCGAAACGTATTTGAAACTAAGAAAATCCGCCAAACTCTATGTCTCGGACTTCAAAAGTCCTTAGATCCACCTTATTCTTCTATCGGGTCCGCCTGTAAGTCACCATCACATATCGAAATGGCTCGTCCCTGTGTATTTTGGAAATACATTAAAAACTGCGAAAATGCAATAGAAATGGCTTTCCTCCAGACTTGAAACTATATGTATTAGCCTTAAGGTACCCTTTCGAGTTCGGCTTATCGCATCGGCGCTTTCTCCTTCGCATTTCATTTAACAACGAAACTGCGAAAATACATTAAAAATGGTGTTTGACGGATCTCAAGATCCATATATTATGGCTTATAATGTTATCGGGTCCGGTCCATTGGATCGCATATATGCATATGTACATAAACCCCCGCTCCTTTGTATTTGCCGATTGCGATTTTGCGATGCAACATGGGTCGTCGATCTGCGCACTTTATCAACAGTCCTCATTGACCCCACAAGTCACCATAGCATCTCCTATGAAGTCTCCGTCGATTGTCGTCGCAAGTCTTATGTGGATTCCGCCGAAGACCACCGCCAATTGCGATCTGCCACTCAGATATGGACCGTTGATCAGCCAGATCTGACAACTACTATGCATTACTTTGTTCCACCTCCAATACTCTGTCGTTTCACTAATTTCACGGGTTTTTGCCTCCCGATAGTGTTTTTCCCCATTCTGAAAGGTTTTCTTATGCGATCTTCTTTGGTCTTTGGCATGATTTTTCGAGTTTTTTAAGACTTAGAGAGTGTTCTTGGATCCATTTGGATCACACCTTCCCACTGAAAAAGGCTTTTGAACCACCAAAAGTTGGTTTTCAAACATCGCTTAAGTGAGGATACAGCTGCCTCACTTGCCCAATCTCTATCCATTTGACACTGCTAGGTTTTGGACCTTTGAGTCCAATTCTTAGGTACTCCACGTCCCCTCTGCGCGTAGTCCTCACCTTCCTGTCCAGAACTGTATCTTCCTGTAGCTCATTGAGGTATTCAAGCAACAGATCATCAATGGAAGGCAATTGACTTTGCTCTTCAAGATCTTCAATTAATGAAGATTCAAACAGTGTTAAGTTTTCTGCATTTACCACTGAATAGATATGCATGTAAGCTGGCAAATCAAGGCGGAAAGCATTCTCACCAATTTCTTCAAATACCTTAAAAGGCCCATACCTTATTGGCTTCAATTTCTTTCCCTCACCTTGCATTCTGTCCTTGCTGATATACAACCAGACTTGATCACCAACTTGGAAGTTGTGCTCCACCTGATGTTTGTCATGCCTTGCCTTGTACTTGGCTTGGCTCTTCTCCAGCGGTTCCAGCACTGCCTTGTGAATTTCTTGGATCTGTCCAATGAACCTAGTTGCTTTGTCCACATCACTGTGTCCAGCAACTGCTATGTCTTTTTCAAAGACAAAATCCAAGGGAGACCTTGGTATAAAACCAAAACAAGTCTTAAAAGGAGATCTCTGTGTAAAAGAATGTTGCACATAACATAAATGTTCATCCCAAAGCTTGGGATGTTCACTGCAATAACCCCTGAGCAACTGGATCGTTGTCCTATTGACTACCTCTGTTTGGCCATCTGTTTGTGGATGAAAGGTTGTGCTCTTCTTCAGTCTGGTGTCCATCAATTCCCACAGACTTGACCAAAACTTCCCAACAAATCGGGAGTCTCGATCAGATACTATGAAAGTGGGTAACCCAAAATTCACCCAGACATGCTGAAAGAACAGCTTCGATGTTTGCTCAACTGTAATCTGCTTATTACAAGGTATTAAAATACACATTTTGTTGACCCTGTCGACAATAACATATAAATAGTCATGTCCCTTTCTAGATTTTGGCAATCCCCCAACAAAGTCCATGGAAACACTTTCCCAAGGAAGGGAAGGGACTGGTAGCGGGGTGTACAGGTCTAGCTTTCTATTGTTGGGCTTACTTTTAGCAAACATGGTACACCCTCTTACATATCTAGAAACTGTTTCATGCATTCTTGGCCAATAGCAGTATCTTTGCAGCTGTGCAACTGTTTTACTTACACCAAAATGACCTGATATCAGAGAAGTGTGTGCTTCCCTAATTATGTTAACTCTTTCTGTTTGTGGAATGCATAGCTTTCCCAAATGATACAAGAGTTGGTCCTTAACATAGTAATCCAATTCTTCTACCTTTTTGCCATTACTTAAAGCTGCATATACATCTTTAAAGTCTATATCTTGAGCATATTGTTCAATGTAGCTTTCATGCATTACTGAGTTATGCTTAATAGATGCATTTATGATTGGTCTGGAAAACATATCTGCAACTTTATTGTGTATGCCCTTTTTATATCTGATGACTAAATGAAACTGCTGTAGGAAACCCATCCACCTATAGTGTCTTGATTACTGCAATTTGGTTTGTGAGTGCAAATACTGAAGTGGTTGATGATCAGTATGTATAGTTGTTTCTTTGCCCATTAACTACTACAGAATTAAAAGTCTCAGAATGGTAACATATGGGTTTACCATGTTGCATCAACATTGCTCCCATGGCATAGTCACTGGCATCTGTTTCGATCTCAAATGGTTGTTGAAGATTTGGCAATGCTAGTACTGGTGTTGTACTAATTTTTTCTTTAAAAAGGTGTCTAAGGCTTTCTGCTGTTTGCCTCTCCACTGAAACACCTTGTTCAATCCTATTAAAGCATGTAAGGGCGCTGCAATTAAGGAAAAGTTAGCAATAAACTTTCTCCAATATTGTGTTGCTCCTAAGAAGCTTCTAACTTCTGTAGCAGACTTGGGCTTAGGCCAATTCACAATGACTACAACCTTAGAGGGATCTATCTTCAATTCACCACCCCCTACAATATGACCCAAATAATTCAAAGATGTTTTACCAAATTCACATTTTGATAATTTAACATAGAGATTTTCTTGCTTCAAAACATCTAGAGTCTGCTTTACATGCTTTAAATGTTCTTCCCGTGTTTTACTAAATACAAGAATGTCATCTAGATATACAATTACAAAATCATCAATAAAAGGCCTGAGTACATCATTCATAAATCTCATGAAAGTGGCAAGAGCATTAGTCAAGCCAAAAGGCATGACTAGCCATTCATACAGCCCTTGCTTTGTTTTGAAAGCAATCTTCCATGCATTTTGCTCTGCTACTCTGACCTGATGGTAACCACTACGCAAGTCCAACTTGGAAAAGTAAACAACTTCCTTCAACTGATCGAATAGATCATATCAATGCGAGGAAGGGGATAATGATTCTTGATCGTTATTTTATTCAGTGCTCGGTAATCAATGCACATCCTCCACGAACCATCCTTCTTCCTCACCAACACGATAGGAGATCCGCATGGTGATGTGCTCGCTCTTATGAACCCTTTCTCGAGCAGCTCCTGTACCTGCTTCTTGATTTCTGCATTCTCTAAAGCGGATAGCCTGTACATTTCGATGTTGGCAATGGAGCATCTTGTTGCAAATTAATATCATGTACAATTTCCCTTTTGGGTGGTAGACCTTTTGGTTCTTGAAATAAGATATCATATTCTGAAACAACTTTTTCTAAATCGGCTTGTTGTTTAGCATCACAGCCTTCAAATACATTGGTTTTATCAGGTTTCTTTTCTTTTACAACTATCAGTAAAAATTGCTTACACGAATTTACAATTCTTTTCGTCTGTCAACTAAGTTTAACTTGTCTAGTCACTTGCAGCTTTGCTTTATCACATACCGAACCTAATGGATATGGCTTCTTGTGAGGTGTGGTTAGTAGTCCCAATTTCTTTACAATTGCTTCAGAAATCAAGTTTACTTGTGAGCCACTATCAAATAAAATATCAATCTTTTGATGCTTGGAAATAACTTTAATATGAAAAAGCTCATGTCATTTCCTCTCATTTTCTTCACTATCAATAGTTTGAGCATAATTACTAGTAGATGCTTCAGAATTTTTACCTTTTATACCTCTGGCTGGAATTGTATCAATCTTTCGATGCTTGAAAATAACTCTAATATGAAAAATCTCATGTCTTTTCCTCTCATTTTCTTCACTATCAATAGTTTTGGCAGAATTACTAGTAGATGCTTCAAAAAATTTACCTTTTATACCTGTGGCTGCAATTGTTGGTTCATCACCTAAGTCTGACCCCAAATCTTTCTATATCGCAGCAGTAGTCTTCTTCTTCTTGCCATCGAACTTCTTGGGTTTTAGCTCCGGATGCAAAGACCAACAATGTTCATCATCATGTCCATCCTTCTTGTAATGAGTGCATGAAGATTTGGCCTTTTGTACAGAATTTACCTTCCTCTCTTTCCATTTCTGCTTCCTCCTTTCCTTGTTCTTGCTTGCAATGTGTTTTGATGATCCCCCAATCTCTGGGTTCGAATTCTTGCCTCTAGCCTCTAGATGGGTAGCCTGAACAGATACCTCATCTATGCTAGTAGGGTTAAACATGAGGATGGTGTGCCTCAAATAGCTGTGTATACCACCTATATACTTCGGCAAGGTTTCAGGTGAGTCTAAAGAAATGCCTAGAATCAAAGCTCTTTTTCTAAATTCTTGGGTGTAGCTTTATACACTTTGCCCTTTTAATTGGCAAAGCGTTTGCCAACTCATCATAGCTTGCTGCATATAAGCTAGTGGATAGAATTGTTTTTTAATTGCAGAAAAAAATTCACTCCAGACAGAAAGAATTTTACCATGCTTCTTCAAGTCAGTTTGTATCTTGCCTTCCCACCATACCAAGGCAGTTCCTCCAAGGAAAAGTTTCAGGTGAGTCTAAAGAAATGCCTAGAATAAAAGCTCTTTTTCTAAGTTCTTGGGTGTAGCTTTGTACACTTTGCCCTTTTAATTGGCGAAGAGTTTGCCAACTCATCATAGCTTGCTACATATAAGCTAGTGGATAGAATTGTTTTTTAATTGCAAAAACAAATTCACTCCAGACAGAAAGAATTTTACCATGCTTCTTCAAGTCAGCTTGTGTCCTGCCTTCCCACCATACCAAGGTAGTTCCTCCAAGGCATAGGCTGGCCAGCTAAATTTTACTCCTGTCTGAATCAATATTCTACACCCTGCAATACACATCAATCTGTCTGATCCAGTTATCTAGCTTCTCTACATTTAATTCTCCATCATATATTGGCAAATCAAATTTAACATCTAATTTAATCAGAGATATTTTCTTCTTTTTATTTTCAACGTTGTCAGGAGGTGTGGACAGAGGAACCTCTTTTCCTTTCCCTTTGCCTTTAGAATGGCCATCTATAAGAGATTCTTTTGTTCCTTTGTCTTGTTTGGAGGTTGAAGAGTCTTCACTTCACCTTTCTTAAATTCTCTATACATTTCTTCTACCATGGCTCTCATGGTCATAAAACTGTCCATGAACTATGAGTCTGATTCCAAGGGATTTTCTTTTGCCATTTTCCTCCTAGGATAGACTCTACCAATTTTTGGGTTAGTTTCAACCAATTCTCCTTCTCCTAATTTGAGCTTTGACCTAGTTATCATTCACCAATCCAGCACAAGCTTGTCTAACCTTAGTAAACCTAAAGCTCTAATACCACTTGATCTGATAATGAGATCTAAGACAATTAATAAGGTATTACAGACTCATGTGCATGGATTTGTCTATGTTATTTTATGCAATGGATCGATCAGATTGCGAAATACACAGACAATGAAGCAGTAAACAAAAACATAATAGACAACACATAACACAGCAAATTTAATGAAGAGTTCACCCAATACTCCTGGGCTATGTCTCCTAGTCCAGCCTTGAGTAGTGGCCTCTCTATTATGTCTTCAAGCAGAGTTTTTTTTTACAACAATATGAGCTCAATCTGAGACTCAATACACAACAGATGCAACAACAAGAGCTATGCTTGAACCTCTCAAGCCTCTCTAAGTCCACAGACTCCCCCAACGCTCTCTGTCTTTGTCCTAACTCTGTCTCGGCATTTGCCTGCAATACCGCCTCCTCTGTTTGCTCTTTGTCTGTGGCTTTTAAAGCCAAAATTGTGCTGCCTGTTTGTTTCAGGTTCTCGGCTCTCAGTCTTCGTGCCCTTTGTTCGCTTCAAATCCCTCTTCCAGCGTTATACAATCATTGCATAATGCCTAAAGGGGAGGTGGCCACCTATTCTGTAACATAAGAGTGCCTCAGGCCTTTGGAACTCCTGAAACACCTGCTCTCTGTTTAACACAGTGAAATGTATTTGAAACTGAAAAAATCCACTAAAACTCTATGTATCGAACTTCAAAAGTCCTTAGATCCACCTATTCTTCTATCAGGTCCGCCTGTAAGTCACCATCACATATCGAAATGGCCCGTCCCTGTGTATTTTGGAAATACATTAAAAACTGCGAAAATGCATTAGAAATGGCTTTCGTCCGGACTTGAAACTATATGCATTAGCCTTAAGGTACCCTTTCGGGTCCGGCTTATCGCATCAACGCTTTCTCCTTCACATTTCGTTTAACAACAACACTATGAAAATACATTAAAAATGGTGTTTGACGAATCTCAAGATCCATATATTATGGCTTATAATGTTATCGGGTCCGGTCCATCAGATTGCATATATGCATATGTACATAAACCCCCGCTCCTTTGTATTTGTCGATTGCAATTTTGTGATGCAACATGGGTCGTCGATCTGCGTGCTTGATCGACGGTCCTCTTTGACCCCGCAAGTCGCCATCGCATCTCCTATGAGGTCTCCATCGATCGTCGTCGCAAGCCTTATGTGGATTCCGCCGAAAGCCACCACCGATTATGATCTGCAACTCAGATCTGGACCGTTGATCGGCCAGATCTGACGGCTACTGTGCATTACTTTGTTCTGCCTCCGATACTCTATCTTTTCACTGATTTCACGGGTTTTTGCCTCCCAATAGTGTTTTTCCCCATTCTGAAAGGTTTTCTTATGCAATCTTCTTTGGTCTTTGGCATGATTTTTCGAGTTTTTGAAGACTTAGAGAGTGTTTTTGGATCCATTTGGATCACCTGGGTCAGGTGCCAAGTGCATGGTACATCCGTAGGGTTGGCTAGGCAAAGGTGAACCAGGTGCATCTTCTTCGTCCAATAGGTGAATCTTGAGCAATCTCTAAACATCCTCGGGGATCCATGGAATGATGTCTACCACTGTGGAGCCCATGGTTCTTAACACACACCCTATATGTGCCAATGTAGCCCTCTGGAGGGTTAAGACCCCATATAGGGAGACCAAACCCAAGATGGAGACCTTCTGCAATCCTGCATAAGATCCAATGTGTCCCCTAGCCTTCCAGTACAACAAGTCATTAAATAAATCGAGTAAAAGAGCTTACCAACAATGGACCACAGGTGGGAACTTCATAATGACCTGCCCTTCCATAATGGGCTTGGGGATGTGCCAATGTTTCCAAACTCCAAATGGGGTTAACCAAGTATCCTATTAGGTGGTTTCTACTTCTAAAGGGGATAATACATTCAAGGTACATAATGTATAGCAAGGAGCAATCGTGATACATGAGGTGCCCCGACCTTGATTTTTCCACCCATCTTTATATGCCTTTTGCCTTTTTATGATTTTTCTTTGATTAATTGCTCAGGGCTCAAGGGATAAGAGCATGATGCGTGAGATATAGCAGTGGATACCCGTTTTTAAGGTAGGGTGGTTCATTGCCCACCAGGGGTTGGTACAATCATGGTTTCCTAATACCTATATGATGAAGGAGACTCATAGAACCTGTAGGAACCAAGGTGGTGGCCATGATGATGAAGTAGAGCTCATGTACTAGCTTTTTCCCACGTGCTAAATGTGTTTGTCCTGACCATCTTTTGCATTTTGTGGTATATTTTCCTGTTGAATGTGGCCAATTATGCTTTTTCTTTTTCTTTTTAGCTGCATCAACCTCTGGGGCATCATTCCAGGCCTGACCCAAGGTGTGGGCAAGGGGAAGGGGAGAACTAGCCCTGTGTGGACCCAGTGGAGGAATGTGGACCTAGGTGGGAGAAATGATGAATGGAGTAATAATGAGTGGAAAGGGGGTAATATATGCGGATGAGGGAGCGGGACCACGCAACCAAAATTAGGGTTTCCCATGAAATACCATCCCTAAAGCCAAATGGTCAGTAAAAGAGATCCCACAGGACTAGAATCCAAGGTTAATATCCCAAAAGGGGTCTAGGGGACAAGAGCACAGACCTAGTCCATTCTTTTTGTTGAATCCCCCCATTAATCCATGCCCATAAGTGTCCATGATAAGAAAACTACAATACTCAATTACCAAATGACAAGACATATCTTTAGGTTCGAGAGGCCCACCTTCAAACATACGATCATGGCAGATGGGTGAGGGATCACATGGCTGGCTCAAGTGGCGGAGAAATGGCACAATGAGCTAATTGGTAGCTGCAAGGGGCTACTGGCTTCCAACCGAGGACCATCTTGGAGAAAAAAAACCCTGGGATATCACCCACAAAATGGTGGGTAACGAAACCCTAGGTGTATGTTTGTCTATCTGATCGAAACCCTAGCCTGGTCAAAATTGTTGTATGTCTAAATTTAATGTATTGATATTTGTGTCTTGGGTTTGCCTAATGGATATTGTTGTGATATGCTTGTGCATGATTATGAAATCCTATATATGTATATATGCTAACCTAATTGTTGGTACTTGTAGTTTGTAAATTCTAGAGTTTGTAACTCAGCCTTAGTAGAAGTTTGATATTCTAATATTGCTTCTGATATGATGATTAAATCTAGGGTTTGCAACAAACTCTAGTAGACTCTAAATTGTATAGTAAAATTGTTATTTGATTGAATTGATGATATATAAGGCTTTGTGTCTCTAAGATGGAATCTAGGGCTTGTAATGGATCATAGTAGAATTTGTCATATATCTTTGAAATAATATTGAGGCCCTAGATAGAATGAGACTGATCTAAGTTACTTTATGTTGTAGTCTAGGGTTTGTAACAAAACCCTAGCAAGAAGTTGAAGTTTAGAAGTATATGTCTCTTACTGATTATGAACCTCACCAAGTTTAGGTATTTGATGTCTAAAATATTTGATTATTTTAATGGTTCCATTATATTGGCATAACTTTGATATTGTATGTATATATTTGGTTGTACTTGCTATTAAAGTTTTGCAGGTACACATGATGTTCGTATGAGCATGATCAAGATGACCTTGATGAAGTTATGAAAGGTTGAAGCTTCTCTAATGTTATAGAAGAAGAAAGTAGTTGATCTCCCTAAGTTAAGAGGGAGCCTGGATAGAAGAAAGGGTACATCTCCCCAATTGAGAGGGAGGGCATATTATGACAGTGAATACCTAGCAGTAAGCAAAAATACTATTGATGAATATGAAGTTGCAAACAAAAGACTTGAAAAGATCTAAGGATGTATTTGGTGCTGCTAAAGAAATGAAAGAAGAAGAAACCTTCCGACAAATTATATATGGATAACTTGATGATGATATAAGCAACATCTGAATGAATGAAGACCCTGAAGGTTTGTGTTTACTTGTATGTATATTTGAAAGTTTATTATTGACTGGGGTTTGTGCTTGTACAGGTAAATCTCTCCATTGAAAGGTTGAACACTCTGGAAGCATGCTTGGACAAATGGATATTTCTAGTTTGATAGGGAGACTTGAAACATCTAATGGTGGATGCTTGGGAGGACATCTGGTCGGCCTATGTGTTGATGTCTACATCCCAAAGAGGAAGGGTGGCGTTGGTCATGGAACTCCAACCTTGGATACACACCTAGATCCCTGGGTTATGGTTAGCAAGTAACCCTGATGGTAGCTAGAGTGGTTGAAAGCTTGAGTCCATCTTAGTCCCACCCAAATAGAAAACCCTGGTTGGGTATCTGGTCCATGGCACTGAGTGTGCTTGAACTCTTCGTAGTTCATATTGGAGATCTTCCATGTACCTCTATATGGTTGTAATTATGAATACCTCCCTAGTTAAGAGGGAGTGTTGAAGAATGTAACTAGGTTCGGTCTTCATAAATGTATTTAAGTCACAATATATTGTACTTGTCAAAAGAAAGAAAATGAAATTTTATTATTATTAAAATTGACTTATTAAAGCATGGGTTTCATGCTTGGGTCAATTGTTTTTAGGTCAAAGCCTTTATTGTAGGCTTCTAGGGTTTATGTCAAGTGTCCAATTGTTTGTAGGTCAAAGCCTTTATTGTAGGCTCCTAGGTTTTATGTCAAGTGTCATTGTCCATGTCATAATGTAAAGAACTATTCTTGGGATTTATTTGTCAATGAAGAAATTTATTTTATAGTAAAATAGGTCAATTAGGCCTCCTCCACCAAGTCGGCCTAAACTGGGCAGCAGAATCACTATATAAATGCAGCAACTCGACCTCATTTGGGACTCACTCACCACAAGTTCGATCTGCAACTTCTGGGGTTAGAAAAGGGTGTGAATTTCAAGGAAGAAGGGAAGAAGCATAGTGAAGAAGAAGGTCTCTCTCAAACATAAAAGGTTGAAATTTTCTCTCTTTCCCAAAGGTGTGAAGTTGTGCAGCTGCTGGAAGGGGGGCCAAAATTCTGCAGTAACTGGGAGGCCGAAATTCTGTTGCTGGGGGTCGAAAATTCTGCAACTGGAAATCAAATTACTAGATTGTCTGTAGTATACCTAGGGGGGATATTATGGGGTACAGAAGGAGGTACCCAAGGGAATAATGTAATAATGGGATGGGCCATAGTTAATAAATAAAGTGGTTAATTTGCATCATGTAAGGGACCACAAGTAGTTAGCAATAATGTAATAAGACCATTGTATTAGATATATGGTATTGAGAGAACCATGGTAATGACCAATGGTATTGTATGTATGAATTATATATAGAGGCTAGAGACTCCCCATTGAGAGATGTCAAGGATTATTGTATTGGCAAGCATATGGCTTGTGGAGTGTTCTCCTTCCTTAAGGAGTGATTGTATGGTGTTACCATACCTTAAGGGTTTGATCAATAAAGAGAAGTTTATCTATTTATCTCTTGTTATTTATGGGTATTTTTGTTTTATCATATATTTTTGGGTCAAATCTATTACAAGTGGTATCAGAGCACTTTTTTGAGCAAGCGAAGAGATATTTTTTTTAGTTTTTTGCAGAAAATTTTTGGGGCAACAAGTTTGCAAATCAGATCTATAACTTCTTGTGCAAAATTCGAAGAAACAAATTGCAGATCTGGATTCTTTGCGAAAAATACCCAATTTCAAAACAAACAAAAAAATCCGCCGAATCAAAGTCAGGATGAGGGAGATATCGCTGATTTAAAAATCACTAAGTAACTGGATTCGTCCTATAGGCCCCACGAATCCAAATCCGTCGTGTCCGACACGATTCTCTCGAAATTTGTGTCCAAAAAACATGACACGTCGTGTCCTTTTTTGCCACGTCGAATCCGACTGCGTGTCACGATTTTGGCAGTGTGTCACGATTTTGGGAATCGTGTCCTATTTTCCAAGACTCACTAGGCAGAAAAAGTGACCTGCGCGGGTATGAAAAGGGCATATTTGCTCATTACAGCCATGCATATTTTCATTTGGCAAGTGTTTTGTGAGTTGTTGGCAAGTGGAGAAGGGTTTGCAGCAAGGAGTTAAGGGAGTAAAGCATTCAGCAAGGAGATTCAAGCACCAGGTAAGTGCATTTTACCTCCATTTTTTTGCATTTCTTACAGTAGTTTGTATATGATTTTTTGTTTACAAATTTGTGCATGCTTTGTTCATTTCTTTTACAGTATTCATGGCTCAATCAAAGGCAGCAGTTAGGGGTCAAAGGAAAGGCAAGAATGTTATGGGTGGAGATGCCCCTCCTCCCCCAATATCTTCAGAGTCTGCTGCAAGTAATGTTGAGGGAAGAGGAGGACCTAAAGACAATGATAAATATCCATTGTGGAAATATGTCACAAGAGAGGATGGGCCAAACACCAAGGGAAAGGGAGGAGGCAATGTGCAATGGAAATGCAACTTTTGTCACATTTCTTTCAAAAGCACATATTACCGTGTGAAATCACATTTGTTGGCTTTACCTGGTTGTGGGATTGGAGCTTGTAAAGTTGTTTCTTTACAAAAAAGAAAAGAATTGGAAAAGGAGGCCAATGTTGGTATGGAACATGTGGCTTCAAAATCAAGAAAACCCAAGAATGAAGATCCCCTTCCATTTTTGAGGAAAGCCACTACCAAATTTCCATTTAAGAGTTCTACTTCTACTGGGGGACAAGCATCAAAAAGAAGAGCACTTGGTCCAATGGAAAAAAATTTCCAAAAAGAGAGACAGGAAGAGCTTGATCTCACCATTGCCTTCTTCTTCTATCAAAACTTCATATCATTTAAAGTTGCACGTTCACCTCTCTTTATTGAGATGTGCCGAGCTCTAACTCAAGGGGCTCCAGCAAGGTATGTGCCTCCTGGGTCAGAGAAGCTCAGAACCACATTGTTGACAAAGGCAAAAAAGGAGGTCCAAAAAATGCTTGAGCCTATTGTAGCATCATGGCCAACATCTGGGGTTAGCATTGTTTCTGATGGATGGACAAATCCAACACGACACCCAATCATCAACTTCATGGTGTCTTCCTTGAGTGGTCCAGTTTTCATGAAAGCAGTGGATACACTTGGCGAATACAAGGATGCACAATTTATTGGTGAGTTCTTTATTAAAGTTATTGAAGATGTAGGTGTTGATTCTTGTGTGAAAATCATTACAGATAATGCACCTGTTTGCAAGGCTGCTGGCATGATTGTGGAAGCTAAATATCCACAAGTGTGTTGAACACCTTGCATTGTCCAGTCATTGAACTTAGCACTGAAATCCATTGCTTCTGATGCGCTGTGGATTGGAAGCATTATTGAGGATGCAAGACATATCCGTAACTTTGTGCAAAATCATACAAATGCCCTCACTATCTACAAGGAGTACACCAATCTATCATTGTTGAAGATCGTTGATACACGGTTTGCATCTTCATTCATGATATTGAAGAGGCTGAGGGAGGTCAAGACCGCTCTTGGGTCAATGGTTATTTCTGAGTTTTGGTCTTTTTGGAGAAAGACAGATCAGGGAGCCTCTAAAAGAGTGAAGGACACAGTGCTAGATGATGCCTGGTGGGAGAGGGTAGATCTAATTATTTGGATCATGGACCCTATCATTTCTTTGCTTCGATTTGCAGATACAGACCAACCCATCCTAGGAGAGGTTTATGAGGGATGGGATTCCATGATTGAGTCTCTGAGGAGCATTATTCTACAAAGTGAGTGCCCCGAGTATGAGACATCACTAGAGGCCTTCTGTGATACCATATATGATATTCTTGTCAGCAAATGGGACAAGAATTGTACACCTTTACATTGTTTGGCTCACTCATTGAACCCCAAATACTACAGCCATGAGTCGCTGAATGGTGGACCTTCCCGCAAATTCCCTCCTCACATGGATGGTGAAATCTCACAGGGGAGGAAAGAGGCATTCAGGCGGATTTATCAGGATAGTGCATTGCTTGCTGAGGTGGAGGATGCCTTTGTAGAGTTTTCCACTAGCAGTGGTCGATTTGGAGGTTATGATGTGATTAGAGACAGGGGGGCTAAGAAGCACTATTCTTGGTGGGAAAATCATGGGGCAACAAGCCCTCCTCTTCAGCAGTTAGCCATGAGGCTCCTCTCTCAGGTGACTTCATCCTCTTGTTGCGAGAGGAATTGGAGCACATATGGGAATTTGTATAGTGTGAAGAAGAGCAGGCTTGAGCAGTCTAGGGCAAAGACAATGGTGTATGTGCACACCAACCTTCGTCTTATTTATAGGCAGAGGGAAGAGTGGTTGAGGTGAAAGACAAAGATGTGGGATGTCTTTCCTAATGATATGGGTCTAGACACCAGTGTTGAGTTGGCATTGGCCAACATGGATCTCAATGATCCAGTGCTAGAGCCTGTTAGATTTGATGACTTAGAGAGGTCAACCTCCACACCAGCAGATGCAGAGGCGACTATGGATACAGGGGAGGAAGAGGATGCAGAGGAGAGCAGTGGGGACCATGATGATGAGGACATTGATGTTGATTCTGATGTTGATTGATGCCTTGAGGCTTGTATACCTGTAGTTGTTTTATATTTTCTATTTCTATTTGCCATTGGCATTACACCAGCACTACCTATGTAACACATTTTGATTTGATGACTTAATGAGAAAACTACAGTTGTCAGTGTGTTTATCTTACTATCTTGTAGTTGTAAGTTGTCTTTCAGTTATGAATTATGAATCATGATTTAATAGATTTATCATTTATGTGACCAGTAACACTGACATGTATTTGAATTTTGTATGTACTATGCATGCTAATGGCTATAGATGAAGATCTATGTTTGAAATCAATAAATTTGTATCATTAATTAAAATTTGTGTAAGAAATATCTAATTTTTAATATATATATATATATAAAATAATATATAACGAATCCTACGTGTCCTGTTCCGAGGGGTCAACATGTCCGAATCCGACACCACGAATCCCGAATCCTCGTGTCAGGTGACTTAGAAAAATCAACTGTGTTGCAGAAATTTTGTGACGAAAATTCGTGGACGGCAAATATCTAGTTAATTTTTTGTCGATTTTGTGGAGAATTTTGAGAAACTCATTGCAAATCTGAGATCCTCTTGAAAAATTACCCAATTTCAAAAGAAAAATCAGTGGAATCGGAGTACGGATGAGGGAGATATCGCTGATTTAAAATCAGCGTCTTTTTTAGAATTTTTGTGACGACGGGACAGTTGCAGCACGAATCTGAAATTCCAGACTGCCTAGATCGGGATTTCTATCACATGGGAAAATGCAAAATGGCTGTTCCATTTCCAAAAACAAGTCATAATAAGAATTCTAAGCAATATTGACCGAACTGTGGCCATTTTAAATTTTTGCCAAGTGACTTTTTTTTTTCAAATCCCTCTTCATGGCTTCTAGCAATATGTTTTCAGGAAAAAATGATGGGCCCGACTATTGAAAAATTTATACAAGATCAAAAAGTTGACTTCCCAAGGTATTGGAAGGACAAAATAGGGTATTATTTGAAAGATGAGGCTGCTATATGGTGGAAATAACTTGACAGTGAGATTTTGAAGTTATGTCGTGCTGACGAAATTGAAAAACTATTTTTGGACAAATGGTCTCATACTGGAAAGAAGGAAACCAAAAAACCTAGCAAAGATTTTATTTTTACAGGAAATAAGGAAACCAAGACACCTAAAGGGTTATTTTTTGTTGGTATCTCCTTATTACAGGTTCATGGATTAATTCAGAAGGAGAAGATCATTGTGTCTATAAATCCTAGTTGCAAGCATAACTTTATGAATGTTAGTTTGGCAAAAAAATTGCAAGTTTCAGCAAAACACATTGAAAACACACAGATTGATAATGAGGATGTTCAAGTTTATAAAGATTTGAAGCATTCTATGAATAAGTATGTGTTGCATTGTGATTTTTATACTCCAGATATGGATAACATGAATATCATTGGATGGAATCTGTGGGTATTGTCAATATTAATGTGCAGAAGAAATTCATGAAGCTCTGGTATAAAAAGAAGAAAATTACATTGCAAGATATTTCCATTAAAACCCAAGCAGATACTATGGACACAGAAGCACAAAGCTCTAATGACACTGACACATCAGATGATGAGCCCTTGATGGTCGACAACCAAACACAAACATCAAACCAGGAACTAGAAAAAGCACCAGACACCACTCAGGCACCAATAGTAGAGGAATTCAAGAAAGATATTCCCTCGGTTAAAGCTTCAGCACATCAACACCCACATCACCCAACGAGACAACAACCAATAAGGTGGCAAAGAACGAGCAACAAGGACAACAACCCCAGGACGAAGGATAGAGTGGTGCGATGAACCACCCACAACACATCAACACAGAAGAGCCACCAGGTTCAACTTCCATCTCAAGCGAACGAAGCACCAACTTGATTGAGGGTTCACCTTTCTCTTGGATGGATAGATGCACGTGCATGGTAACAATGGACTATTCTTTTGAGTAGATCTTATTATTTGTGTTATTCTTATGTTTTAGGGGCGAAACATGTTTAAGGAGGTGGAATGTAGTATACCTTGGGGGGATATTATGGGGTACAGAGGGGCTACCCAAGGGAATAATGTAATAATGGGATGGGCCATAGTTAATAAATAAAGTGGTTAACCCGCATCATGTAAAGGACCACAAGTAGTTAGCAATAATGTAATAAGCCCATTGTATTAGATATATGGTATTGAGACAACCATGGTAATGACCCATGGTATTGTATGTATGAATCATATATAGAGGTTAGAGACTCCCCATTGAGAGATGTCAAGGATTATTGTATTGGCAAGCATATGGCTTGTAGAGTGTTCTCCTACCTTAAGGAGTGATTATATGGTGTTACCCTACCTTAAGGGTTTGATCAATAAAGAGAAGTTTATTTATTTATCTCTTGTTACCTCTGGGTATATTTGCTTTATCATATATTTTTGGGTCAGATCTATTACATTGTTGTTGGGTAGAAGCTGGTAGATAATAAGAAGACTACTACATCATCTTGGAAGGCTGACTTGGTGGAGGAGGAACGTCTAGGGTCTTGGTCCATCTCAATTTGAATTACTGAAGGAAGAGTTCTTGAATAGGTTTTCCCTATATAGAGGTTTATATAGAGGTTTTAGCCCTAGTTGTCCGCCTACATCTGTTGTCCCTGATCTTCATATTTTTCTTTTGATAATTGCTTGATGATTAAAGATAAAAGAAGAACATAAGAATATCACAAGTAATTATCAACATAAGAAAATTTTTCTGCTTTTCTGATTTTCTAACAAGAAGAAGAAGAATTTGCCTACCTTACGAGAAAGATGACAAGAGGAACAAGTAGGTACAAAGGCAAACTTTTGTTAGTATGTTTCAATTGTGGTGATATTGGCCATTTTGCAACTAATTTCCCTCATAAGAATGAAGCATTTACAAAAGGAAAGAAGGGTCAAAGAAACTTCAACAAGCAAGCTAAGAAGAAAGGGTTTAAGAAAAGCTTATTCTCCAAGGAAGATAGTTCCTCAACTGAAGAAGAGAGTGACAATGATGAAGAAAACAAAGACAGAGTATTATTTATCGCTAAGCGTAACAAGAAGGAAGCACCTGACGAAGAAGAAATGACTGAAATCGAATTTTGAAATGAAGTTGTCAAAGTTTTAAAACAACTCAAAGCAGAAAGGAAAAATGTCAATTCTTCGGAAGCCAAATTGAAGGAAGTAAAAGAACACGCCAAGAACCTCAACCAATGTTGCACGAAGCGGAAGCGCGGAAGCGGAAGCGGAAGCGCGGAAGCGGAAGCGGAAGCGTGGAAGCGTCATTTTCCAAAAATCTAGGAAGCGAAGCGTCCGCGGAAGCGTCTGCTATATATATATTTTTTTTTATATTTTTTTGCATTTATACTCAAAACAAACATTCCAAATACCAAATTAATTGTAGAAGACATGAAAACATGCATATTTTTGCATAAATCAAGATAGATATAACATCCATTGTACATTAATGATCTAGAATCTAGATTCTTCTCCTCTTGTCTAGCCTTTGCCTCTACCTCGATTGTCTAGGGATATTAGTCAACATTGCCCAATTTTGATCAAACTACCTAATTCAAGACTTAAAATATGGTAGAAAAAGCTTAACATGTTTGATCGATGATTTTGACTTGATTGAAAGGTAATTTTTTGCTAAGGGTGTGCCGCGTGACAAAGGAGTTCAACAATTAACACCACCAACACCAGGGTACATATAGGGCTTGGTGCTCTTGATTAAATGCTAATCGCATACCTTCATACTTGATATAATCTAATGAAATGCCACAATCCCATTGATCCTGAATACCTGAAAACTGTTAAGTCTGCTGAATTTTGAATAGGATATGAAATTCTATTTTCTCCATGTGAAGTCCAATGAGGCTGGAACCACTCTCAAACATTCTGAGTCATTTCATGGTAATGTTAAAAATTTAAGTAAAAGGATGAAAATGAAAAATAAAGGAGAATGTCACTTTTACTTTAAGAATTTAACATTACCATGAGGGAGCATCTGCTATATTTATATTTTTTTTTGCTTTCATTTGTCACCCTAACCCAAGGTGGACCCACCCCCAACAAGCAAACTCACCTAAAATTTAAAAAAAAAATTGAAAAAAAAACGATTTTCTAAATGCTTTTCCGGAAGCTTTTCTGGAAGCTTTTCTGGAAGCGTCCTGGAAGCGTCTGGGAAGCGTCTGGGAAGCGCCGTACGAAGCGCGCTTCGGCGCTTCGGAAGCGCCAACGCTTCCAAATTTCCAGGAAGCGTCTAAAAATTTCGGAAGCACGCTTCCGGCCAAGCTTCCTAGGCGCTTCCGTACGGGACGCGCTTCGGGGCTTGGAACCGGGGGGGGGGGGCGCTTCGTGCAACACTGACCTCAACAAAAGGAATGACGAAAAAATCATTAGCCTTAGGGTATAGTTAGAAGAAGCCAAAAGAATTAAAGAATCACTCAAGAATGAGTTAAAAGAAAGCAACAAGACAACAGAAGAACAAGAAGCTGAAATAGTCTCTCTACAAAAAGAAGCAAAAAGGGGAAATGTTATGCAGAATTTTGCTATTAGCTTTAGAACCTTGGATGAGCTCATTAGCAATCAAAGGCTATATCGTGATTAGACTAGGTTAGGATACAAGTGTACTTACCTGGCTATATATACAGGACCCTCATTCTCATTTGTACTCATCCTACATCGATTCTTTTATACAGTATACAATTACAATTACTGTCCCACGATGGATGTCTTTGTCTACGAAGTATTTTAAATATTTCTGATGCGTATATGACTCTTGGTCGTTATACAAAGGATGTGCTTCTTGCTGAAAATATGAATCACAGTCTGTTGAGGGCATGTCAAATGTGTGATCAAGGACATATGATGTTATTTAACTCAAAGAAATGTGAAATAAGAAGAGAAAAATCCGGCCAACTAGTGGCTACTGCAACTAGAACTCCAAATGACATATACACTTTGGATGAGGTTGTTAAAGGATGTTTCTTGGCAAAAGAAGACGAGAGTTGGCTCTGGCATAGACAGATGGGACATATAAACTTTGATAACCTTGTTAGAATCAACAAAAAGGAAGTTGTGAAAGAAATGCCACTGATTTCAAAACCAACCAGCGCTATATGTGAACACTACAGGCATGGAAAACAAAGAAAAGTTGAATTCAAGACGAAAGAACACTCACATCAAAACCATTGGAATTGATACATATTGATCTATGTGGACCAATGAAGACTAAAGCACTGAATGGTGAATTGTATTTTATGTTAATGATTCATGATTATACTAGGATGACGGCAGTTAGCTTTTTGAAGAAAAAGTCTGAAGCATTCGAATGTTTCAAGATCTACAAGGAAATGGTTGAGAATGAAATTGATTTGAAGATTAAATGTTTAAGATCTAACAATGGTGGAGAATTCACTTCCAGAGCATTTCAGCATTTATGTGAAGAACATGGAATAAAAGGCAATTCTCAATAGCCAGGACACCACAACAAAATGGAGTTTTCGAAAGGAAGAATAGAACTATACAAGAAATGGCTAGAACAATGTTGAATGATTCAAATTTGGATGACAAATTTTGGGTTCAGGCAGTGTATATTTTGAATAGAGGTTTGCTTAGAAGTAGTTGTGATATGACTATGTTAACAGTGTTGGATACCGCCAACATACAGGAGGTCTCTCCGATGTGAAGTGCCAATTAGACCTCACACTATTTGGAGTAGGAGCCCCATCCGGAGTATCGGCTCAGCCACCATAACTTAAGGTTCACCTTGGTTTCAACGGATAACATAAGAGATTGTACATATAACCTTTGAACAAGAAAGTAAGTTAACATTGCGAAACATCGATTGCAATGTGTAAAAGGAGGCCTTCATGAGAGGGGAGAGATAAGTGAATCTTTGGAAGTAATAGTACTAACTTAAGAGAGACACCTGAGAGCAAGCAAAGATTCATTAGTCATCTAGCAAAATAGTTCACATAGACACCATGATCATTAGACAAATACAACACATCTTCAACAAGATAAGTATTAAAGCCAATGAAGTAGTTCAAGTTCTTTAGTACATATGAACAAAACGCATACCGCAAACATCTAAAGAATAGTCTTACAACATTCACGATACATGCATGAATATGTGTTGGCTCAATGAACTTCAATTATTAGGTCAAAGATCCAAGTACATCAATTACAATAGTGATCCACTAGCTCCAGTAGTGGAACATTGATGCAGGAGCATAGACTCGGGAAAATACTTTGTATTTTATTTAAATCTAGGGGTTTATGTTTTTGAGAAATTATTAATTTTATGTAAATATTTATGAGATTTTGCGAGGATTGTAATGTTTCCAAATAATTGTAAAACATGAAAGGAATTAGCCTTGAAATAATTAAGAATTAATGATTGAGCCTAAGTTAGATTTAGTTTCAAGATTTTAGGGATAAAATCTAGATTGCAGGGGTGTTGAGATATTTGAGGACTTTGTTAAGTGATTAAAGGGATTTGAACCTAAATTGGTTCAATTCAATTTGTATAAATATATGAGCCTCAAAGGCAAAGTAGGGTAGATAGGATAGAATAGAGAGGAGAAAGTGAATCTTGGACAGCCAAAGCTTGAAAGCCTCTGGGCAATTGTAAGGGCCAATTTATTGGAAATCAGGCCACGGAAGGAAGTTGTATTGTAAGTGTTTAGTGTGTTAATACAGCAGTTGTTTTTTTACTGAATGTCAATTATTGAGTTGCGTAAGATTGAATTTGTGTGAAAGGAAATTCGTTCTTCTTTGAAATCTGGGGTTATTATGTGCAAAGGAATGGTGTTTAGCTTATGAAAGAAATTCAATTTCTGCAGAGGTTCATTATGTGAGACTGCACCTTAATTTAAATCATGGAATTGGTAAATCGATCACCATGGATCGATTTCAAGAAGAAAAACTTCCTGTATCAGTAGATTGTTAGTTACTGTTTGAAAGAGGGCGTTATTGTATATGATTGCCAAGAGTTCTGTCTGGAATGTTTTTGTTTTACCGTCTCTGAAAATGCAGTACGTTGTCATTGAAAGGAATGATCTTCACTGATTTGAAATGAACGCATGGAGCGTTAATGAAATGCTGGTTACTTTAATTAAAACATAATTTAATTGCAAACTGGAGTGGCTTGGAGCGTGTTAATACCATACAAATTGCGTATTGGTAAATCGATGGGGCTTTGAAATAGGTGCAGGCTTAATTTCATTCCATTAGCAACACAATCCAGTTTGAATTCATTTGCTGTAGAAGTTTTATGTTGAGTCGAATAGTTTTATGTGGAATCGATTGGTGAATCGAATGCATGGAGTTTGCAGCTTGTTGGAAGTTTTAAACAAGGCGTAGAATTCATTGTTGTTTGGAGCAGATAAAACAATGGAACGTTTTATACAGCAGTGGAATGGATTCACACGGTGATATGGAGTGAAAACTGAATATGTTGATCACCTTATGGTAAATGCGTTTCTGGTGTGTCAAATCATGGAGGATTGCAGAAATAGCCAGCGTTTGGTATCCAAGACTGCGTTTTATATGATTTGAATGTTTATTAAGTTTGCGGGTGAAAATTGATTGGTGGGAGAATCGTGAGCGGTAAGGTGAGTTCACAATAATTTTGATCAGATGTTGAAATAGAGAATCGAGTTAAGCTGTGGTTTTAATGAGCAGTGTTTTGAAAACAAATAGAACACACAGTAATAGGAAGCGTAGAGCTTCATAAGGGCGCAGAGCATTTTTATTGGAATCTGTTCAGAATTTAATTCAATTTGCATTCTATGAATGCTGGAATATGGAGCGATAGAGTTCCATACATTGGGATTCAATACATTGTTAATATGGATGCTGGAATGATAGAGTTCCATACAATTTGGAGCGAATGATATTGTGCAGACACAGGTATCTCGCCAACGATGAGGAGAGTGGTAAGAAAATAGACCAGACATTTTGTTCATGTTGAAAGCATTGATTGAATGGAGTTCTATCATTGACTTGTTGAAGATTTAATTAGTAATGCAGGGTTAAAGGTAAGGCGCATTTCTGTAATTAAATCCAGTCATATCTGAATGTTGAAGGAAATGATGAATGAAGTTACTTAAATTGAGTCTGAAATGAAGTTTGGGGTTGAGTAAATGAAAATGATTTGAAGCATGAGTGTTTTCTAACACATAGTATTTTGTGAACAAGATATTGAAAAGCTTCCGCAAATTTAAGTGTCAATTTGCCGTGTATTGAAGTTGGGAAATTGTTTGAGGAGCATGTTTTATATGCACGGGAATCAGAGTAAATAGATTCTGGGTATTGCAGGTCTAGGCCTGCGTCATTTTGGTATCAGAGCTGGAATAGCTCTGTTTGAAGATTCAAGTTTTTAAGTTAAGTTAATTGCATGTGATGAATGAATGTTAGATTTTGGAACTAATGAATATTGCAGCACAGAGATGCAGTGCAATTGAGGAAGTGAAGCAATATCAACAGGATCTTGAAAGGTGAGCTGACAGGTATTGTTTATCTCTGGTTTAAAGGTTATGCTTGGATAATTTGATTTAGAGGCATAGTGAAGAGATCTTAGCGGGAAGAAGTAGATCACAGCTAGAGTGCAGTGATGAAGGAGTCCAGCAAGGGATTCTAGGTGAATGTGTCAGAACCTAAAGATTCAACAGAGGGTGAATGAAAAGGACAAGTGTGTTCTTGGAAGTTGCAGATGAGAGAAGCCTGAAGGAGCAGTGGAGAAATGCTCGAAAGGTTCCAGCAGAGGACTGGTGATTACCAAAAAACCAGATCCGGAGGGAAGGATTGGTGAGGTAAGTGGCAGCAAGAGAGTTTGTTGTTGTAGAGGCTTGATGCAACTCATGGGTGAGAAACTCATGGCGAAGGAGATGACTACTGAAAGTCATAAAGGAGAAAGCAGAGGTTCAGAAAGAGGCCACAGTAGAAAAGAGAAGAAATATGCCAAGGCGAATGGCATAAGACAGCGGTTGACTCAGGAAGAGTATGAGAAAGAGAAAGCTGAGATAGCAGTTCATCTTGAGCTATTGATGGAGTTGTTACGGGAAAATGTGAAAGACCAGAGACATGGTTTGCTGATGAGGAAGAGAGTGAAGTGGTAGAGGCTACAGCAGAAAAGAGATCGACAGATAAACATGCAGTTAACAGAAGAGCTGAGGAAGCTCGAGCAGATGATGGATGTACAGTGGAGACGGGAAGAACTCAGAGCAGCTGGGTTGGAAAAGGAGGTTTCCATTGGTGAAACAGAGGAGAAGATCATTGATGATTTCTTGAGTTATTGGGTAAATCCAGATCAGCTGGATAATGTAAAACCGTGTATATTTGTAGCTGACAATTGTGATGTGATTACAGGTTTTACTGATGAGGATGCGCAATCTTGTAAAGCTGTTACAACACAGGAGAAGGTTCTTGTGAATAAAGAAGAGAATTAGCTGGAAGAGCTGGTATATAAACCAACAGTTGAGACTGTTGAACTTCGTATTTTCCAAACTGAAAGTTTGCGTATGAATGCAGGGACTGTAAGTGATGATGATATGCTTCAGCAATGCCACAGAGAAATTGCATTATTGGAATATTTGTTGGAGAATTCGGAGTATGACAAAGAGATTGCAGTAGAAGAAAGAGTTCAGTATAGTGAACGAGAACAGAAAGACATCATGGAAACAGATGGTGTGAGAGGAAGACTAGTTGATAGTCTTGAGAATTCTTTGGGAAGAGAGAATCAGCATACTGATGTGCTGATTGAGAGGGAGAATTCAGAACAACATATTGAGGTGCTGGCAGAGGGAAGTAAGGCACTGATGCCTTATGATTTTTGTTTTAACAAGTGTTTTGTGAATGCAGGTATTATCGCAAGTGTTGAACGACATTTGACTCATTTGAGCAGTCAAATGAAGGGGAAAGACGAGAATTCTGTGGAAATTTCTAATCCATGGGATAAGGACGTTATGTTGCTGGAAAGGATGCTGAATGATCAGAATTCAGTGCAGAAAGAATCTCAAATTCAGAATTGGGAGTTGCAGATGCATAGAGATGAAGATAGCAGAAAGGAGTACACAATGTACCAGTCCAGTAAGTTGCTGATAGGAGAAGGCAAGGAAGAAGTTTTTCGTTGTAGAAGACAAGAGGGCATGGATGATTGGGTGGCAATAAGAAATGAGAAGGTAAGAACGAAAACAAGCATAGGAATAAGAACTGAGCAAGCCGTCTTAGCTCAGCAGGCAGCAAAAAATCAGCAGTTTGAAGATTTATTGGACAAAGAAATTGAATTAATCAGACGCATCATGTTGAAAGTGTCTCAGAGGAAGACATCAGCAAGAAAGAGAAGAAGTAGCAGCAGCAAAATGAAGACAGAGACAGATTGTGAAAATGCAGCGAGTGGAGCAAGACAGCATAAGATATGGAGACCTGGAGAAAAGCAGCATACGACAGCAGAAATTGATGATAACTTGCAAAACAAAATGTGGGATCCAGGCGGACAAAGATTTAAAACGCATGATCTGGAGATCATGATCATTTTCTACCTTGGGAGTCTGATGCAGGAGCATAGACTCGGGAAAATACTTTGTATTTTATTTAAATCTAGGGGTTTCATGTTTTTGAGAAATTATTAATTTTATGTAAATATTTATGAGATTTTGAGAGGATTGTAATGTTTCCAAATAATTGGAAAACGTGAGAGGAATTAGCCTTGAAATAATTAAGAATTAATGATTGAGCCTAAGTTAGATTTAGTTTCAAGATTTTAGGGATAAAATCTAGATTGTAGGGGTGTTGAGATATTTGAGGACTTTGTTGAGTGATTAAAGGGATTTGAACCTAAATTGGTTCAATTCAATTTGTATAAATATATGAGCCTCAAAGGCAAAGTAGGGTAGATAGGATAGAATAGAGAGGAGAAAGTGAATCTTGGACAGCCAAAGCTTGAAAGCCTCTGGGCAATTGTAAGGGCCAATTTATTGGAAATCAGGCCACGGAAGGAAGTTGTATTGTAAGTGTTTAGTGTGTTAATACAGCAGTTGTTTTTTTACTGAATGTCAATTATTGAGTTTGCGTAAGATTGAATTTGTGTGTGTTCAATGAATGAAAGGGAATTCGTTCCTCTTTGAAATCTGGGGTTATTATGTGCAAAGGAATGGTGTTTAGCTTATGAAAGAAATTCAATTTCTGCAGAGGTTCATTATGTGAGACTGCACCTTAATTGAAATCATGGAATTGGTAAATCGATCACCATGGATCGATTTCAAGAAGAAAAACTTCCTGTATCAGTAGATTGTTAGTTACTGTTTGAAAGAGGGCGTTATTGTATATGATTGCCAAGAGTTCTGTCTGGAATGTTTTTGTTTTACCGTCTCTGAAAATGCAGTACGCTGTCATTGAAAGGAATGATCTTCACTGATTTGAAATGAACGCATGGAGCGTTAATGAAACGCTAGTTACTTTAATTAAAACATAATTTAATTGCAAACTGGAGTGGCTTGGAGCGTGTTAATACCATACAGATTGCGTATTGGTAAATCGATGGGCTTTGAAATAGGTGCAGGCTTAATTTCATTCCATTAGCAACACAATCCAGTTTGAATTCATTTGTTGTAGAAGTTTTATGTTGAGTCAAATAGTTTTATGTGGAATCGATTGGTGAATCGAATGCATGGAGTTTGCAGCTTGTTGGAAGTTTTAAACAAAGCGCAAAAAGGCGTAGAATTCAATCTTGTTTGGAGAAGATAAAACAATGGAACGTTTTATACAGCAGTGGAATGGATTCACACGGTGATATGGAGTGAAAACTGAATACGTTGATCACCTTATGGTAAATGCGTTTCTGGTGTGTCAAATCATGGAGGATTGCAGAAATAGCCAGCATTTGGTATCCAAGACTGCGTTTTATATGATTTGAATGTTTATTAAGTTTGCAGGTGAAAATCGATTGGTGGGAGAATCGTGAGCGGTAAGGTGAGTTCACAATAATTTTGATCAGATGTTGAAATAGAGAATTGAGTTAAGCTGTGGTTTTAATGAGCAGTGTTTTGAAAACAAATAGAACACACAGTAATAGGAAGCGTAGAGCTTCATAAGGGCGCAGAGCATTTTTATTGGAATCTGTTCAGAATTTAATTGAATTTGCGTTCTATGAATGCTGGAATATGGAGCGATAGAGTTCCATACATTGGGATTCAATACATTGTTAATATGGATGCTGGAATGATAGAGTTCCATACAATTTGGAGCGAATGATATTGTGCAGACACAGGTATCTGACCAACGATGAGGAGAGTGGTAAGAAAATAGACCAGACATTTTGTTCATGTTGAAAGCATTGATTGAATGGAGTTCTATCATTGAATTGTTGAAGATTTAATTAGTAATGCAGGGTTAAAGGTAAGGCGCATTTCTGTAATTAAATCCAGTCATATCTGAATGTTGAAGGAAATGATGAATGAAGTTACTTAAATTGAGTCCGAAATGAAGTTTGGGGTTGAGTAAATGAAAATGATTTGAAGCATGAGTGTTTTCTAACACATAGCATTTTGTGAACAAGATATTGAAAAGCTTCCGCAAATTTAAGTGTCAATTTGCCGTGTATTGAAGTTGGGAAATTGTTTGAGGAGCATGTTTTATATGCACGGGAATCAGAGTAAATAGATTATGGGTATTGCAGGTCTAGGCCTGCATCAAACATTGAGTCACCTCTTGCTTCTCTAAAGAATAGTTTTCTCTCCCATGCCAAGTAGAGAAGCCAATACTAGCTCTCCAAAGCCTAAGCCTCCCAAAGCCCTTTGCTTGAATTATGAGGTTGCTTTTATAACAAGAGGAATGACTTTTCATATCCCCATGACTCTTGGACTACCCTCATGACTCTTAGACTTCTAGTGTGACCTTCGAACTTCTATACAACCATTGGACTTCTAAATGACTTTTAGTCTTCTATTTGACTCATTTGTCCTCATGTGACTTTTCCTATTCCACATATGACTCTTAGTCTTCCACACATTACATTTTGTCCTCTTCCTTTAGAATACATCATTACATTCCACATGATGATGTGGCAAGGCACATGGACACATATGACATAGTGTTGACATTTGTACAAGTTACAACTTGACAATGATGACATGGACTTCATGATGATGTGACAATGCCAAGTTGCTCTCTTTACGGCTATGTCTTTGACTTCTTCATGATAGATCTAATCAGTACTTCATCTTCATGAAAGATCTACTTTGCTCTTTATCTTCATCCTCCAGAGCGTCTTGGATCAACATCGGGACCTTCTGTGTGATCATGCAATGTCTTCAGTCTGTCATGGTCCAAAATATGCTTCATGTCTTCATGATGGTTCTTCTTTGTGTTTCTTCTCTGTAGGTACTTCTTTACTTCTTCTCCTTGAGATCTTCCTTGAGCCTCTCTTTGTTATGTTGATAAGGTACTCTTGCCAATGAAGATCACTCATGACAAAGAAAAATCAGTCTTGAAAACATCTATTCTATCTTTACCCAACTCATGGAAGAAGTTGCTTGTGATAAACCTGTGTGAGTGTTGAAAGAGGAAGGTGTAGTTGAACTCAACAATGGCTTAGGACAACACCATTGTTCACTAAAATTGCACTATGCTCAAAGGAGTAGGAGATAGTGAAAGCGGAGTTGAGTCGAACAGTGAGCAAGAGATGACCACATTGTTTCCCAAAAGTGCGCCATGTGCTCAAGGAGAGAGAGAGAGGGTGCTTGGGCGCAGAGCGTAGTCACAAGAGACAAGGAGGAACCACTGTTGCTTGAGAGAGGGTCAATGAGAGTGCAAGGCACAGAGACAGTGGACAAGGATGCCTCACTATTGCTTGAGAGTGTGCTATGCACTTTTGAAGAGACAGAGAGGGCTTGTTTTCACGAAGTGCACCGTAAAATGCCTTGTTTTCTCGAAGTGCGCTCTAAAAGGCTTTGTTTTCCAGAAGTGTACTTTGAGGGTCCTTGTTCTTCCGAAGTGTGGCCTGTTTTCCCGAAGTGTGTTGAAAGGGTCCTTGTTCTTCCGAAGTGTGCCTTGTTTTCCCAAAATGCGCTCAAAGGGTCCTTGTTCTTTAGAAGTGTGCTTTTGAAGGGACAGATTTCTGTTGTGCACGGTTTTCTCTAACAATGGTTGATTGTTCAATAAAAATGCACTTCATGCCCAAGAGGGCTCACTCGAAGAGAAGAAGTCACTTAAATAATTAAATTATTTATCCTTAGAAAATAACCCAATAGTCCACAATAATTATTGTACTTTTCCTAAGTTAAACTTCGAAAAGAAGACAAATCACTAGAAGAGGCAAATAATGTCTTCCACATGCTAAGACACCAAGCAAATGTAGAAGACCTTTCAATGCTACTCAAATGAACACGACATCATATCAAGTGTTGATCATTAGGGCTACTAGTTGGCTAGCTATCCAAGCAGGAAAAAAATTTCTCATATGGGTTCCCCACTTTTTAGTAGATAACAAGCATATCCAAGGCATGTATGTTGTGATGCCATGGACAAAGGTTCAAAACCTATTGTGAAATCAATGATTGATTCCAAGATTGCAACTTATGAGAGTATCAAGGAGTATTAGGACAAGGCTATTAAATTTTTCTCAAAAAAGAGGATTGACCTTGATGAGATTCTTGCTTCAATTGCCAGAGGATTTTCTCAAAAAGAGGGAGTTGACCTTGTTAAGGGTTTTACTTCAATCACTAAAAGTTTTGACGTGCATAGGCAAGATACCCATTTTTACATTTTGTTGGAGACCTTGTGTGGATTGTGGTTTGCACCATGAGACCGATATTTCAAGTTGATGTTTGTAGCTCCGACAATTGCTTCTACATAGGCCCAAGTGTTGAGGCGTGCAAAAGTTGCCTAATAGATGACTCTTAATCTTAATTGTTTTAGTGATTAAAGTAATTTACTTTTATAAGATAAAGTGAGTTAATCTAATGAAATGCAAAGATTATTTGCATTAGTGAATTAGATGAATTTCAACCATTGATCTCAGGTGATGTTGAAACATAATTTCAAACATCAAACATTTTGGATACTAGGGCTGTGGACTCTATCCATAACTCAAACTTATAAAAAGGAAGGTTATGCTAAGGAAGAAGACACACCAGACATTCGAGAACACGACACAATGAGAGTGATATCTCAATGATTGGGTGGAAAAGAACTTCCATTCAAATGTGCTAGGTTCAGGGAAGGTGTAAGGTGTCGCAAGGGAGATCGAGATTAGCGAGCTAGAATTGGAGAGGGCTTGAACAGTTGGATCAGTTCCATGTTCTTGTCATATGTGTTTCCCTCAATGGGTCATTTTCCCAGGAAGGGAGCCCTTGTAAGTTCTAAAGTTATTTGAATGAAGGACTAATTTGCATGTGATTGTGAGATTGATACAATTTAATTTGCTTTTGTTAATTGTTTTTTATGTTAAAATCCTAGCCATGTTTTTTATTCAATAGATCTTATCTGCTAGGAAGAATTAACCAAGTGCCAAGTTTAGGAAATTAACATTTCAAGATGGATGAATCTTGCACATATTTTTATATTTTGTTTATTCTATTTGTCTTGGTTTTGTGTATAGATGAGATTATCTTTATAGTTCTTCTTAACAACATATGATGTGGCTTGAATCCAAATTCAATTGTTTGGTATGGCCAGGCAGTTCTAGTCCAAATATAAACAGTTAACAACTAGATAACTATTCATTGAATCACGGTAAATAAACTGACCTAGTGGAAAGCGATAAGAAGTTCGAAGAAAGGAAGGCAGAGAGCAAATACGACGGCGATGGAGAGGGTTTATGCAGGTATCTCTCATGCGATTTTCCAATCCAGCAACCAGGGAAACATCAGCGACCACAACTCTGGATCCGTCTGCCTACACGCAATTGTCTTTGTGGTTTCAGATAGACAGCCCCCGCGTGTTTTTTTCCATGAACCAGAGCACGAGATCACTGCATCTGCATGGTCATTGTTTGGATCTGGGTTGATCCTTCCCTCTACGAAATGCAGTATTATCTTTAGATCCATCAAAGATCTAACAGATCGGGTCATCCAAAAGACCGATTGGCCAACACCACGACCAGATCTGGATGACTGTACATGCCACCACTTCGTTCTACTCTGGATCACAGTCCCAAATCGCAGAGAAGGGTATACATGGGCAGCGCTGACAAGAGCCTGGAAATCCCAAATCCATTCGTCGACCCTATCAGATGAAACACAAACAACCTCATTCCAACTGAGCCGAGGGTTTGCAAATAAGGCCCTTCCATTGGAAAATTGCATATTTAGTCCTCCAAGGAATATCGAGCTTGATCTACCATTTACTTTCAAAGATATTGGCTCCTCAGTGGAGGTTTGGCACCTGCACTGGACAGATCTGGAGCGTGACCCAAGGAAAAGATTCCATGGCCCAAATCTGGTGATTCAAGTAATAGATCGGGTACCGTTTTGGCCAAATTTATCAGATCTAGAACCTTTGCAGCAGATCGACCCCTCTCTCGGACAGATCCACTCACCACAAACCCGGATCTGATTCAAATCTTTATCAGGACGTTGCAAGGAAGGATTGTCTGCAAGCGGATCTGGAAGGGGAGGCGGATCCAAGAATTAAAGTGCGAAATCCAAACACATCTAGGCATATCAGCACACATGCAAAGCTTGATTTATTCAGGACAAATTTTACAGGATAATTGCACACTACAGGATTATGGCATTGCCTCAGATTCGACCATCATCCTCAATTTGAGATTGCGAGGTGGATGCTCTGGAACCAACTCAAAGGGCACAAGCTCTTTTAAAGACACAGTCAAAGGGAAGGATGAAGCCCAAACCAAACCAACACCACCTCCAGAGCTACCTGGGCCCTATATCATGGAGAAAAGATCCCAGATACCAGCCTTAACAGTCTCTTTGCCTGAGGTAAATGAGCTTTATTCATATTTCCATACTAAAGCAGTCATATGTAGATTTAATGGATTTTGGCCCAAATCAGACGCACTACACCAATGGATATTTTCTACATGGACACCGAATTGTCAAATTCATTTATGCTCCAAAGGATTTTTTATCGTCAAATTCAGCATAGTTAAAGATAAGGAATATGCCCTCAATGAGGGACCATGGTTCTGGGGCAATGCAAGACTCTTCATGATCCCTTGGTTCCCAAGTTTTGATGCCACCACTATGGTGGTATCTAAAATACCTGTATGGGTCAAGATACACAATCTTCCACTACACTTCTGGCATCATAAAGTATTAGAAGGAATAGGGAACTCCCTGGGTAAATTTCTCAAGATTGATGATGATAGACTTACAAGAGGCATATTTACTTTCGCTAGAATATGTGTCGAAGTAGATCTTAGCCAAGGATTACCGGATCGCATTATACTGATCCACAATAATATACAGTGGACTCAACCATTAGATTACGAAAATACAGCTTTCCGATGTCGTGGATGTCTACAAATAGGTCACCTTCACAGTGCCTGCCCATAGGCTAAAAAAGACCCCAAAAGAAATAAGAAACAATACCAAAAGCCAAAAGGTTGGCAATGCACTTGAGCCTCTGGAAGAAGCAGTAGAAGAAGAAGAGACAACAGAAAATATTGCAGACAATAATGTACAAAACTTTCAGAACAGCTCACAAAAGGTCGAGATAGAACACAGCTCTGCATGCATTTCGAGGCCCAACAACCCTCCACAACAGCAGGAGCCGTACACATCAGGAAAGGAAGTAAGTGGCAGCAAACGAATTCATGGATCAGAGGGATTTGATTCTGATAAAGAATATCCAACAAATTCAAAAGAGAATCAAATGTCCATTGTAATATCCACTCCCAACATTGGTGGTTGGCGAAAAGTGGAAAAGAAGAAAGGTAGAAAAGAATAGATAGGTTTATTTTTGGATTCTGAGAAATCAGGATCAGATAATATGCATATGTTTTTAGCATCTACAACAGTAATTCCTATGGGGAAAAACATATGATGTGGCTTGAGAAGATTATGGCCCATATAGTCAAAAGAAAATCACATGGATTCAAAGAGTATTGCTTTGAGCGCTCTCCTGATCCGTAAACTGCCATGTATATTCCATTGGACAGTTCGTCACAACAAATCTGATAAATTATACTTAAAAATCCAAAATCCACATTATGAGGGTTTATTTCTCTTTAGATTTTGGGATCTATAAATGATTGTTTCTTGCATATGCATGCAAATTATAATTATGCATAAAATAGAGAACAGCGAAATAAAAACTCACAAACAATGATTGACACAAGATATGACCTAGAAAACCCTTTCAAGAGAAAACCCAACTGGAAGGTGAGGTATGTTCTCTTTCTCTAAATAGAAAAGGGCTACGAATACAAAGAAGCAAGGTTTGTGGCATGTGGGCTACTACAATGCACAAATCCTATATGTGTGCTCTCTCCCTATCCCTCTTGGCCACTCTACTCATCTACAAAACAAATGCACTTGAAAATACTGGAATCCCTTTTCCATGTTCTTCTAGAGTCTTCTTCATCATGATCCGATGGCTAGCCCCTTTTTCTTTGAGTAATGGGGGCTAATGTGACACCTCAAATTATGGTGGTTGAGACGGGAAGGTCAACTTCTAAGTGGCATAACTTTTTCATACGGACTTCAATTGAGGTAATTCTTATGTCCTTGGAAATGTCTTTGGGTGTAGAATAGGAGAAAAAGGTATTGCACTAAAACGTCAAATTTTTACCCCCCCAAAAAACACAGTTTGATGCCTCAAAATGCTCCCGGAAGGTTTTAGATCCCAAATTTCCAAACTAGGTCGCACAGGTAAAAATGATCTGGTGAGTTGATTCCTCCATTTTTTTCCATTATAAAGCATCGAGATGGATGATAAACAATATAATAATGATACAATCCAGATCATCTCAGGTAGAGGCTGCTTATGGACACAGTTATTTATGTGGCAATTCACATCTTCTACATGGATGCATGTTGAGGAGGATGGGTGCTTGGAATAGGAGGTTGAGCTATCTTCTAGATGAGTGCCAAGCATGACGACGAAGGGAAATCCACCCTAGGAACATTAGGCCATATGGCACATGGGTGGAAGTAAAGCACTTGGCTTCAAGGAGTATTGCTTCAAGGGCTCTCTAATAGAGGTTGTTTGTAGGCACAGTTACAAACATGTGAAGGAGGAGGGTTTAATAGTTACATTGATGTTTAATGAATAGTTACATAGATGTTTGATGCACCCGTCTGTTGGGACAGCCAGGCTGAAATGTTATTTGTTTTAGCATGCTTGTATGAAGTTAAGAAACAGATTTAGGGCTGTTGCAAATCTGCTCTTATAGATGTGATTTCAGATTTTTGTGTTGGTTAAGATCGTCCCCTAACAACTGTGTTATTTAATTCTCCAAGCATATTTTCATGTCTTTCTTATGCTTATGTATTTGTTGTTGTAATAAATATTTCAGATTCAACCATAAGGTTGAAATTTCTATGAAGTAAATCCAGGGAATTTCAGGTAAATTAGGTGAAATTTCTGAACTTGTTCTAAAGATGGGATTTCCGAAATTTCCATAAATTGTTCCACCTTTGACTTTGATATCCCCAAATCGAGCTCAACAGCAGATATTGGTGTTATGGCAGTTAAGCTCAAAGTTGTCCTCCCTCAATGGTCTTAAAGTCATTCAAGATTCACCTTTGGTAGGCAGTTACATCCCACAGTGCCGGTTAGTATGTGGACTTTGTGGTCCCACATTTTATGGGTTTGGGACCAGTTAATCTAAACCCTACTATATATTTCAGATATCACCCCATTGGCAATGATTATGAGTACTAAAGCTATTCACTAAGTTATTTGGGTATCAAGTATACCTGTCATATATTTGTATTCACAGGTTGTTCATGTGCTTTTTGGTGAGGACACTACTTATGGAAATTTATCTCTAATTTCAACATTTTAATCATTACTGGACATCAATATAATTTCATTTCATTTATGAATATTTTTCTAATTGTGTGTGTGCAATTATCCATCTAACCTGCAACTAGTTCATAATGAATTATTCCTAAAATCACTAGTAAGCATTTGTTTCCACTTGCCTAAGTTGGTTGTCTCTGGGGCAGAAGTAATTGCAGAGAATGTGCACATACTTTGTGTTGACAAAATATTTATATGCATGAAGAGATGATAATCTAGTGCATAAATACCATGCTACATTCAAACTTGTGTCCAAGTATCTGGAGTCAAATAGATACTAAATATGCATGTAACAAAAATCAATTTACACGATTCTCTCATAATAAGGTACCAAGACAGTTCCAGGAAAGTATAAAACTAGCTCAATTAATGAGTTATGCCAGAATTACTATTGTTAACAATCATCATACAAGCAGCTGGCTCCAGTAAACAACACAACTATTTCTATAGCAGCAGATTAGATTATCTGTTTTTGGGGGAAACAACAATGAAAGGATAAAAGAAGAGAAGAGATGCTGAGACCATCAATAAGTTCCTACTATGTTATTAACTTATTATGATCCATTCGATTCCAAATGCTGGTAAAATAGGAACATGTAAACATTAAACAGAAAGAGAATATTGCACCACAATGGTCACAAACTAATACTCACTGCTTCACATAGTTTACAAGCAATGCAACGTTCCTCCCCAGTTGGATAACGACGAAGAGCATGCTCACCACGAAAACGAGGACTCAGAGGACCTTTTTCAAAAGGATAGTTTATCTGACAAAGAAAATAATGTTCAAATATGGTATCTTGTCATGATAGAAGACTTAATCCATATTCACACAAATTTCACGAAGCAATATTCATTCTCCTCTCAAATCAAGATAGTACAGTAATTGACTAACTGAGCTTGAACAAACCAAACTAAAAAAGAATAAATTAAAATGGAAAAAGAGGAACCAATACTAACTGTCACTTTCTTCTCAAAGAAATACTTGAGGCCTAGCATCATGCCTCGGATCATTTCAGTTAGGAAGAGAGTATTCATGCTTTTGTCAAGAACTGTGAACAGAGAAATGTGTCACAAGTAAACCATGACAAAAATTAGTCAATCAGTCATGCTTCCAGGCATGAAGAACTGAACATTTTAATACAAGATTTTGTGCATTCTATAATTTTCAAGGAATACGTTTGCAGAAACAGAATACACCTGTGCTCCAGTCTTTTGCCATGTCATTTGCAAGCTTATCTGATTCTCTTGTATCACCTGTCAGTGTGCAAAAGGAAAAGGAACTCATTAGAGATCTCAGAAATAGCAAGCCACCTAAGCAGTGTTGTGTAAAACAAGGAATCCAAGTAATAAAAAGCCATTTCATATACTAACACCAAGTGTTAGAGATCCAAGTCAACAACGCTTATAGACACTAGGAGAATCTGGTAAATAAATTGGTTAAATTGTCCATTGCAAACAAGGCCATCATTCCCGGGTAAGTTTTATAGTGTGTTGGGCCGTCTACCAGGGTTCCATCCTGACAGTCTGGCCCACCTAAATGGAAAATTATTAAAAATGGGATGACAGAGAGCAAGTCCCAGGGGATGTTCCTGGCATCTTAGCCAATGAAAGTCTGTATAATGCAGTGCAGCTCTTTGGGCATATTGCCGGAAGCACTTTCAAAATAGAAGGTTAAGTATGCATGGAAATGAAATTTTAATTGCATCAATAGTAGAAACAGAAGGTACATTTACAGATATACTTCAGCAAAAATGACATGGGAAGCTTGAGCATTAAGAGGGGAGGAGGATTACAGGTCGAATGGAACCAAGATTAAATCTAGATTTAACTGGGTCAGATATGGTTAGAACTTAGGCATCCAACATTAAAGGAAAACAAATAATCAGGAATAATTGTGGTTCTTAAGCATTCTCAAGGACACCTGATGGAAGATGAGCAGGCAGATACAAGACCTTTCCAGCAGTACTTCCACGAAATCTTCATCTCCAAAGATTGTCAAGATAATACGAGATTTACAAAGAAGCAATCATACAAGTTGAATCCCAAAATGATATCTAATATAATGCACTGCGTAAACCCCCATACTTAAATTCAAAAAGAGTGAAGGGATCTCTACTTGAATGGTTCATGAGGCACAATACTTGCTAAGGTTTTGCAAATGGGGTAGCAAGCTAAGTGGGCTTGATTGTGGGGAAAACTCCACAGTTAAGCGCGCTTGAGCCAGAGGAGATCTGGGATGGGTGACCTCCTGGGAAGTCCTGGTTACCGGGTGCAAGCCCCGGAAGTGATGATTGATGCTATGTGATTCATTTCACTAGTTTCAATCCCACTTCTTCACCCCTGTGAGCATCACCCGATGCAATGAGTGCTAAGTGAACTATTCAAAAATCATGAGAAATTAGTCAGTTACGACTACCTCTCATGGAAATGGTCATACGTGAATGACTTACTTAACGCAGTTGAATCCCAAAATGATATCTAAGAAGACAGTTCCTCAGTCTTCTGAAGAAGCTGTGTGTCTTGCACATAGAGAGAAGAATCATGCACAAGATTCTTCTAGAGGAAGAAGAGGTCGAAGAGGAAGAGGAAGAAGGAATTTTAGAGGTAGGGGGGAAACCAATGCCAAGGAGAAAGTTTGATCTTCATTGCATACGTTGCATTAGAGACAGACACGACGCATCCACATGTAAGTTGCCTTGGGACAGAATTGAGTAGGAAAGAAATGAAGCCAAAGGTAAAACCAATGGCAAAGGGAAAGGTAAAGCACCTAAATCCGCTCATTATGTTGTGGCACATTGCAATATTGGAGTAACTGGAGACTTGTTCAATGCTTCACTTGCTTCAGGGAAAGATGATTGGTTTCTTGATTCAGGAGCAACTTGCCACATGACTTTTAGGAGATATTTTTTTGAAGAATTCATTGACAATGTTGATGGAGCAGTATATTTTGCAGATAAGTCAAAACTCAAGCCATCAGGGCTTGGCACCATTAGGCTCAAATTGCCTAGTCTTCCAGACTTTCTTCTACATGATGTTCTATACCTCCCAAAGCTGAGGAGAAACTTGTTGTCTTTGGTCCACATCTGCCAACAAGGACACTCCATTCATATGTTTGATGGCAAGGGTGAGAACTGAAAAGCATCAGATCGTTCACTTGTCATGACGGGGATAGAAGAAGAAAGACTTTTGAAGCTGCAAGGTACCTCTGCTCGTGCAAAAAACTTTTCATACAGTTCCACTATGATGAAGGTACATTTCCATTAAGTCTTTTATGTCATGCTAGATTTGGACACTTGAATTATGACAGCCTTCGTATGTTGAAGAAAAGTGGTGTTACTGGTTTGCCTGCAATTCCTAGGAAACTTAAACAATGTGATGTTTGTATCTTAGGAAAGCACAGCAAATAGTGTTTTCATGATTCACATTCCATGGCACGTAGAAAACTAGAACTTATTCATTCAGACTTATGTGGCCCAATGCATGTTCCTTTTGCAAATGGAAATAAATATATGATGACATTTATTGATGACTACACAAAAATGTGTTGCATTTAATTATTGAAGAACAAATCTGATGCTTTTCAAACATTCAAGAACTTTCATGCGTGGATTGAAAATGATGCACAATCTCATATTGGCTCTATTCGCACTGACAATGGAAAACAATACACTTCAAATGAATTTGAAAACTATCTTCGCCAGCATGGGATCAAACATCAAACAATTGTGCCTTATAATCCCCAACAGAACGAAGTAGTTGGAAGAATGAACAAGACAATCTTAAATATGGTATGTTCCATGATGTTTTTCAAGAATGTTAAATTGATGTTTTGGGACGATGCAGTTCTATGTGTTGTGTATGTAAAGAATAGGTGTCCATCTAATGTTATTAGAAACAAGACTCCTTATGAAATATGGTATGGCCACATTCCTTCGATAAAGCATCTCAAGGTCTTTCATTCCACCTATTATGGCTTGATACCTGAGGAACAAAGAAATAAACTTGGTGTAAGGAGTCGTAACTGTATCTTCTTGGGGTATTCAAATACCTCCAAAGCATAACGTCTCTATGATGAAGTTAATAAGAAATTTGTAGTATCTAGAGATGTTATATTTCTTGAATCTTCCAAGGCTGACAATGTTGTTGAGCGGCAGCTTGATCGCTTGGATAGATTCGGACATACAAAGTCTTTTCAAGAATTTGATAATGAGATTCCACATCTTGAAGGGGGGATTCCTATACTGGATCAATCTGTGGAATCTTCTTCTGAAGCACTTTCTCCCCCGCATGAAGCTCCAGCCACTGATCCAGATGACACTTTGAGTGATGTGATTGACAGAATTGGGAGACTAAATCTTGATTCAGCCCCAACTCAGTCAACTGAGCAGCCTGGGCCATCTCAAAAAGGTCCTCCAAAATGGCTGACAAAGACACTTGAAAGTGTTCATCCTGATGAGATTGGAAAGACAAGAACAAGGAGCTCTACTAGACAGAATGGAGATGATGTAGACGATTTTGATTCACCTATTGATATGGATGTTTCTTATGATTGTGAATTGAATTTATCTTCAGATTTTGAACCAACTTCCTTCAAAGAATCTGCTTCTCATGATGAATGGAAAGAAGAGATGCAAAAACAGTATGATGCCTTGATAAAGAATGGCACTTGGAAGCTGGTTGATCCTCCATTGGGAACCAAACCAATAGGCTGCAAGTGAGTCTACAAGAACAGGTATAAAGTTGATGTCTCACTTGACAAGCACAAAGCCAAGCTTGTGGCAAAATGTTTTGCACAGAAGTAAGGGGTTGACTATGAGGAGACTTTTTCCCACACAGCAAAATGGGCTTCCATCCCGGACACTCTTTGCCTTGGCAGCGTAGAACGGTTGGAAAGTCCATCAAATGGATGTAAAAACTACTTTCTTGAATGGATATCTGAAAGAGAATGTTTTATGTCTCAGCTAGAAGGATTTGTTGTGAAAGGCCAAGAACACAAAGTATGCAAGCTTGTAAAATCCTTGTATGGTCTCAAGCAAACACCGCGAGCCTAATATGAGAAGTTAACTGTGCATCTTCTGAAACTCAACTTCAAACATTATGATCTTGATGATGCAAATTTGTTTGTCAAGAAAGTTGGCAAAACAGTTGTATATCTTGTGGTATATGTAGATGATCCTTTGATGACAAGGAACAATGAGAGCTACATTGCATCCATAAAAAAGTAATTGAGGAAAGGTTTTGAAATGACTGACTTGGGCTATGTTCACTACTATCTTGGTATTGAAGTAACTCAACATCCAAAGTTTATATTCCTCTCTCAGAAGAAGTACATTGGAGATTTGTTGAACAGGTTTGGCATGGCTAAGTGCAATCCTTTGACTACTCCAATGGAACAGAACTTAAAGCTCACATCCATTGAAGGAAAAGAATTTGAGGATGCAACAAAGTATAGATAGCTTGTAGGAAGTCTCAACTACCTGACTACTACCAGACCAGACATTTCATTTGTTATTGGAATCCTCTCCAGGTTTATGCAAAAGCCTTGTGAGGGACATTGGTCTGCTGCAAAAAGAGTTCTAAAGAACTTAAAGAGAACTCAAGACTTTGGACTCGAGTGTACACAGGTGGGCAACTTCAACTTGATTAGATACTCTGATTCAGACTTTGATGGAGATAAATAAACTGGGGTATCTACTTCAAGTTATGTTATCAATCTTGGATCAGAAGTTGTCTCCTGGAGGTCACGCAAACAATAAGTTCCAGCAAATTCCACAACTGAGGCAGAATATGTGGCAACAGCTGAAGCAACAAAGGAAGTTATGTGGCTTAGGAAAACTCTGGAAGATTTGCAGGAGAAACAAGTGCATTCAGATCCTCTCAAGATTGACAACACTCCTACAAGAAAAGTTGGCCAAGAACCCAAAGTTCCATGATCGAACGAAGCACATCAATACAAAATACCATCTGATTCGACATCATGTTCAGGCCAAGACAATCCCATCTACGCCATTGTTCCACAAGTGAGCAGATTGTAGACATCTTCACCAAAGCGCTTGGAAGAGAAAAATTCGAAAGATTTAGAATGATGTTTGGACTCACCAACATCCCTTCAGATTAAGGGGGAGGAATGCTGACATCTAATCATTGGGATTAGGTGAATCCATGTAAAATACTGTAAATAGAAAATAAGGAGAATTGGAATATGAAGAGACACTGGGAGATGAAGCCAAGAGTCTCTCCCTCCATGTATATAACTATGCTCAGCCTTAATGCAAAAACACAATTCATTTGAGGAGTTACCTCCAGGCCTGACAAGTTATCAAGGCCAAGCAATTCCATTTGTATTGCGCAATGATCTCATAATTTATTTTGTAGGCAAGATACTCCAAACAACATGAACTCGGTTTTTACCAGAAAAATCTGAACCCCAAGCAACTTTGATATTTTTTCCCTCATTTGGCAAGGGCCATAAGGTAAGATAAGATAGTTTTATTAATATCCAACAAACGACCACACAAGTAGGTCAATGCAACTAAAAAGTACATCAATACAAAATACCATCTGATTCGACATCATGTTCAGGCCAAGACAATCCCATCTATGCCATTGTTCCACAAGTGAGCAGATTGTAGACATCTTCACCAAAGCGCTTGGAAGAGAAAAATTCGAAAGATTTAGAATGATGTTTGGACTCACCAACATCCCTTCAGATTAAGGGGGAGGAATGTTGACATCTAATCATTGGGATTAGGTGAATCCATGTAAAATACTGTAAATAGAAAATAAGGAGAATTGGAATATGAAGAGACACTGGGGGATGAAGCCGAGAGTCTCTCCCTCCATGTATATAACTATGCCCAGCCTTAATGCAAAAACACAATTCATTTGAGGAGTTACCTCCAGGCCTGACAAGTTATCAAGGCCAAGCAATTCCATTTGTATTGCGCAATGATCTCATAATTTATTTTGTAGGCAAGATACTCCAAACAACATGAACTCGGTTTTTACCAGAAAAATCTGAACCCCAAGCAACTTTGATATTTTTTCCCTCATTTGGCAAGGGCCATAAGGTAAGATAAGATAGTTTTATTAATATCCAACAAACGACCACACAAGTAGGTCAATGCAACTAAAAAGTACATCTAGTATGTATACAATGTGGGAGTGTAATAGCAACTCCTACAATAATACTAAATGCAAAGGAAAGCAAAAGGAGTGTAGCATAATTAAGAGTTTAGCTAAGTGAATCCATAAGTTTTACCAAAAAGATACCATAGTAGTATAAGTGTCGTGATGCAATGGAAGGACCCAAGACTATAGAATTCCATGCTAAGCAAGAAAGAGAGAGAGAGAGAGATGATGTGTAGAATTTGTGTGCCATTATCATGAGATAGGTTATTTTCTTTTTGCTTACACTGAATGAGAGTTGAGTTAAGGGACATGTGGAGGATGTCTAAGCACACTGCATCATAAATACACCATTATTTCATAAAATCGAATTTCCTAGAGATAAAACAGCAGTTGCACATGTGGAAAATCGAATTAACTAGAGGAGCTCACGGACTGAAGGAATATTCGATGGAATATTTGGACTGAGGATTTCGTGGGGACTTCTCTCACTGTTAGCTCGAGTGCTTCTACACTTAGCACTTCACTTTGGAGGATTACGAGTTTCACTTTGGAGGACCACGAGTTTCTCTTGGAGGAGATCACGCAGTTCCTGGGATCTACACAGAGCTACCTAGGGATCATTTACAGATGTCGCATCACTTAGTTCGAGTTTGCATTGGTTGACTAGAGTTATCACGATACTTGGATTCACTCATAGATGAGTTTACTATGCCATATATGGAATTCGATTTCCCTTGAGGTGCGCATATGGAATTCGATTTTGCTTTGGTGTCTCTCTCCTCTCCACATCGAGCTTGGCTTATCTTTCCTTGGGATTTGCTCCAAGTTCAGTTCTCACATGCATTCTTCCTTGGGATTTGCTCCCGACTCTCTATATAATGAGGCTATCGGGTTTCATATTGTATCATGTTATGAGCTATTGGGCTTGAGGAGACTCTCTATCTATACTTGTATATTTTTAATATAATTAAAACTTTGGGGATACATGGCTTATGTTCTCTTGGCGCTATGAGGTGACTTCTTTTTATGCTATTGTTTTCATGTTCATTTCTTTTTGCATATTAAATGTGAATATTCGATTGCATTTTGTCATCTTATTTCAATTGGTGTGTGCAAGCTATCTTGCACACCCATTGATTTAGAGTAATATTCTAGGAATAGGCTTTCCAAATCATTTCGGAGGAATGTTTGGTTAACATGTTTATTATATTACTCTAATCCATGTATGAATTAATATCTCTTTCTAGTGTGTAAGAAAAAATTTCGTTTTGTGTGTAGGAATCCATTCGGAAGTGCGGTAAATCTTCACGAGATCAACCAACTCCTGGAGCCATAGTGATCAAAGACTTCGCCATCTTCCAGTCCAAAGCCTTCCATCCAACGAAGCAAGAGGGAGTTTCTTTACTCTATAATTACTTGATCATCATTTAAATACTTATTTGATTCTAGTTTTTCAAACTAATATTTGTTATTCAAGAAATATCATCAAAACTATGAAGTATGGAGGTTTACTCCCAAAATGAGCTAGTATTTTTGTACATTAAATTTTTATTCTAGTTTGTTTATTTTGATTTATTTTCAACTAATTCTTGGTTTTCATTTTGCAGCTCATACGCTTGAAGCATTGGAAAACAAAGAGTTTTGGAGAGAGACACTAAGAAACTACTTACTTGGTGCATGCAAAACCCCCTCACCTATTCAATGATTGGTTTTTCAATGGGAGTCGTGAGCATTTCAGGGGAAGCTACAAGTTCATTTAGGTCGTGGGCATTATTGAACTTTGCAACTATCTTTTGAATGGGTCTTTTGAGCCTTGTAGCTTGTTGTTGTATATTTTTTGAGAAAGAGTCTAACCTTGTTAAATTTCTGCACTTTGTAAAGATCTCACTAATATTGTGGGCAACCCTTTAGAGGCATTTTAACCCATCTCAAGCACTAATAAAATAAATTCTTTGTTTTGAGGGAGCTTGGGATTTTTCCCATGGCATCGAATTCTTATGGTTTGACTCATTTTTGCTTCTAGTTTTTCTTAACTTCAAAACACTTAATTTCATGCTTTAAAATTAACTTATTTCAACCCTCATGCAATTTTTCTTAATTTTAAGTTTTTCACAAGCACAAGTTTCAACTTGTAAATTTTGAGTAAATTTTATCTTATGTGCAAACATTTAACATTGTGGCGAGTTTTGACTATTCCTTCCAAGTACGTATTTCATTTTTTTGATTTCACACACTGGTAACTTTTGAAGCAATCCTATTGGAACAATCATAGCTTTAAAGCAATCTACTTCATTTGCTTATTTTCCATGCAAGCACATGAGTTCATTTAAATGCTAAATTCTCAAAGTTTTACAAGCTATCTCATTTTCCATTTATGAGGCATTTGCATGTAAGTATATTTTAATTTGGAAATTAACACAATCTGCACTCTCATCTAGACATTTTAGTATAGGAAGGCTTCCAAGCCTTACTAAAATTTTACCTCCAACATATGTTGGTTAAAGTAGACATCTTAGGGACCCTCTACTCCTCTATGGACTCTTCACTATGAGATCCATATCTTTGGGCAAGGACGAGGCTTGAGGATTGAAGAGTTCAATTACAAATCTTGTCGTAGAGGTAAACTAATAAAATTGACCAAGAACACCTTCCATCACTTTTACTTTACTTGTCTCTTTATGTTTTGAGTTGTTACATTGCAAAATTTATTTTCAAGAAACATTTCAAAGCAAGTATTGTGATTCTTCAAATTGGTAATAAGTGTTTTCATTTCATGTTCAAGTCTAATTCCATATTGACATCTTGATTTAACATTTAGCATCTTTTATTTTACTTTTTCAAAGTAAATTTTCTAATTGTTGAGTTTTTGCGAGATATGTTTTGATTCATAAATTGATTTTATATCTTACAAATATCTTGTGCTAACCTCTTTTGTTTGCATTTCAGGGTTACTTTGCTTTCATTATTGGAAGCATTTCCATCTTTACTTTGAGCAAATGTATTTTTTATTTTGTTGAGCAAACTCTTTATAAAGCATTGGTTTCATTGTTTTATCATGTTAATGATTTTTATTGCTCATATCATATTTTGTTCATAATTCTTACAAGTAATCCACTTTTACTTTAACATCTCTCCTAGAACCTCACAGTTCTTTTAACTTAACTTTTCATTAGGGACCACCTCCATTAGCTAACCTAGGAGATAGCTTAGACAGAGAGAGTTGGGAATAGTGTGACGGCCCCTTCTATGAGTTCCCTACCACCAACCACACCTTGTGGGGTTGAAGGCTTTTCTCACTAAGTTGTAGGTAAGTGTAGGCGGCAAGATCAACACAGCACACCCACATGCCAGAACAATTAGCATCCGGCAAGGCCACTTGGATGACAGCACTGCACACAAAAGGAGATTGTAAAGGCAGCTCACAGCCCCCAAAGCCGACAAGCCACAGGGTTGCAGGCAAGTGTCAGGGCAAAGGAGATAATGGTCATAGAGCAACTAGGAAGGAGAAAGAACAAGTTTCCAAGGGAGGACACACGTAAAATGCCAAGGTTGTTATGGTCAACGGCAATCGAAAAGAAAATATTAGCTGACAAAAGAATCACAAGGAATAGCTAGCATCACTTCCAAGCCGAAATAGTTGGCACCAATGCAGCGGAGAGTGGCCAACAATGTTGGCCACTGAGACCATTGGGACAAGGCGGGGGACGAACTAGATCCAATCTGAGAGCACCGCCATCAGCCGTTGTTGGAAGAAATTGTCATTGATGTCAAAGGGTGAATGGACCAACATTTGTTTGATGATACGCGTACACAAGTTAGTGAATTTGGATGCAAGGACACTCTAAATTGGTAGCCCTTGTCACGCCATTTCATTTGATGGGTGGTACACCTTGTGGGCCCTCTTAGTTGAAGAGATATTCAAATTTGAGGCCATTAAGGGGTGTGTCCCCATTTCATGACCCAAGAATCCTTGGTCTAATTATTCAAGTTGCCCCTAGAAGAATATCTCTATTGAAATTTGATTTTGCCCAAAAATTTGAGTGCTCAAGTTGGTTCTCATTCAATCAAGTCTATCCTAATTTTCATGGTCAAAACAATTAATTAATTTCTAATCTTTCTCAAATCAGCTCCTATATTGGTGGTGACTTTTCAAAAGTTTTTCTATGTCTCTTAGTTAAAGTCAGCTCCAAAATAGGGCCCCCTGCCAAACCATATAAATAACCTCTCGTGGAGCATCAAAAGGTCACCAACTTGGAGCATCTAAGACAAGAAGAAATCTAGAGCAAGCCGAGACTCAAAGGGAGGAGCGAAGGTGACATGAAGAACTATTGATCATGGTTAAATCTACCTATGTTTAGGTCTATCATTTCTGGCTATTCATTGGGCTAAATTGGTCATTTTTTAGGCATCTTCAACCCGCTCTAAGGCACCTCTTCTAAGATAAATTTCTGCCCTATCCAAATTTTTCTAAGGCCTATTCTAACGCTCTCTTGAAGTTGTCTGAAGCCCATGTCTGATGTTAAATTTCAGCCACTTGTTAGTTTTTGTATCACCAGATGACATTCTAGTCTCGATACTTTGTGGAGAGGCTAAAACATGGGAGTTCTCCAAAACCCAGAAATCGTTTTTGGAAATTCCACCTAGAGATGGCTCAATTAAATTAATTGACCATAATTAAAAAATTCCTAAGTCTAACTTAGGAAAAATGGTTAATTAATAGCAATTAATTGAGAAAGGTGAAAATTCTCTACAAACTCACACAGATCGACTTGGAGATGATCTCAACCAACTATTAAGTTTCAATCTTGTTCGTTGGAGTCCCAATTGGAGCTTATAAGAAGAGGTCTATGGGTAGATGGAGAACACACCAACGCAGGCACTCAGTGATCAAGGCAGTTCGATTTTGCAGTAGCAGGTGATTTAGCAACGAGGTTGAGCCAATGATCAAGTAGCAAGTGGCAGAGGGGCAGCATACCAGTATTCCAGAGGAGTTTCCAGTTCTGGAGAGTTAGAAAGAGGAGGTTGAAATTTATCTCCAGGGGGCAGCACAGGGGCTGTGCAGAGTCTCAAGATAGCCAATTCGATTTGTTTAAAGAGAATGCCATTTCAGTTTCCAGAGGCCGGGAGGATTTTCCAGTGTGTCGGAGAGACATTTTCCCAGTCAGCGACATGCTGGACAACTTGACTTGCATCAGTTCTAAGCCAAGTGTGTGAGGGCCTGCACAGAGGCTTTGGATAGCTTGCATTTCAAAGGTCAGACTGAGCCAGGATTGCTTGGAGTGAGGGTAAAATTCCCTCAAATATTTCTGCCAATACTTCTCTCAGATATAATCGCCAGTTTGACGACATTTTTTATTGTACTCAAAATTTTTGTTGTTGCGTAATAATAAAAACCCTCACTGTTGCACCGGTTTTCCCACATTGGGATTTTTCAGGGACTTTTGTCCAAAAATAATGGTGTCATAATTTTTGTGTGTGCTAGTATTTCTCGGTGCCAGCGTTTTATTTTCCGCAACGTTTATTTTATTTTGTGAGAAATTGCAGTGTGATTAATTAGACATTAATCAGAAAATTAATAAATTGAATAATCAGTTAGGAGAATTAATTTCAGTTGCTGCATTTCAAGGAATTTTCACACCCCTTGTCTGACGCATTTTGGATGTAAAAGTTCGAATTTAACTTTGAGACAATTTGAGGCATAAATTTCACTCTATCTGAGGTAGATTGTAATCTACTTTGACGCCTCCTCCTAACATTGATCTTGACCCCCTTCAAGACTGTTTCTGAGGAAGTATTCGAGCCCTTTCCTGAAGTTGTTCTAGGCCCCATCTTAAAGATTGTTCGACCTATGTTGAGGTAGTGTTCTAAGGCTAAGTGCATTCTTTTTGTGCTTTCCAAGGAAGGTTCCACTATCCAAGATAGATTGAAGCTTGTTCTGAGCCTACTCAGGCGGCCATTGAAAGGAAAATTGGAAGGAAGTTTAAGGGAGATTATTTTAGCAGAATCACAAGCCAGATTAAGGGCACCTTGAAGTCAAAGCCTAGGACAAATCTCAAAGCACATCAATAAGTAAGAAGACACTGTAAATTTGAGGTATGAATTGAAATCTTTCTTTTGTTATTGGATTGTATTTTGAATATCTCTATAGGCTGCATGTTTAAAGTGAGAGTTGCAACAATATGCAAGTAGGGCTTGAAAAGGAGCAGATCTGACGTTGTAAATGACTTATAGCAGAGATAGCAATGTTTAAGGGGTGTTGTAATTCAGTCATTATCCCAGGTATGGGAGACCAAGAATCTTTGTTCTATTTTTATTATAAAGGATGGCAAGGTGGTGTTAGCCAACGAAATTGTAGCTTCCTTTAGGAGGTTGTCACCTCCTTCCAATGGGAACCAATAAACCTGGGATTGTGGCCCTTCCAGTTATAGCTAGTAAATTGGAAATTGTAGCTTCCCTCAAGAAATATATATATGTGTGTGTGTGTGTGTGTGTTACGAGGGAACCATAGCGGTGGAGTCTAGGTTTTTGGAGCTTTGGCGATGGCGGCCAGCCCATCGGCCTGGTTTGGCGAAGTAACCACTCTCTCACTCCCTCTTATCGGGCGATACCCTCCCGCACTCCGGCCACCCTCCTCTGTTCTCACTCGGTCAATCCATTATCGGTGACCTGCACTGTACACCTATCTGACTCGGGATCTGTTAGTTGGGGGTTATCTCAAGACGGTTAACGTTTGTTGTCGGTTAGCATGGAGGGTGACATTGTTGATTATTCCGAGGATCAATTTGAACTAGACCCCAACTAGTCAATTTTCTCTCCGCAATTGCCAATCTCCTCCTTGAACATTTCTCTTGACATCCCCACAACCCTAGCCGGTGCTCCTGGGGTTTACACGGTGTCGGACTACCCAGCCTTCACAAATCCAGCACAACAGCCTCATATTTTGTCTAGTCCGTCTTCCTCCTCGCTGTCGTTTTCTAGCTTCCCTGAATCGGTCTACTATCCTCCTGACCCTGACCTACCCCCGCTCTCCCCGGCTTCCCTGCAGTTTATTTCATCCTGCCTAAACCCTCTTGCTCTATCGTACCCTTTGAACCCCCCCACCTTTTCCCCCGGGCACTTCACACATCCCACTCCCATAGGCATCGCACTTCTACACATCCCATTCTCAGGACCCTATTGTGCCCATTCCCCCTCCACTCTTTCCCGACCCTCCCACCTCTGATTGTTTTGCGGATACATCCCCATCACACACGAGACTAACCGGGATTCCCCGTTCGGAGGCTGACGCGATTCCTTCTACCATTCCACAGAGCAGACCACCCCCTAATCAACCGAGGCGTCTAGCCAAGAGATTAAAAGGGATGAAGGCGGGTACAAAGATCTCTCTCACTTTTGGAGACGACATACAAATGGGGGAAGTTATCGATACCTCTGACCGTGTTGGTGGGCCGAGTCAGGGGTAGGGCATATTCAGTTGTGCGCTTGAGACAATGGGTCTTGGAGATTTGGGGGCAGGTCCTCACCAAATTGTTGTTGGTTGTCACTCTTTCTCGTGGATGGTTCGCTCTTCGATTTCAGCAGCTTGAATTTATTCCATGGGTACTCTCAAAGCACTGGCACATCGAAATGGCTCTAGTACTACTCAAACAATGGAGCCCCCTCTTTGATCCCGAGAGAGAACACCTTGGGGTTGGGCCCATCTGGGTTAGATTGCCTGGTTTACCCCTACACTTCTGGTCGAAAGATGTATTCAAGCGGATTGGGAACTCCCTTGGCAGATACATGGATTATGACAAGACTTATATGTTAACAAGGAATATGTCCATGGCTCGCATTCTTGTACATCTTGACACCAAGGAGGGTCTGGAGGAAAATATGCAACTACATTGGAAGGATACCTACAGGGTACAAATATTGGACTACGAGGGGGTGCCTTATCGCTACAAGAGGTGTCATAAGATTGGACATCTATATAAAGATTGCCCTCTACTTGCATCAATCTCTGCTTCGGTTGCTCGGTCTGAACAAGCGACTGTTAACACAGATTCTGATCAGCATGGGAAGGCACATGTACATCACAAGGAGAATTTGCTGATGGGCTCCCAGGCAACTCGTGCCACACGCAAGGAGCAGACTCGTCCCCCATCCCCACATATCACCAGATCTCGTGCGGCTACGACGATGGCTGCCTCTATTGTGGGTACCCTCACTAACCCTCCATCTCTCCCTTTATTATCATCTGCTTTTTTTCCTTGCTCTTCGTTTTGTAATGTTGTTCCTGTGCATTGTTCACCCTCTGTTGTTTGCACATTGGCCCCATTTGCACCCATTTTCCCCCATTCCTCCTACCATCACTGGAATACCGGATCCATTCTCTCCTGTGGAGCCTTCCATTGAATCTAGTAAGGGTCACAGTTATAATCTTCGGTCTTTGACCCGCATAACACCGGGGGATGGTAGTGGAATTGGTATTACACCCTTGCCTCTGCATTCCAAGTCTTCCCAGGGTAGACAATCCAACATGTCTAAAGCCATTTTCCAAGCTGGACTGGATGTGGCACAAGGTTAGCAACAACCCATTGACAAGGTCCTTAGAGCACTAACCTCCCTTCCCCCTGGTCCCCCATGAAGTGGATCTCCTACAACTGTCAGGATTTGGCTAGCCCTGCTAAGAAATTAGCCTTCTGTCGGATGATGGAATTGGAATCTGTTAACATTATATTTCTACAGGAGACACTTGCAGTCGGCTCACAAATTATTCCCATCCTCGAAGCCATCTCTCCTGGATGGCTTTTCATTGCACTGGATGCATGTGGGCAATCTGGTGGTTTGATTTTGGGATATGATCCCAGGTCCATAAGATTACTGAACTCCTGGGGGAAAGGGTTCATAGGTGCTGACATTTACTCAACAGAAATTGGAAGGGAGCTGAGGATTATTAATGTCTATGGGCCTTGTATCAACAGGATCACTTTCTGGCAGAAGTTACTTGATTATGACTACTTTCAAGCAGAGAACATTATTATAGGGGGAATCTCAATTTCTCCCTTGGACATGTTGAATCTTGGGGCATGAATGCTCAAATTGACTCTCTATCAGATGGGATCCTAACTCTTTTGGAGGATCATCATATGATTGATATACCCATGCCCTGCCTTAAACCCACCTGGCGAAATCAGAGGATCGGTGATGTTGCACTTACCAGAAGATTGGATCGTTTTCTGGTTAAGGAGACCTTATTGGAACAATTGCCCCTTTATCGACAATGGGTGGGATCAGGGGGTTTGTCGGATCACATGCCCATCTACCTTGAGATTGCAGGCAGAGAACGTAAGCCCAAGGCACCATTTAAGTTTAATTCTACTTGGCTTAAAGATGATAGTTATATACAGATGGTCACTAAGCATTGGAAGACCTGTAATGCACAACAGGGACAATCGACCTCTGCTGAATTTGCATATAAAATGCTATCCCTGAAACAGAAATCAATTGATTGGGAAAAGGATAAGAGGATAAAAGATGAGCAGATCCTGAGGAACACAGAACTGGAAATTGAACACTTGGGTGGCAAGGAAAGTCAAGGTTTTATTTCTGTTGATGCTAAAGAAAGATTTTTCAGACTCGAAATTGAGCATAATAGGATCTTGAAAAACAGGGAGGAAACTTGGCGACTCCGCAGCAGGGCTACCTGGTTAAAGGAAGGGGATGAGAACACCAAGTTTTACCACCGTGTAGCTAATGGGTGGCGGGCTATTAATACCATCTGGAAACTTGTGGATGATGCTAGCACTCATGCTAACACATTCCATCAATTGGCCAACCTTGGTCTTTCGCATTTTGGACGATTATTCAGTGCTCCTTCGGAGGCTAACCTTGCTGAGATCATCAAGGTAGTAGGACACTTCCCCAGATTTGTGGACCAAGATACTGGAGATGGATTACTTACTCCAGTAACCATGGGGGAATTAGAGGCCACTATAAAGTGGTTCAAGAGAGACAAGAGCCCTAGACCAGATGGATGGTCGATTGAATTTTAAATAACCTTCATTACATAATTGGACATGAGCTCGTCGAACTAGTGGGCGGATGTATGATGCATTCAACTCTACATTTATTGCTCTTATACCCAAGACTGATGACCCTCATACCTTTAATGATTACAGGCCCATATCCCTCTATAATTGTATATACAAGATTATTGCAAACCGTCTTAAGCCCATATTATCTGAACATATATCATCGGAGCAATTTGCATTCCTTGATCATCGCCAAATTCATGAAGCAGTGGGTATAGCACAAGAGGCCCTCCATTCCATCAAATCCAAGAACCTCAAAGGCATGATTCTCAAGATTGACTTGGCAAAAGTTTTTGATCGAACCAGCTAGCTCTACATTTGAAAGCTACTGACCATGCGGGAATAGGTCTGAGACAAGGATGCCCCCTTTCCCCCAATTATTTCTATTAATCATGGAAGGTCTAAGCAAGCTCATCTCAGCAGACCGAATGCAAGGCAGACAGAGGGGTATCAAGATCATAAACAATTGCACCCTCACACACTTGCTATTCGTGGATGACATTCTCATATTTCTGAATGGAACATTGGGGAATTCCACTGCCTTTGCAGCTGCATTTCGATTATTTTGTTTCGCTACGGGTATGCAATGCAACAACCATAAATCCACTCTATCCGCCTTTGGTTGTAACCCTCATGAGATACATATGGCACTACAGTATTTCCCATTTATCACTTTACAGATTGAGGAGGGACTCAAATACCTGGGATACAGGTTAAAACCATCCAACTATCAGATTGCAGACTGGGTATGGTTAATTGCCAAAATTGAAAGAAGATTAAATATCTGGCATTACAGGTGGTTGTCCAGGGCGGGGAGATTGATACTCATCAAATCAATCCTAGAGGCCACCCCGGTTTACTGGATGTCACTGGCCTGGATCCCAAAGGGTATTATTAGAAGAATACAACAACTATGCCACAGATTTCTCTGGAGGGGCAAACAAGCGGGTCACTTATTTGCCTGGGCCAGCTGGGACAAAATCGCACTTCCAAAGAAATGGGGGGGATGGGGATTGAAAAATCTAGATTCCTTTGCATGTGCTCTGGCAGCAAAGATGGGATGGAATGTTCTAACATCAAAGAATATTTGGGCAGATGTTATTTATCAGAAATACATCTCTCCCCTACATCTACATGACTAGATCAGGCTTCCTACATGGGACAGGAGAAACATGTCAACAGTTTGGAGGGCGGTCCTCAATACATTGGACTATGTTAGGGATGGTTTGACTTGGAAGATCGGCAATGGAAGTTCAATTCAGATTGGAATGGACCCTTGGATAGGATGTGGGAATGCTCATCTACTACCACAAGGGCTGATACAACATCTTTCGGATACAGGATACACCAACCTGGCACATATCGCAGACCTGGAGCATACTGATATGTTCCGGCAAGCATGGAAAAATTCCAACACACTGGGCATTCCCCCACGCTGGCAGGACAATTGGCAGAATTATATTATAGCATTAAAGGAATCACATGTTCGGGTAACTGAGGGGGAGGATGAACTTAATTGGTCTTACTCACCAAATGGGAAATACTCCCCAAAATACGGATACCTCCATATTAATGCATATCACAGACCCCTCGCTATGGAATGGTGGTGGGTTGTACTTTGGAAGCTGAAGGTTGCTCCCCGGGCTAAACTGTTTATGTGGTGCATCCTCCGAAATAAGGTTCCTACTGCAGACAACTTACAAAAACGTACCTTTCATGGCCCATCATGGTGCGTATTATGCAAAGAGGATATGGAAACATGTGATCATCTATTCCTAAAATGCACTACCACTATTTCCATCTGGAACGAGGTCACTGCACAACTACAGATACAGAACAATTGGCAGGGGTCGGACATTCGGGAGGCATGGCACCACTGGTGGTCAAATACACACTCTCACAAGTGTCGGAACCTACCTGTTATGATCAGTTGGTGCATCTGGTTACAACGGAACAAGATTATATTCACAGACAGTGCACCATGTTGGGCCCTTGCCATTGCTCACCTCATCACAGCTTTCCAATGCTTACCGGAGGAAACCCGAGAACCACCTGCTCGCAACATCCTTGTTGAATACATAGATTATGATACCCCATGGGCTTATTTTGATGGCTCGGCACAACAACATGGTTGTGGTGGAGGCATACTCCTTCATATCACACACTCCCACTTTTACAAGATTCAAATGGGATTGGAGGGGGTCGGGGAGGGGGACAAATAACTTTGCAGAACTTATATCCCTCCGACATTTATTATACTTTGCTCTTATCAAAGGATGTTTCAAATTGCAGATATTTGGAGACTCACAGAAATCATTATTAAATGGTTTAATCAACAAATTGTTTGTCACACACACACACACTCCGTCACATATTGGATGATGCATTGAGACTGAGATCATATCTTGACACTTCTTCTTGTCATCATATATACAGGGAACGCAACAAAGTTTCCAACATGCTATCCAAGGAAGCCTCACACTTGCCAAGGGGGGTCTGGTTGATCCAAGAACAGTAGAATCTGGAATCTTACAGTTACTACCATCGCCCATTCATGGATGAGCAATTTTGACGGAGCTAAGGGCCCTGATTTATGAGTATTTTATGGCACAATTTTGATGTAAATATTTGAATTATAGCATATATATATGTCTATATATTTCTGAACATTTCATATGTAATTATTCATAGTTGTCTCCCTTAGATAGGATTGACACATATTTTTGAGACAAAACAGTACAGATAGTGGCCAAACCATTGATATTTCATATGCTATCAAGCATCTTCAACATGTAATTTTCTATATCAATGAAAATTATGATTTTTCCATGCAAAAAAAAAAAAAAAATATATATATATATATATATATACATATATATACATACAATACAGATAGTGGCCAGACCACTAATATTTCATATGCTATCAAGTATCTATAGCATGTAATTTTTTAAATCAATGAAAATTATGATTTTTTCATGGAAAAAAAGAAAAAAGAAAAAAAAAATATAGATATATATATATATATATATATTGTGTTCCTTGATGTCATGTTATTGGTTATTGCTTTATGATACTAAATTGTAAGAGAAGTGAATAATCGATTCCCCCCCCCCCCCCTTCAGTATTTCCAACAATTGGTATCAGAGCAGGCTACCCTCTAATAGTCTAATCACTAGAGGGAAGATCGTGAACAATATGGATCTTATGGAAAGCATCTCTTCAAGGTCAATACTAGTATTTGATGGAAATGATTATCCACTATGGAGAAATTGTATGGAAACCTAATTGAAGGCTTTAGGAGTGGATGTTTGGCTCTCCATTGTAAATGGCTACAAAGCTCCTAAAAATCCTCCAATTGAACCTGATGAGAAGAAGTTGTTTAGTTGCTATTCAAGCGCTCTTCCTTCCATCACAGGTGGATTGTCAAGAACCTTTGAGTCCAAGGTGATGACATGCATCACAGACAAAGAGGTTTGGGATAAACTTAAAGCTATATATGAAGGTGATGACAAGGTAAAACAAGTTAAACTTCAAAAATATAGAGCTCAGTGATGACAAGCACCACAAACAAAGAGGTTTGGGATAAACTTAAAAAAAAATTAAGGTCAAACAAGTTAAACGTCAAAAATATAGAGCTCAATTTGAAAATCTGAAAATGGATGAAAAAGAAGATATTGCGACTTATTTACTCAAAGTAAATGAAGTTGTCAACTCTATTAGAAGATTAGGAGAAGAAATTAAAGATCCCTTGATAGTACAAAAGGTATTGCGATCTCCATATGCTGCCAACGTATCTACCATAGAAGAAACCAAGGACCTGACCAAAATGACTATGGAAGAATTACATAGCACTCTTACAACATATGAAATGAGAATAGATACAAAATACGAACAGTGAAACAGAAAAGCAGCATTTAAAGTGACAAAGAAGACAAGAGACAAAGAACTCAAGGTCAAAGGAACTCCAAACGATGAATCAGATATAGAAGAAGCAAATTTCAACAGGAAGCTCAAAAGGGTAACCAGAAAACAAAAAGGTAAGTTACCTTCTAAATGTTTCAATTATGTAAAAATAAGTCATTATTCTAAGAGATGTCCTTTTGGCAAAAAGAAAATCTTCCATAAGAAAAATATTTATTCTAGAGAAGACAACAGTTCTTTAGATGAGTGATACAAAAGAAGGGGATGCAAGAGAAGTACTCTTCATAACCCAAGGAAATCAAAATAATGATCATGATAACGAAGAGGTCAGTGATTCAGATGAAGAAGAACCAAACATGAAATTAGATCCTTTTTGGAGACTCTGGAATGATTCAGAAACCGCACAAGAAGATGAAGATCTTAAAGAAAAATTGAAGAATAATGAAAAATAAAATGCCAAGCTCATAAACAAAATTAGAGAATTGAAAAACCTAAACTTGATGAAGAAAATATTTCTTTAAAGGTCCATCTTTAAGAAGCAAAAAGCTTTGAGGAAGTAATGAATATCCAGATGAAGAAGAAAGAAGATTGTAAGAAGCTTGAAGAGGAAGTTGTGTCATTGAGAGTTGAAGTTGAAAAGCTTCAATAAGAACTTGAACAGCTCGCCAGTGTTGGATAACATTCTCAGTCGTCAAAGACCATCAGGTGATAAAATTGGTCTTGGCTATACAAGTGCATCCTCAAGCAAAGAAGGCACAAGCTCCAAACCTCCAAAGGAAGAAACTCAATGGGAGTCTAGAAATGTTGATACTTCAAGAAGTTTTGTTGATCAGCAACGGAAAAGAACTACCTTTAAGACACAACTTTAGAAGATCATCCTACTCTTCTAGGTATGATAATACTTTTCTTGGTCATTGTTACTCTTACGAAAATTTCAAACATACAGCAATTCATTGTAAAATTAATACAAGAGGCCATTATGCAAGAAACGGGAATGATTATGGATATGCAAGAAATGACCATAGATCATAAAATGTTCATGGATCTACCAACAGAAACTACAATCCATTTGAACCACTAATGAATCAAAACATTGTATGCTACAAGTGCAACAATCTTGGTCACAAGGCACAATACAGCAGCCTTGAAAATGCTTCAATCATAAAGACAGAGAAGCCAGTTATGAAATGGGAAAGGAAAAAGAAGGAAGATTGCAATCTAGCATTTATCGTTGAAGACAAAGAAGATGAATGGTACTTAGACAGTAGATGCTCGATACATATGACAAGAGATCAAAACAAATTTGTCAGACTGAAAAGAAAAAGTAGCGTTGTTTCATTTGGAGATAGCTCTTTTGTCATGATACTAGGAAAAGGTGTAGTTAATCTTGGAAGTGAACATATGAAAGCACAAAATGTTTTATTGGTTAAGGGTTTGAAGCACAATCCTCTCAATGTCGGCAAAATGTGTGATCAAGGGTATAATCTCTTGTTTGATTCCTAAAAATGTGAAATCAGAGAAGAAGACTCGGGAATATTGGTCGCAACAGCCACAAGAAGATCAAACAACATATACATTCTAGATCAAGCAGAGCCAAAGAAAATTGCAGCCAAAAAACAAAGGCACAAGGACAACAAAGAAGGGAAGGATAAGAAGACAAAAAAATTGTTGAGTGCCATATTTTCAAGGGGAGTAGCCCGAAAGAAATAAGTCACTCTTTTCCATTGATGTCAAAGGGGGGCAGAAAAGGAAGTGTGGCATGGAGACAAAGGAAGTCAAGAGTGGAGACAGGGGAGCATGATGACCAGGGGTGTTGAGAAATCTAGGGCATCAAGATTAAATGATTTCTCTATTTAATGATAACTGCTTGTGAATGCTTTTCACTTCAATAGGTTAGGATCTTATGTTTTGTTAGTTAGATTATAATCGTGTTGTTCTTCATCAAACAACTACCAAAGCATAAACAATAAAGAGACAAGAGACACAAAATGTAGGCTATCATCCACGGCCAAAACTTAGCCTACTTGAGAGGAAAACCCAAACGAACTCTTCTTCTTATAGAGACTTCAATTGACGAATACCAAGACCAAGACCATTGACCTATTTGCCTCTCCAAGACCAAATCATAAAGCTTCCTTGATGAGTTTCTTCTTCCTTGAGTCAATGATAGTCAAACTCCTTCCTTCTTCCCCCTTCTCAGCTACTTCAAAGTTTCAGCCCCTTGATTCAAGTCTCCAACTTTCAGCCCTAATTCAGAAACCCTAGTTGCAGCATGGAAAGTGTCACCTTCTAGATAATGCCCTTAGACTCCTTTTCTTAGGATAGAGTCTCCTTCTAGCTTAACTCGGCTTCTCTTGTGACTTGTCCTTCTCCAAATTTGGTTACCCAAGATGACTGCAATTTTTCTCGACTTCTTCTGCAGCGAATGATCCCTCTCTTCTTCGCACGTGTGATGTCAAAGTGACCCTAAACAGATCCAAAATGAACTTGGCTTCTAGTCCCTTCTTCTTTGCTTGGATGAGAGTTGTTCTTGATTGTATTTCGCAGCACTTCTTATTTCAGTCCTTGACCGAATTGCTTTTTTTCTCAAATGAGAGTCGAGCTATCTATTTATAGTGGTTTGCCTATGAATATAAGCTGACTTGACAGAGATCTAGGCTGACATGTCCTTTGGAGAGGTTTCATTACTCCTCCTTGAAGCCAACTTGTAGGAGGTGCTTGAGCTTGGTCTTGGAGGGCCTTTTTATTCTTCTAACGACTCATACAAATATGTAACATGCCCAAGAAGGGTCCTTCATACATGACATTGAATTTTATGACTTGATAACAAAACCTAAAGGCTCAAAATGGGAACTTTAACTAAAATAAAATTCTTTGATCATGAAAGCCATGATTCAAGTACTACAAAAATAATTTTATTTTCTTATTTACCTCAATTACATAAAATCAAAATTACACGTCATTATGAAGACCGAACCTAGTTACAGTTTTCAACAAGGGGAGCATGAGTGTTGACATCAATGACAAAGGGGGAGATTGTTGTAAGAAATTGTCAATGATGTCAAAGGGTGAATGGACCAACATTTGTTTGATGATATGCATGCACAAGTTAGTGAATTTGGATGCAATGACACTCTATATTAGTAGCCCTTGTCACGCCATTTCATTTGATAGGTGGTACGCCTTGTGGGTCCTCTTGGTTGAAGAGATCTTCAAGTTTGAAGCCATGAATGGGTGTGTCCAATATCTCTATTGAAATTTGATTTGGCCCAAAAATCTGAGTGCTCAAGTCGGTCGTCATTCAATCAAGTCTGTGCTAATTTTCATGGTCATAACAATTAATTAATTCCTCATCTTTCTCAGGTCAGCTTCTATATTAGCAGTGACTTTTCAAAATATTTTTTTCTTTTTGTCTCCTGGTTCAGGACGACTCCAAAATAGGGCCCCTTTCCAAACCATATAAATAACCTCTCATGGAGCATCTAAAGGTCACCAACTTGGAACATCTGAGACAAGAGACTCAGACGGAGAAGCGAAGGTGATATGAAGAGCACTGATCAGGGTTAAATCTATCTCTGTTTTGGTCTATCATTTGTGGTTATTCACTAGGCTAATTTGGTCTTTTCTGAGGCATCTTCGAACTGCTCTAAGGCCCCTCTTCTGAGATAAATTTCGGCCCTATCTAAGTTGTCTAAGGCCTATTCTAAGGCTTTCTTGAAGCAATATGAAGCCTATGTTAGAGGTTAAATTTCGGCCCCTTGTCTGAGGCATTTTGGAGGCAGAAGTCCAAGTTTGAGTTTGAGACAATCTAAGGCATAAATCCAAAATTCTGAAACAGAACCTGAGGCTCCACCTGATGGAATTTTCGATCTGCTTGAGGTAGACTACAGCCTACTTTGAGGCCTCCTTCTAAGACAAACCTCATCCCTCTTCAAGACTATTTCTGAGGAAGTATTTGAGCCCTTTCCTGAAGTTTTCCTGGGCCACATCTTGAAGACTGCTCAACACATGTTGACGAAGTGTTCTAAGACTATAAATACATTCTGTTTGTGCTTTCTAAGGTTAATTTCAAGCGGAAAAAGGTTCGCTATCCAAAAGAGATTGAAGCATGTACTGAGCCTGTTCAAGTAGCCATTGAAACGAAAATTGGAAGGAAATTTAAGGGCGATTCTTTCAGCAAAATCACAGGGTAGATTAAGGGCAACTTGAAGTCATATCCTAGGACAAATCTCAGAGCACATTAGTAAGTAAGAAGATACTGTAAATCTGAGGTATGAAATGAAATCTCTCTTTTGTTATTGAACTGTATATTGAAGATCTCTACAGACTGCATGTTTAAAGTGAAAGTCACAACAGTATGCAAGTAGGAAATGAAAAAGGGGCAGATCTAGAGTTGTAAATGTCTTAGCAGAGATAGCAGTGTTCAAGGAGTGTTGTAAATAGGTCATTATCCCTAGTACGGGAGCCCAAGAGTTTTTGTTCTATTATTATTATAAAGGGTGCCAGGGTGGTGCCAGGAAAGGAAGTTCTAGCTTCCTTCAAGAGGTTGTCACCTCCTTCCAGTGGGCGCTGGTAAACCTGAGGTTGTAGCCCTTCTAGTTGTAGCTAGTAAACCAAAAGTTGTAGCTGGTAAATCGGAAGATGTAGCCTCCCTTAAGAAACAAATAAATTGTTTATATATATATATATATACATATATATATATATACATATATATATAGTGTTCCTTGATGTGATGTTATTAGTTAATGCTTTATAATACTAAATTGTAAGAAAAGTGAAATATCGATTCACCCCCTTCTTAGTATTTCAAACAATTACAAAGGGGCCAATAGGTTTGTCATCGAGTAGACACGAGCTACAACAGACGCGGTCGAGCAGGTTGCAAAACACCCATATGCAGCAGGGAACAAGTGAAGCCAAATCACGTAGCTAGGCCGTGGAGAGCGGTGGCCGACAAAGGATCAATCGTTTGCAAAGGAGACAATTGGGCGACTGCTACGGAGCAAGGTGCAAGTAAGCTTAGGCCGAGAAGAAGTGGCCACTGAGACTATGGTTGCTTAGTGTAAAGGGTGATCGAGAAGCTGCCAATAAGTTGGAACCAACCACAAAACAAAGGGCAAGTTAAGTCATTGGCCAGCCGCATTAGTGGTCGGTAGCAAAGCAACCACACAAGCCAAGGACACAGTTGTTGGGGCTCAAGGACTCGCACACAGCAAACAAGTTGCAAGGGGATAGGAAGGTTTAGCCACGACCAGAGGACAACAAAAACGTGCAATTTTTAACCCACAGTTGTGCATAACCGTCGCGCAAGAGGAAATTGCGTGACTAAAGGACAAAGTAGAAATTATTCAAAAATTATTCGACGAGATTTGGCAAAATGGTTGTAGTGGGTCATTGGTACAAAGACAGGTTAGATGAAATGTCAAATTTCCTTACTTGGAAGGTTAGGATCACTCTAGTTCTCAAAGAAAAAGATCTCTGGAAGATTGTTCAGACCAAGATCCCAAAGCCATTAGATCCTCAGGAGAAGGCCAACTTAGCAAAGGAGATAAGGCAACACATGGTACTCTTGGACGTTGTAAAGGATCATTTGATTCCTCACTTGCTCGAGAAGATGTTAATTTTAGGTATGCTCTATGCTTAGCGCAATTTACTTCAATTTTTCCATATTAGCCCAATGACAATATTCACATTAGCAATCACATCAGCATGATGGTAAAGTGCAGATAGAACATAAACATAAATTGCAGAAAACAAGCCAAGACAAGAGGACACAAGATGTGGCGCCAACCAGGGACAAACCCCAATGTGGGAAAACCCTTGATCAATTCTTCTTATATTCTTCAATAGTTCAACATAGAGAGATAGAACATATACATCAGAAGTCAACACATTGACTTATCAAAATAAGAGCAGAGATCTTCACCATGAAGATGACATAAAGAGGTTGCATATCTGAGGACATGGACTGCAGTTCTGAACTCGGGTGAAGGCAAACATTCTTCTAAGGTGATTCCATCACCATGCTGCATCCAATCACGCTGCATTCATCATGTTGCATCTCATCACCATGCTGCACCTAGCTAGCTGTCTAATCCTCAATGAACCCATGATTATATCTCTGTCCATCTCATATTGGAACAGCACCATACAACCCTCTAATAGTCATCATGATGGCCTGAGATCACAGCAGAATGTCTCATAAGACAACTCCTAGGATAGCTGAAGATGTGGGCATATATAAGCCCTAATACCCATACAAAATATTGACTATGGTGTTATGGCCTGCAGCCTAACACACAGTCTTCAGTTAGCATCATAAACCTCTGCTGCTCACAAGTGAGTCTGCACCTTCATATTCTCTTACATGATCATCTCATCAATGACGAAGCTCCACCAAGGTCATTGAACAAAGGACCTATATTAATTGTCCTCTAACAGTCCCCTTTGATGCTTGAAAGGTCATTGTACCAAGGTCTTCAACACAGTGATACAACAATAATTCTCTTGCATTTATTGTCAACACAATCCTAACATATGTTGTCCAAACACACCTTGCAGGACAGACTTTAATGCATACCCTTCAGCACTCTTCACCATGTCATTCAAGTCACTTCCAGACCTTCCTTTGACGTTTGTCCCTGTCCAAACAGAATAGGCATCATTCAGCTTCCTCCATGACTGCGGCTAGGGCATGCTTGAAGCCTTCTTCAATTGCGGATGTAGGGCAGCTTCTAGTGCAGAATAAGCCCAGCAGTTAGAGCGAATCTGGACTGCAACTAGGGCTCTCCTTAGGATTGCGAAATGCCTCCTTTTGCTGTAGATAAGCCCCTTATTGACTGCGGCCTAAGGCAGCGTATAGGTCTCTTATAGACAGCGTTAAGGTCTCTTCACCATGACTGTGTTTAGGGCAGTGTTAGGGCATTTAAGGACAACGTCTTAGGGTCTGTTATAGACCTGCGTTTTAGCCACTCCTTGTGTTTCCATGACTGCATTTAGGGCAGCATAGGTCTCTTTAGAAAACCCTTTCACCTCCACGTCTAGGGCTTCTCCTTGACTGTGATTAGGGCTCTCCTTGGCAGCGTATAAGAAGTTGTGTCTCCTCCATGACAGTGTTAGGGTCTAGGGCATCCTCTAGGGCAGCGTAACATCTTAAGATCTCTCCTCCCACCAAAACCCAAAGACAAGTGGAGAGGAAGAGATCACAAGAGGTGTGTACCAAATGACTTGCAAGCCACCTCTTTTTATAGCAAAACGTTGAGGACAAGTGGGGGCAATTTGGTTGCTGGCTGACCTTGATGAATTGTCGCATAACACAAATAAATTCATATCTCCATGAATACATGTCGGAATCGAATGATCTTTAGATCAATCCTACACCTCTCGACAAGAGGAATCCAAGAAAAATATCAGCTACCATAAATAAGAAGACCCACATGGAGTTTAGCCCTAGTTGCCAATTTTAACAGAAGAAGACGGCTAAGGCATTGTTCGATACCCTACAAAGATCATACCAGAGCAAAACAATAAACAAGAATATAATATTGAAGGATATGCTCTAGACCATGCAGATGACCAAGTCTGACTCAGTAATGAGTTATCTAATGAAGATCATGCAAATCCATGATCAGCTTGTAGCAATGGGAGAACAAGTGGAAGACTACGAACTAGAAACTTTGCCATTGAGTGGGTTCTCAAAGGCATGGAAACCCGTTCATCCGCAGAATTCATGCTCAAGCAACACTACCCACATTTGATAAGCTAAGGGATGACTGCATACAAGAAGAAATCAGGTTACAGTCAAAGGCCAAGAACAACAAGTTGGTTGATGACGATAATGTGGCTTTGATTGTAAAAGGCAAAGGAAAGAGCTCGAGCAAGAGTGAGCAGTCAGAATCACAATTGAAGGACTTGACTAAGGTCAAGTGTTTCTCATGTCATAAGACAAGACACTATGCTTCACAATCTCCAAAGAGGAAGAAAGTGTGAAAGAGCACACAACCAGTTGTAGCTACGTCGACAGAAGCCCAAGAGGAATTTGCTAGCAAGTTCGAGACATAATTCACACTTGTTTCCTACGTTTCTTCTAGCACATTACCAGTGAGTGTGTGTAGCATAAAAACTATGGCTGAAGTATGAAAACTGATAGCTTGGAAACTTGAATGTAAAAATACACACAGGTATTTGTAATAATAATTTTTTTTTTTTATTATTATTATATATATATATAAGATGATTTGAATGTTACAATGATGCCCTGCTTTTATACCTTAGCAGGTGACCTTTCGTGAATGGGCATGTCTTTTAGACATGCCTTTTCACCTAACTTAATGACTATTTAACCTAATTAATATTTATATTTATTTTATTTATTTAATTGTTATGAATTATATTCATAACGTAGCCCCTTCCTTGAGAAGCTCTGTCCTTTAAGCTATATTGCTTGCAATTGTCTTTGTGGTTGTCGTCTCGGCATATGGAAGGCGGAAGGTCTCTTGTCACTCGTGGCTCGCTAGTAACTCTATTTTGAGTCCAAGATTATTTTTTTTAATAATATATATATATATATAAAACTATTAACTATGGTTTAACCGAGTAACTCATATCTGTATAACCGTTCGACCATTACAACGTATCGAATTTGTATCTAATCATGTTGATTGGATATCGATGACACAATGGTCCACAACAATCCACTCGCAGCGACAAAACAGATGAGGTCAGGGCTAGCACGATGGCGTGGACAGGGTATTGACGCAGATGATCGATGTTTGACTGACGTGGGGAGAACAGTGAGGAAGGGTGCATGAAGCGGGAGCCGACCACGGAAAACGGACCAGTGTGAGGCAACGTGACAGCCCTCATCGATGGGTTGGACTGTCGAGCGGAAGTGTGCGAGGCACAGTGCGTCATGTCAAGATTGGAGCCGCCCTGCTCATTTATAAACTCCCACATAATAATTTCCAGCTCTCTCTCATCATATTTGTCGATCTCTATCTCTACTGATTGAAGATTCGGCAATGGAGACATTAAAAATGGCAGGGTGGGATCTCTCTCAGGCGCCTCCTGCAAAATTAGCTCTCTGAGCAGGTGGAAACGCTCCAGATTAGGAAGCCTCGACAGCAGCTTGAACAGAGGAACAGCAATCCTTTTTTCCACTAGAAATACAGACCCAAAATCAATGGTAAGTACTTTGAGTGATCTCAACGTTCCCACTAATTCAAGAAATCTGTTCTCAGAGAGAGTGTCGGTGGGAGACCACCCCGATGCCAACGATAAGCCAATCAAATTACCGCCGACCTCCATTTCGAGTTCTGTAATTGATTCGGAAAGCTCTTGAAATCTCATTCCATTGACTTCCAGGTCTTCTGCAAAATGATTATTCAATATTTGAAGGTTAGGGCAATTAACTGTCCATCCCTCCTCGTCATCAGCATATATATTTAAATATGTAATGTTGGAAGATGAGATGACAGGCCGTTCGAGGCCGTCACAATGCTCTATGTTGAACTTCTGAAGAAGAGGGCAAAGAGAAAGAAAACGGGCTAAAGATTCATCGGTCATTCTGATAGAGTTAAGGGTGCACTCAGTGAGAAGCTTGAATCCAACGAAACCAGTCGGAAAATCGGTGAGAATATAATTGTAGAGCGTGAGGGTAGTGAGACGAGTGCATGAGAAAAGGGCCGGCGGCGGGATTTCCATGTTTCGGGAACATTTGAGAAATAGGTGTTGTACCTTCTTTCTTGCAACACATTGCAGCCATTCCCATAGGGTTTGGCGTCTAAACTCTCCGAACATCGGAACGGTAATGTCAGCGTCAGTGGAGAGTAAAAAGGCGTCCAGATCCGACGAATGCAACCGCAATATGTGGGATATTCTGGTTTCCATCGCCGCCATTGAGGGGAGGGAAGGTCTGAGCGTAGGTTCTGGACGCAGGAGACGCGTTGGTGTAAGAAGAGCGGGGGACAGGACGAGCTGGGGCATTTCTGTGGAAAGAAAGCGCCATCGTTTAGAGAGAATTGAACAGCCGATTGCATCTGCAATGGGGAGTTTAGAGAGGATCAGCGAAAGGAGCTCGTCAGGAAGTGCAGACAATCTATCGGCCATCACCATAAAATTAACGTGAGACAGATTTTAGCGTCAAAGATGAAATATAGGACAATTTTACAGACTCGACAATATCATTATTCTCAATAGAAGGCCATTATTCTCAATAGAAGTCCAATCAACATTTGGAAGGAGAAAACAATTCTGCAAATGATTATCATCTTTATCTTCATCAAATATATCATTTATTACATCTTCATTTTGATTATCACTATTCTGGTCAACATCTTCTTCTCCTGCTTCACCTTGTTCTGTTCCCTCACTTTCACTATCATCTTCCTTATTATTGATTTCCTTTATACATACTTTAACTTCTGCACATGATTTTTCTAAACACTGAAATGCTTCTTGAATACTAAATTGTTCAACGTAATCAAGATGTGAACGTAATGGCACATTGTGCGGAGAACTACGTTCAAAGGCCCGCATGATTATATCGTGTGTCATGGCTCTGATACCACTGTAGCATAAAAACTATGGCTGAATTATGAAAACTGATAGCTTGGAAACTTGAATGTAAAAATACACACAGGTATTTGTAATAATAATTTATTATTATATATATATAACGTATAAGATGATATAAGATGATTTGAATGTTACAATGATGCCCTGCTTTTATACCTCAGCAGGTGACCTTTCGTGAATGGGCATGTCTTTTAGACATGCCTTTTCACCTAACTTAATGACTATTTAACCTAATTAATATTTAATTATTTAATATTTATATTTATTTTATTTATTTAATTGTTATGAATTATATTCATAATAGTGTGGCTACTAGATAGTGGAGCCACAAGACATATTGACAGGAGCTCGAGAGTAGTTCACCACCCTAAGTGGGACTCAGTATTGAATGTGAAGCTAGGTGTTGATACGAAGCATGCAAAAAGGGGGTTGGAACAGTGGTATTCCAACTTGATTCAAGAGGCAGGATGGAAGTAATGAACATGCTATGGGTGTCGGAACTTAGGCGGACTTTGCTCTTAGTCCCAATGATCGAGAAGAATGGGTTTGTTGTAGCATTCCAAGATGGACAGGAACTAACCAGACCCGAGAGAGCTTGCTCAAACAGTCGCAACGTCATTGGAGTTAGAGAGAGGAACATGTATAGGCTAAAGGGCAGGCATATTCGAGCAACGACAAAAAGCAGAGTAGTGATGAAGATAAGGGAGTAAGTAGCTCTGAAGGATGATCAATTCAGAGGGAATTAGCCTTCAGGTTCACGTGGGAATGAGCTTTAGGAATTACAAAGAAATTATTGAAAACGGCATTGATTTGAAAATCAAGTGCTTACGATCAGATAATCAAGGAGAATTCAAATCAAAAGAATTCCAACAATTTTGTGAAGAACGTGGAATAAAAAAACAATTCTTGGCAACCAGGACACTTGACTAAAATGGAGTTGCTAAAAGGAAAAACGCAATGGTAGAGGAAATGGCTAGAACTATGTTGCATGACTCCAAACTACGCAATATCTTTTATGTACAAGTAATAGAAACAATTGTTCATATTCTCAACAGAGGAATGCTCAGAAGTAACAGCGAAAAGTTGCCATATGTACTATGGAAGTGGAGACTAGCAAATTTCAAGCACTTTAGAGTCTTTGGAAGCAAATGCTATATAGAAAGTGAGGATAAAAAGGTTGGAAAATTTGACTCCCAAGTAGATGAAAGTATAATTGTTGGATACTCGAGTAAAAGCAAGGCATACAAATGTTATAATATGAGACTCAACAAGATAGTGGAAAGCATAAATGTAACAGTTGATGAAATGCATGGGCAAAAGACCAAGTAGGGAAGCACATCTTCAAAGGAGCAAGAAATAGAAGAACTAGAGCAAGAAGAAAGAATAAAAGAAGAACAATTAGAAGGGGGGCCAATTGTCAACTAGGAAGAAACGGAAAATAATCAGCAAAATATTCAGCGATATCAAGCACCTTCCAAAGCACCTAAATGATGGTATCAGAAGAATCACCCATCAGAGTAGATTATTGGTGACATGAATGCAGGAATAGAAACTAGAAGCAAACGAATATGTATATCAAAAAAAGGACACATTGCGTTACTACCCACAATTGAGCCTAGCAGCTTTGAAGAAGCCAGCCATGATGAACATTGGATCAAGGCCATGGAAGAAGAACTAAACCAGATTGAGAAGAATGAGACATGGGAATTGGTTCAAAGACCTAAGGACAAGAACTTCATTAGCACAAAATGGGTTTTTAAAACAAGTTAAATGAAGATGGACATGTAACCAGGAACAAGGCAAGATTGGTATGTAAAGGATATGTGCAAGTTGAAGGGATAGATTTCGAAGAAACATTTGCACTTGTTGCCAGAATGGAAGCAATCAGGATGTTCTTGGCTTATGCTTTCTCGAGAAGGATCAAAATGTATCAAATGGATGTAAAATAAGCTTTTCTAAATGGAGAATTAGAAGAAGTCTATATAGAATAGCCAAAAGAGTTTTCAGTAAACGAAAAGGGAGATTATGTCTACAAATTGAAGAAAGCCCTATATGGTCTCAAGCAAGCACCTAGAGCCTAGTACGCAAGACTGGACAGGTATTTACAACAACAAGGATTCAAAAGAGGAAGTGCAGATAGAAATCTATATATAAAGGTTGATCGAGACAGCCTAACTATTATTGAAGTATATGTGGATGACATCATCTTTGGAAGTGACAATGACAGGTTGAGTCAGAAGTTTGCCAAGGATATGCAGAATGAGTTTGAGATGTCTCTACTTAGAGAGTTGACCTTCTTCTTGGGACTCCAGATATATCAGGAAGATAAAGGCATATTCATTTCCCAAACCACGTACATAAAGGAAATGTTGAAAAGGTTTCAAATGGAAAATTGTAAACCTGTAAGCACTCCCATGGTGATCGGTTACAAGATAAGCAAAGACGATGAATCTTAGGAAGCAGACCAGAGACTCCATAGATCGATGATTGGCAACCTTCTATATGTGACAGCTTCAAGACCAGATGTGATGCAGGCAGTTGAACAAGTGGCAAGATTCCAAGTAGAACCAAAAGAATCCCATGTTGTAGCAATAAAAAGGATCTTCAGATATCTCAAAGGAACAGCGAAATTTGGAACTAGTATCCAAAAGGGAATAAATTAACTATGACAGCTTATACTAATGCAAGTTGGGCAGGTGGTGTTGATGGCCGAAAATGCACAAGTGGAGCAACTTTCTACTTAGGTCTAGTGTCTTCGTTCAGTAAGAAATAGTCTTTAGTCTCCTTGTCTACAGCAGAAGCAGAATACATAGAGGCAACAACATTTTGCACTCAAGTCCTCTGGACGAAGCAAACTCTGCGAGATCTTCAAGTGAAGTATGATGAGCCCATTCTAATATTTTGTGACAACACCAGCGCCATAAGTCTCTCCAAGAATCCTATGATGCACTCCAAGACCAAACATATTCCTATCAAATACCACTTTCTTCGAGAACAGGTTGCAAAAAAGAATATCAAGGTAGAGTACATTGGGACAAAGGAACAGATCGCTGACATCTTCACCATGCCTCTTCCATGAGAGACATTTGAATATCGTCAGCAAAAGCTTTGAGTTCTTCCAGGTTCACATTGATCGGCATTCCATCAAACCAAGAAGAAAGGGGTAGTGTTATGAACAACAATATATAAAAATAATGTAAATTTTACAAATAATAATAATCATAAATAATGATTAAAAATTAAACAATAATTAGTTATTGAAGAGGCATGTCACTAGAGACATGATCGTTCATGAAGGGGCACCTCCCTAGGTATATAAGCAGGCCCTCATTTGTAAACATGTCATCACATCTCATATCAATTATTTTATACACTATTCAATATATATGTTTCTTATCCTCAATGGATGTCTTCGTGTTCCAAGTGTTCTGAAGATTACTACATAGTACAAACTTTCTTCGTAACAGTGGTATCAAAGCCATTCGACCCTCTGGACATTTATCGTTGCACAGTCTTTCCATTAAAGCCTTAGGTCTGAAAATCATGGGAACATATTCCAAAGACTATGACCATAGAACTACTCGAGAATTATTACTAGAAATGAGAGAAATACTTGCAAAATCAATAAAGCTTTTTGGAACATATTTAGCATCGACAATAGAAGTTGACCTTGACATGAACGAAACTAACAATGAAGAATGTTCTAATAGGAAAAAGATGTCGAATATGTTGAATTAGAACGAGAATGGAATAGGAGTAGGAATCAAAGTCAAAGTGAGCATGAAAGAAATTACTCCTCCTCACTACACAATAATGGTGCCAATAGTAACAACCACAAAAGAAGCATAGCAGAATCAAGAAGATTAAATGAAAATGGAAATTCCAAGGATGATGAGTATGGCAGTAGTTATGAAATCATAAAAAAGCCAAAAAGTAGATTGTTTGACCACCAAAAGTCATTTTTTCCTTCATCCTTGGGAGAAGAACACAGAGAGTCACACACAAGTATAGTCAACTCTACATCAACAAAAACTGTTGAGATCCTTCCAACAACAGAAAAATGCGGCAATGCAAAATATGCAAAATTTACGGCATTGCCTTCAATTCTTATTCAATAATAAAAAATTACTTATATACACAATCTACACACAAATATTCTTGCATATTGATTTCTCTTGTTACATTGATATCAGATCTGCTCGATCCTCTGTCCACTCAATTGTTGCACAGAACCAGTCTGATCTAGCCTTTGGCCATTAATCTTCGTCAAGTTCGGTGTTGTTGCGATCGAAGCTTTTAGCCACATAAAGTTTTTGGAGTTTCTTCATTTTGCCATCAAGCCTCTGACCATTAAAAAAAAGTGGGAACAGAACAAAAAAAGGTTATAAAAGTAACAAATTAAAATATATATATATATGAAACAAAAAATTGAAAAATCAAAATCAAAATATATAATATCAAAAAAAAAGAAAAAAGAAAAAAAAGGGGGAAAATATTTATACATATATATGAGAAAAAAGTAGAAAAAAAAAATTAAAAACTATATTGAAAAAAAAAGTCAAAAGATAAAAGATAAATTATATATATAAAAAAAAAACAAAAGTTATAAAAAAGAGGAAAGAGTGTACCCTAATTAGCCGTTGCAAATTTGCACCACTGTCACACGTCAACGCCACTGCAGTTGTCCCACCTGACAACCTCCACAGCTCACCCAACCACAGTCGTCCAGCCCAACATCCACCACAGCAAGTTGTGGCCAATTCAATCGTACCACCATTTCCTGTTTCACTAGTTCTTTCGCCGCTACAAGCTCTAACGAACAAATGTCTAACCAACCACACACTACACAACTCCGCTTGCAACCATCATGGAATTTAATCCACCACCCCTCAGCAACCACAACCGCCAAGTTAGGTCTCCACCTCGTCGTTTATTTTTGTTTCAGCCACCACCTGCTCTGTGACCCGCGTCCATGTATCCAACATATGTCGTCAGACGTTCTCAAACTCTAACGCACAGACGTTGAACCAGCCACACACTACACAACTCTGCCTGCAACCATTGTGGAATTGAATCCACCACCACTCAGCAACCACAACCGCCACCACCTGGAACATGACTCGCGTCCGTGTAGCCAACATAAGCCGTCAAATGCTCTCACCGCCACCGTCGGCCTAGTCCTCTGCCCTACAAAGCCGCCATAATATCACTAAAATTCATTCCCTTCTCTGTGTATCTATACTTCTATACAGTTCCATTTCTTACCCATTCTTAACTATTCAGTCCATAACAATTTGTATAGTTCCACGGTCGCCTTATAGAAGCCAAAAGTCATGTTTCGTGCATTTACGATGTGACTTTTTATCAAAAAGTTATGAACCAACGTAGACCATAAAGAAAGAGAGAATTATATTAAAGAGTTAAGTTGTATTATATATAAATATATATAAAAGATTCAAAGGTTCAATTTTAATCCGGCAATGAAGGAAGATTTTCATAAAGTTCATGTAACTATGCTTCGGTGTTATTTAAAATTAAAGGAACTTTGGCAGGGAAAGATGTTACTATTTCTATCTTGCCCACCAAAGATAAGAATTATATAAACCCTAAATTCGCTAACCAATTGGTGATTCCCGAGTCAAATATAATTGAAAAATTAGACCTCTGGAACACAAAACAATATGACATAACCGATTTACAATTAAATATTGGGGACTATACATTTATATCACAATTCTCTGTTCAATCCCTATGGGGTGATCGAGGTGACATAATTTTAGGTTCGCCCTAGATGGAATCATTGAGGTCCTTCATTCTAAATACGAAAAAGAAGTTTTTGACATTTTCCTACAAAAAGAAGAAAATAACACTATAGGATGTTACATTGAAGCTAGATTCAATTACACTAGAAGACGTAAAAGATATCTCAAAAGTAATTCTTCAAGAAAACCAAAAGGCAATGCAAAATATGCAGAAGGAAGTTGAAAAGATTATCGCAGACAAAAACAAAGAAACTCGCCTCATGGAACACAGCAAAAAATTACTCACTCAATTTAAGAAACTTAAAAATGATAAGAAATCATTAAAAAACAAACTAGAACTTATCATGAAAGAAGAATCGAAGTCTTCAGACGTAACAGTCCAAGTTAAAGAAAAAGGACTGAATACTGATCTAGTCAATACCACAACTCAAGATGATGACAAACCAATGGAAGTAAAAACATATTCAAATGTTGTAGTTCAAATGACAGAGATTTCAAGTGAAGATCCAACGATTAACCAAGTGACTTCTGTACCTAAAGGAAATCAAATACTTCAAGTAAATCAAGAAATTGACACAAACAAGTTAAGGGGAAATCAAATCACATGAAGAACTTATGTAAACCGGAATCACAAGAGCAAACATCTCAATCAGTTTGTGTATCTGTATCACTCAAAACATAAACAACAAACTTATGTTCCAAAGAAAAATGATGTCAGCACAATCCAGTCTGACAATAACAATTTATCCCAACTATCAAGTAATTGCAAAGTTCCACAGAAGATTGATTTAGGATGGTTAGATCCTTTCTCAGTTCGACAATTTTATTTATCACTCAGAGGATCCTATCAATTTATATCATCGAAGATGATAATTTGAACAACTCTGAAAGATATGAATATATTACAAGACAAAAGAAATAGATAACATGTCTTATTAACAATAAGATTTGAGGAGGACCCCGAGGCCTGCATCTTGCGCGATCTGCAAATAGCGAGCGCGCCCGCCCTCTCCCGGTTTGATTCCTGCAGACTTCTGCATGCTGCGGTCGGACTGGTTTATGGATCGAGTTGCTGGATTTTGACAGTCCCGATCCTGGGGATTGAGACTATGGAGGGGTTGGGCACTCCCCAGGCGGCTCTTCCGCCTCCTCCGCCGATCTCGCCTTCTGAGGCCTTCAATCGGCTCTTGGCTGGGCTCCCAAAGAAGAAAAATGTTGAAGCTGCGAAATTTGTAAAAAAACTGGACGATATTCCGGTGATCTCCCTTCCTCCAGAAACCCCGATCCAAGTTGCTCTATCTTTAGCCGAACGGGCTCTCATCGGCCAATTCACTGGGCTATGGCCATCCCCAAAATCCACTGAGAGCTGGGTCAACAGAAACTGGGCGTCGTTGATCAAAGAAAGTGTCACCTCTTACTTTCTGGGGAGAGGATACTTCCTCTTCGAATTCACATCAAAGGACGACAAAGATCTGATCTTCCAAAACGGCCCCTACTTCATGGGCCCTCAGGGTTTGTATTTGAATAATTGGACCCCGGACTTCGATCCGGCAGTAGATGTGCCCAAAGCAGTCCCGGTGTGGGTCAGACTTCCAAACCTCCCAGTGCATTGTTGGAATTGGGACTCACTGAGACACATTGGAAATGCCCTGGGGAAATTTATAGACCGAGCAAATAATAAAGACCAATATGACTGTGCCAGGATCTATGTAGAAGTAGATCTGGAGGTGGGACTACCAGAGGCCATCACAATAAAGGTCGGAAGCTGGACGCATTTACAGAAATTGGATTATGAGCAGCTGCCCTTCAAATGCCGGAAATGCCATGTTTATGGACACTTCGCCAAAGACTGCCCGACCAACAATGAGGCTGCGCAGGGGAAGGAGGACGGATGGAATCAAGTCAAGCGATCCAAACCTTATCTCAAGAATCAGAAGCCGGGAGGCCCTAATGGCAAAGGGCCTCACCAGGCCACTGCTCAGCAGATCCCGCCCAAGCCTACTCCAGAAAATAAGTTCGATCCTCTGAGCTCGCAAACAGAGGACACCCAGGAGGTCGTGGTCCAAAAGGAGACAGAAGCTACTCAGGAGACCGAGATCCAAAAAACAGCTCCTTCAAGCAAAGGTACTCCCTCAGCCTCCCCCAAAGGAACAAGTGCTGAAGACCCCAAAGGTAAGATTTTAGAAGAGGAGGAAGAAGAGCAGGAAACGGACGAATCAGAAGAGGAAGGGGAAATAGGAGAGTCCCAAACCTCGGTAAGAAGATCTACAAGAGGCCGGAAAACTGACAGGGAAAAAAGGGAGCAGGAGACTTACAAAGAAAAACTTCAGGGCAGCCAACCAACTTTGGAAAAACTGCTAGCTCCAAAGCCTAAGATGTTGAAAAATCAGCCCCAAGGCTCCAAGGGAGCCCACCAGAAACATAAATAATGAAGGTCATCTCCTGGAATTGTAGAGGTATGGGGAGCAAAGCTAAGGAAGAAGCCATCAGAAGCTTAATCAGAACAGAAACTCCAGACATACTTCTCGTCCAGGAGACAAAGTTGGAAGACATAGTCTTCCTTCAAGCAAGCAAGAAACTTTGGTTCAAAAGTGAAGCAAGAGCAATCTCTGCCCGGGGTGCCTCGGGAGGAATTGGCACTCTATGGAACACCAGCAAATTTGCAGTCCTATTTGAGGCTAGGAATACTCACTGGTTGCTGCTGAAAATGCAGAATCTAGACACTAAGGAAATTTTTTGTCTTTTCAATGTTTACTCTCCAGTCAATGTCGGGGAAAAAAAGGACTGTTGGGATTCTATAAGGCACCAAGCAGACTTGACAAACCTAGAAAATATAATTATTGCTGGAGACCTCAATCTCACTCTCCATCCATCTGAAAAAAGGGGAGGCAGCGTAGTACGAGATCCGGCAAGGGAATGGGTGGAGGACATTATGCAGGACTGGGACTTGCTGGATATCAAACCTTCTTCCAGTAAGTACTCTTGGTCTAATAAAAGAGTGGGCCCTGGACATATTGCTACCGGGCTAGGCCTAGAACCCAGAATGCATATTCTTGCTAGCAGCATCTCGGACCATAAGCCCATAAAGCTAGAGCTCCTAGCTCATCTTGATCTGGGACCTATCCCCTTTAGATTTAGCCCTCTCTGGGTAAAGGAGCCAGACTTCATGCAAACTGTCAAGGAATGTTGGAATCAGCCTGTCAAAGGTTCACCTTTCTATATCTGGGAGGAAAAGCTTAGAAGGGTAAAAGGAGCTCTAAAACGATGGGTCAAAACTCTGTCCAATCCGGTTACAGAAAGGAAATCCATTAAAGCCTCTCTTGTCTCCCATCAAACGCGTATGGAGAACGCCATAATCACAAAGGAGTTATTAGATCAAGAAGCTCATCTGCAACAGTGCTTCCACAAGGCTTGCTTAGCTGAAGAAGAATATTGGAGATTAAAATCTCGTAATCTCTGGCTCAAAGCAGGGGATAGGAATACTGCTTTTTTCCACAAACAAGCCCAGGCAAGGAAATGCTTCAACACTATTTCTGAGATTAAAGAGGATAATGACACTCATAAGGATTTTGATTACATAAAGAAAGCAGCCTTTTCTCACTTTCAAAACTTGTATAGTGAAGACAAGGATCCGAATCAATACTCAGATCTGTTAGACATTATACCCTCTGTAATTTCTCATCGTATGAATGAGATTCTTGAGGCCAAAGTCACTAAAGATGAAGTGAAAAAGGCCCTCTTTGATATGGATCCGGATAAGGCCCCTGGGCCGGATGGTTTCTCTGCCAGATTTCTTCAAGCTTGCTGGCCGATTGTTGAAAAGGACCTTCTCAAAATGGTGCAAAAGTCTCAAAATACTCAGAAAATAGGAGGCAGCACAAACTCTGCTTTCTTAGCCCTCATACCCAAGGAAAAAGGCGCCAACAACTTCAGCAGATTCCGTCCGATTTCCCTATGTAACACTGGATACAAATTAATCACCAAAGTAATTGCAAACAGACTGAAGCTCATTCTACCCAAAATAATCCCTGAGAATCAAGGAGGCTTCATCCAAGGAAGGCAGATCGTGGACAACTTCATTCTCGTACAAGAGGCAATTCATTCAAGTCTTCTCCGAAAAGAGCAAGGTATGGTGATTAAACTTGATTTAGCCAATGCTTTTGATCGAGTAAATCATAGCTTTCTTTTAAATGTTATGAGCAAGTTTGGTTTTGGAGCAAATTTCATTAAATGGATCCGGGCATGCATCTCGGAGCCATGGATTGCTCCTCTTGTAAATGGAAGAGCCACTGATTTTTTCAAAGCTTCGAGAGGACTTAGACAGGGGTGTCCTCTATCCCCTCTGCTTTTTGTCATCCAAGCCTCTGTCCTCAGCTTCCTGTTAGACAAAAAGATGCAAGATCAAGATATCAATGGATTGTGTATTGCAAGAGGGGTCAAAAACATAAATCACGCCTTGTTTGCGGATGACACTCTATTATTGGGTTCTGCCTCTCTCTCCTCTGCCTCAAAATTTAAAGCGGTTTTGGATGAATTTAGTGAGGCCTCAGGCAGCGTTGTAAATAAGAGCAAATGCCACATCTTCAGCTGGAATACTATGCCCAGATTGCTCTCTGACATTTCTAGATGTTTGGGTTTTGCAGCCTCCTCCTCCTGGTCATCTTTCAAATACTTGGGTCTCCCTGTATTTCATAAGAGACCTGCAAGCAAAGACTGGCTCCCACAGCTGGAAAAATTCAAGTCTAAGATTCAAGCCTGGGGTTACTCCTGGCTCAATACTGCTGGCAAATCAGTCTTAATTAAATATGTGCTTACCAGCCTCCCTTTATTTCAATTTGCTGGGCTTCTTGCTCCGGCAACCATTTTAAAAAAATGGAAGAATACATACGGAGGTTCTTTTGGAAGGGAGGAAAACAAAATGAAAACAAGATTCCCCTTATCAGTTGGGAAACCATCTCCAAGCCACTGTGGGAGGGTGGTTTAAATTTCAAAAATCTCTGTCAGCAGAATGTGGCAATGGCAGCAAAGATTATATGGAAGATCATTGCACCCAAGCCTGGCTGGGCCCAATTGGCTCTCTGGAAAAAGTATTTCAGAGGACCTCGCACCAGATGTTTAGAAAATGTAATTCAATTGCCTAACTCGGCATTCCTGAAACTGTATGCTAAAGCTGCCCCTCTAATTACTGCGCACTCCTACTGGATCCCAGGTAATGGCAAAAAGATCAGCATCTGGACTGACAAAATCATGAATAAGGATCCAATTGAAGACAGAGCCTCCATTAGAGCGCTGCGTTGCTGGATGGACAGAGAGGGACTGCGATCGTTGTGGGACATTTCTCTTTGGAACAATTCTGTTTGGGCAGGATGGAAACGCATTGAGGTGCCGGATCACCTGACCAACGAATGGGCCACGTTGCTTGATTTCTTGCATGGCTTGGCGCCCACGCACATGAGGAAAAGAGACTTGAAAGGTTGGGGGCCGAATGCCAGAGGTTACGCAGTCTCCTTGGGGTACGCCAAACTGAATGAGAGGCCATATGTCCCCCCTGACCCAGCTCCTTGGCGAGGTGTCTGGCGTATTCCTTCATGGCCCAAAATTGACTTCTTTGCCTGGCTTCTCTGCCATGGCAAAATCTTAACTTATGACATCTTGTAGAGGAAAGGATTCTACGGTCCCTCCATCTGCTCATTGTGCAGTGAAAATGCAGAGACAGCAGTCCATTTAATTCTAGAATGTAACTTCTCCAAGCAGATCTGGTTTTCCTTTATACATAATTTGGATCCTAATTTCACGCTTCCTTGCACCACTGCTGATCTCTTTTCTAATTGGGCAACCAGATATCCTGGCCCAGCTCCTAAAAACCAGATAATTAAAATTGCGTGGGTTGTCCTTCCAAAGATTATTTGTTGGCAGATATGGCTAGAACGTAACAGAAGAATCTTCAGAAATACAAAGCAGAATCACAAGGCCTTAGAAATCAAGATCAAATGCCACATAAAGGAGTGCTTGACTGATATAAAAGACGACTCCAATCTCAGCCAACAGGACATCACTTGGGGATCGATTCTAGAACTACAATTTCAACCAGCAGTTAGAAATGCCCCTACCATTAAAGACTGGCAAATAAGGAAGTCTGAAACTGACTTTCAAGACTGGATCAAAACGCAAGCAAGACACTCTCTTTTTTGATGGGGCAGCAAAGGGCAATCTAGGCAAAGCTGGTGCAGGAGGTGTTGTTGTAAATCCAATTGGGGAAAAAATCCATTCCTATGCTTGGGGACTTGGATATTCTTCCAGCATTCAAGCGGAGGCCTTGGCCCTCTTTCAAGGCCTCAAGATCCTCAAAGAATTAAACATAAAAGAAGCTAATGTTATAGGTGACTCCCAGATCATTATAAACGCAATGGCTTCCAATTCCCCAGCTCTGGATCTTAAACTAGCAAGGCTGATAACCAGAATCAAAGGCTTGGAAAGCACTTTTCAGAACTTGAATTACTATCATGTGCTGAGAACTCATAATAAAGAGGCGGACATTGAAGCCAACAAAGCTGCCCTCCTCTCTGCCGGGGTCAAGATGAAAGACGAAGAAGAATCATGGGAACCCATTCCATAAGCTGATTGCTGCCATGTTTTACTGTTTGCTATTAAATAAATTTGTTTGTATCTTCAAGTGGGGGAAAATCTCTGAAATTGATTCCATGGATTCCTTATCAAGGAAGAAATCTTCAAGCTTCAGCTGCATCCTCACTCTTAGCAGTGAGAGGCAACAGGATAAAGAAATCTCCAATGTAATCAGAATTTCGGCATTCAGGCCAAGATGAATATAAACACTCCATAACCGTTTCTGTAAAAAAACAATAAGATTTGAGGACAAAGCTTTTTGAAGAGGAAGGCAATGTTATGAATAAAAGTATATAAAAATAATATAAATTATATAAATAATGATTATAATTAAATAATTAGTTATTGAAGAAGCATGTAACTAGGGACATGATTGTTCACGAAAGGGCACCTGCCTAGGTATATAAGCAGGCCCTCATTTGTAAACATGTCATCACATCTCATATCAATTCTTTTATACATTATTCAATATACATGTTTCTTATCCTCAATGGATGTCTTCATGTTCCAAGTGTTCTGAAGATTATTGCATAGTATGAACTTTGTTCATTACAGGGAGAAAGGCATAGAGGAAGAAGACAGAGAGAGATACTATGTCAGGGGGAGTCACCTTTGCCATTGATGTCAAATGGGGAGATAAAGCATGAAGATAGGGGGAGCAGTAATCAGAGGTGGAGTATGTGTGTTGCCATCAATGCCAAGGGCAGATTGTCGAATATTAGTTGTCATTGATGTCAAATCCGATAAAAGAAGCCCCACTTTCCCACCTCTTCTTATGGCATATGATCGTAAGAATCCATGCTAGACCATCATCACCTAATAGTACTCGTCATGTTGTTTCCAACTTTAGGTGGTACACCATGTGGCTCCTCAAGTAGATATGACCTCTTAAAATTGAAGCCCCAAAATCTAGTCAAGGTACCCCAAAATGATTGGTTAATATAGCACTATGAGTTGGTTCAAATTTAACATAAAAAAATTATAATAATTAATGCTTATGTTGAATTTTGGGAAAAGTATCATGGGTCTTAGCAGTAGCATGTTGTTGGGACATATAGCTAGAACAGAGTGGGCGGGGATTAGAGTGACAACCCCTGCCCTAAGCGATTGTCACGGTGCCTGTACAATCTGAGCAACAACAGTGCCAAATCCCAAAAAAACAATGGTCAGTTGAAAAAGAAGAAGGGAGGTGGAATATAGGATTTATAATGTAAGATGCAAAGTGGTATGGAATAGGGAGAGATGAGACTAAGCTATCTCAATCGGGGTTTCCCAAGCAATTTCACTTCTATACGCTATCTCAATCGGGGTTTCCTAAGCAGTGCCACTCCTATACCCATTGAGCCATTAGGGGAGGTCCCACTAGACTAGAATGAGATATTAACCTGCCATTTAAGTTGAGGGAACAAGACTATGATCAAAACCCCTCTTTGGTCTAAGTTACCCCACAATCCATGTCAAACGCCCAAATACAAACAAGCATAAGCACCTGATTGCAAAATGAATAAAGTACCTCTTAATCATAAGCCCACCTCCCAACATGTGCTCTTGCCAAATGTGTGAGAAAACATATGATTGATGCAGGTGGTGGAGATATGAATGGCACATAATCATCGGCTAGTAATGGTTGTCAAGGACTGCTAGCTGGTCGACTGGAAGATCACCCACTTTTTCATATGGGGTTGCCCACTTTTGGTGGGTAACATCTAGCTCCAACTAGGACATGAGCTCACTGTAGAGCGAATGATCCACGTACTTGAATGGGGAGTTCATGAGAACTCTAACAATCTCCTGGGACTATAGACTTGTAACCTGCACATTGCAACAAACTTGTTTGGAAGCATGTGCATTGGGCATAAGGAATCGCCAATGAAAGTAATCAATCCATACAAAAAATAAAGTTTAATCTAAATGCATTCTAATCTGCATGAGAACATACGATGAATATTATTAGCATGCAAAAAGGATATGCAATGCACCTACGCTACCATGCAATGCTACCATACTATGCATGAGCTAAGTATAGTCATAAAACCAATGTAACAACCAGATCATTAGACCATAACAATAGTTGCCCTTATGAGTCATTATGAGATAGGGCAACCAAATATCACTTCCTCCTTCACAAGATTTGTATGATGAACCATAAGGGTGGTAGATGGGAAAATAGGAAGACCATGTATCATGACAAAGATTCATAGATGAGGAAGGAGAAGGGGAGTCCAACTTGTGCCATTGGATCCTTTCTCTCAGCCTCAACATAGAATACTCAATGATCAAACTTAGAAACTTTTGCTCAAGAGTTATCTCAACCATATCATCCTCATCAATATTCTCAGAGTCGTGTTGCAAATGGTAGGAGAAGATGGATAACATACTTATATCTCCTTGATCGTTATGGGAAGAGCAAGGCAATACAAGATCATTGTACCTCAAGAAGAACCCATAGCCCCTTTTCAAGGTGTTGATGAGATTCTTGAATTCCATGGCTCCCAAGAGACTCTTCTAGATGGGCATCAAGTTCCTCTTGGTTATTGGCAACATCATGACTACATGGTTGAGGAATCATTATGAAACATGTAGAACACGCCCCTCCAATGAGCCATGCGAAATTTTCATAATCTTCAAATATGGAGTCATCGAGGTGAATTCAAAAGGCCTTGATGCCTTGATAGATGCTTGCTTCACCCTATAAGCATCGAATTTGAGGTTCAACGAAGAATAAGGGATTCGTTCTTCCAATGGAGTCGCCATAAAATATTTATCTTGTAGTTCTAGGGATGAAACTAAATCTTCCAATCATAGAGAGGCAAACTTGTTTTGTCCCCGACAATGGCTCCAAAAATGTTGCCGCAAAATATAGCAACCCTTGGAGAGGGGTACCCTACAAGGCTAATACTAAACCAAGAGACAACAATGGGGTGATGACCCACTGTCACCACAGCCAAAAACCCGTACTCTTTACGAATTTTCACCAATGGGAGGAGTCTTGATATGTGAGAAAGTCACCTAATGGATATTCTAAGGCTAGGGTACAATGTGACTCGATGAGACCTTCTACAAGAAAGGTGCAATTTAGGCTTAGGTCTCCTATTAGAGGCAATTCACTCTCTTTATAGAGGCTTAGGTTAACAACACAAGACCTAGGGCTCGATTGATTGGTTGAGCATTGCAATGGCCAAAGGCTAAGGTTAAGAGAAAGGGTTTCCAACAGTGATTTTCAACAAGAGAAAGGCTCATGAACCCTCAAACAAGCCCCTAAGTTGAAGCAAGGCTAAACTACGGTTTTACCATGGAGCAAAGAAATTTATAGACAAGATTGAAGTGGATGCCCGCCAAAAGAAGAGATTTTGTGGAAAATACCCTCCTCTTGATGTTTAGGCTCTCTAATCCCACAAATGTACCTTGCCAAGGGATTCACACCAAGCCCTAGTTAGCAAGCTTGGCCTTGAAGGGGCCGAATTTAGAGAAGAAGAATTTATGGATGAGATATAAGATTGATCACCAACAAAGTAAGCCAATGCTTTGTTCTTTGGGAATATGGAGTCTATGATGTGATAAATCAACCAACAAGGAAGTTGAATTCTTGATGCCCTAGCAACAAAAATTCAAGCATTTACCTATGGAAAGGATAATGGGATTTTCATGGGAGAACTAGTTAAAGTTCACCATTAGGACATTTATTCACATATTATGCATGAGCAATGCATGCAATATATCATCTAGATAGCATTCAATAAATTAGGGCACAATAGCAAAACCTAGATTCAACATTATTCCATACATTAGACATATAAGAAAATAGATATTCAACAATAAGTGTACTTAAGCAATCTAAGGCTTCCACAGTTATTCATATTGTTGTTGAAGATTTCCGGAAATGAACTACGTAGTGTTTTCGAACCGTCCAACATTTCGGATGGTTACTCCATCCCTCATCAGGGACCAAAGAGCTATATGATTAAACGAGTGTTGAAGAGCCTTTTTATAGGCAGAGGAATTAGGGGTTTGTTGGGTAAGAATTAAAATAGGTCAAAGGTTACGATGAAAAATAATAATTTAAAATTATTAATTAGAAATAGTTGTTAAGATAGGTTTAAGTTAATTAATAAATTAAAACAAATATTTGACCAAATTTGAATAGGGTCAAATTGAAATTTAAGAATTTTCAATAAATTGAAATAAAATAATAATTAAAAATGGTTGTTAAAATTGATTTAAGGTAATTAATGATTAAAACACTTATTTGACGACATATAAATAAGGTCAAATTAAAATATAAGGATTTAAATTAAATTTAGTCAAAGGTTAAATAAGAATTTAGAATAAACTAATTAGAAATAATGGTTAAATTAGGTTATAGAGTAATTAATGATTACATTAGTTGTTTGTCAAATTCAAACCAAGTCAAATAGATATTTAGGGATTTTTTAAACTAACAAGTTTGAAAAAATGTTAAATAGATTAGAATGATTTAATTCAAGTGATGAAGAAATTATATAAATAAATTATAATTACTAAGATAATAAAGCAAGGCTAGATTAAAGAGAGAAGGATAAAAGTTTAGGGGCACATTAACATAGAAAGAGAATAAAGGGAAGATAAAAACATTAAAACACCTAAAATGAAGAATAAAAAGGATAGAAAGGAAGGATAAATAATTAATGAGGAAAAACTTTGAATAATAAATAAAGATATATAAGAAAGGAGAAGGGAGGGTTTTTTTCCAAAAAAAATAAACCAAGGGAAAGAAGGTAACCAAAGGAGGGGGGATTTTAATGGGTGAGATGGTGGATAACAGGTTGCCATGAATGGCTAAGCCTGAATCCATACTCCCTATTAAAGTTATTAGGGTTCTTCTCTATTTCAAGGGCTTCTTGAATAATTCGAGAGTTATAAAAAAGAACGGAGGCTAGGATCTCCGCTTGCTCAAAACAAATCAAGGGCTTGGATTTAAAAGAGTGTCCAGCGATAGCAAACTTGGCAAGGCGGTTATGGTTGGTGTCAGCTATGTGCTCTTTGAGGCGGGCTTTGAAAGGGAAACCAGTTTGGCCAATATATGATTTGTCACATGAACAGGGAATCTGATAGACACCTGATCCTAGCATGGGATCAGATTTGTCTTTAGCTTATCAGAATAATTGCTTGAGGCTTTTATGAGGCTTAAAGATGGTTTTAACATTCTTCTTGCCCAAGATTTTCGCTATATGATCTGTGGTACCTTTGATGTACAGGAGAGAACTTGGCCACAAGGGGGAAAGGGATTAGAATTGGCAGTCCTAGGGTGAGAAACAGCTTGAAAGGCTTTAAATATTTGCGAGGTTGAATATCCATTGGGTTTCAAAGCTTGGAGCAGATGGGATTTTTCAGCTAAAAGAAATTAGGGCACGGAGATTTTTAAAGCTCTGGATATTAGGGTCTTTAGAACACCTGACTTTTGGGATGGGTGGTGATGTGAAAGGGTGTGGAGATAGCGGTCAGTGTGGGTCTTTTTTCTATAAACTTGATGAGAAAGGGAGCCATTGGGGAGGCGGGTAACGAGGACATCTAGGAAAGGGAGGGATTTATTTGATTCGATTTCCATAGTGAATTGGATATAAGGGGAAATACTATTAAGATGGGAATGAAAGGCATAAAGCGCAAGACAACCGTGTTGCCATATGACAAAAGTGTCATCAACAAATCGGAACCAACATTTAGGTTTGAGATGCCAAGAGTTGAGAGCTCTAGCTTCAAAGTGTTCCATAAAGATATTAGCAACTACTGGAGAAATGGGGGAGCCCATAGTTGTACCTTATGTCTACTCATAGATGATACCTTTAAAAGAGAAAAAAGTTGAGGTGAGGCAAATTTGGATGAGGTTCAAGGTTTCAAGATCAACTAACCGCAAGATCAGTTGTAAAGCTTCGAGAATGGGAATCTTGGTGAAGAGGGACATGATATCAAAACTGGCCCACAAGTCATTCTCATCAATCTGGATGGTTTTGGTTTTCTGCATAAAATCAGCAGAATCCTTAATATAGGAGGATGTGGAGCCCAAATATTGTTGAAGATTGGTGGCTACATATCGTCTCAAAGCATGGGTTGGGGCTCCAATAGCGCTAACAATGGGATGAAGGGGAACACCTTGTTTGTGAATTTTAGGTTGACCATAAACTTTAGGCATTTGGGAAGTGTTGGGAATAAGCTTAAGTTGAATGGAGACGGGTAAAGGGGAAGACTTTATGGCCTTAGTAAGTTGAGTAATGGCATTTAAATGGTTGTTAGGAAGGATTTTATAAGATGAAGAAGATAACAAATCCAACATCTCAGATTCATAGTCCTCCGTGTTCATAATTATTGAGACATTGCCTTTGTCAGCTTGAGGACAAGGATGTGAGGGTTGTCATTGAGACGCTTCATGGCTTGGAACTCTTCTTTAGATAAATTTGGATTAGACAGCGTAGCACACAGCAAAATCCTACCACAATCTTGTCGAATTTCCTTAGCAATGTGAGAAGGTGGGTTTTGGGAAATAAGCTCAATGGAGCAAAGAATCTCTTCAATGGGAATCTTGTGAGGAGCTTGGGCGAAGTTGAAGCCTTTCTCCAAGAGCTGGCGGGTGGGGGTATCAATATCAAGAGAGGAGAGGTTCACAACATAAGGTCTAGATGGCCTAGACAAGGGAGGATCTGAGGAAGAGGGAAGGGATGAGGTAGGAGGCGTAGATGAATAAATATCGGGATTATTATTCATATCAATAGATTGAGAGAGATCTTTCATATTTAGAGAAAGTGTGTTAGAAATATCCTTAACTGTATTAGGATGATGAGGAGAAGAGTCAGTGATAGAAATATCAGTGGAAGAACCATTTTTATTATGAAGATTATTATTAAAAGTGCCAATATTATTAATTTTGGATTTGAGGCATCTGTGGTCCATTTCTTTCAAGTTGAATCTTGAAGTATCCACAGTAATAATCATACTTGTCAACGTTTCAAATCCCAACAGGGATCCATCATCAGGACAATATATGAATGATGGATCATTCATATATTGTCCTGATGATGGATCCCTGTTGGGATTTGAAACGTTGACAAGTATGATTATTACTGTGGATACTTCGAGATTCAAAATTATTAATTTTGTTTTGAAGATTATTAAAAGAACCCATACTATCAGATTAAAGAAGATTATCATGCTTATCAATTTTATTTTGAAGATCAGTAAAAGAATCCTTATTATTATTTTAACTATAATTAACCGAGATATGATCAAATTCCGAATTAAAAGAATTATTAAGAATGGATGGAGCATTGGCCGAGATGTTATTATATTGAATCAAATTCATAAGGTTAGATATGTCATTGTTATAAACTGATTGAGTGTTAAGGGAATAAGAAAGGTTTGGAGACTATTTATTAGGAGCAGAATGATTAGAAAGGGACGAGGTGGACATGAGTGGCATGAGCAAGTTGGGCATCGAATTAGAATGTGAAATGGGCCATGTGCATAAAGGGATGGGATTAGGGTTGGGGGCGAGGTTCACAGAGCCATGGTTCATAGAATCGTCATTGTTCGAGGAGGATAGGTTGTTGCTCCAATAAGTGTACTTACAAGATAACATGCAAAGAGAATCCATTCATTGATCCAAATAAATGCTCCAAAGACAAATAAATCAGCTCCAAATATCAAAGTGCATTCATAGATCCAAAGTCTCCACAAGAAAGAAGAAGGTCGAATTTACTAGAGGGTTGAAAATCCCAAGTTGTGATGATGAATTGTTGCAATGATTGTTCATCTATTTATATGATGAGTCATAAAGTCTATTTTACAATAATGCACCAAAATTTTAAAATAATGTGCTAGCAATAAGCTAGGTCACAAACCGACCTAGTAGCCAAAGATAAAACATAACTCTAGCCCACATGTGTGAGCCGTAGGTGAGAGAATGATGACATCATGCATGCATGAGCCCTTTTAGGGCTAGCGTTGAGGCTTCTTGGTGCCAAGATGTGAGTAGAAGCCCTCTAAAATCACCTCCTAAGGGTTGGCCCTTATTTCTCTACCAATGCTCCTTTGTGGACCCCTATTTTCAACTTGGGGCACAAGAGTGGTCTCATGGGTCTCCAGATGGTCAAAATGTTTGTCTCTACTCCAAAGTTGGGGGCTTTCAAGGTGGTGCTAGCCCTCTTTCAAGGTGGTGCTAGACCTCCCATGTCTCAAGGTGTGATATCATCCTCCTCTGGGCCCTAGATCAACTACCCTCCCTCCAAAAGTGTTAAGTTGGTTGGGGGCATGTTGGGTCTAGGTGCATCATCCCATAAAACTCATCAATGTAGGACAAAGTGTTGGAACGCTCTCAGTGCCAAAGGTGCACATGGCTATGTGTGATGCTCTGTCGCTGCTTGGAGTCCCATGGCTCCCAATGCTCCACCTATGGGTGGCAATATGCTCCTCTAAAAGACATGAGCCCTAGTCAAGTTTCCCAAGCCATGGTTGTGTAACCACCTAACAATCTCACAATATCCAGTACTAGCAACTACATCATTAGGTACATTTAATCATTTTTGCATCCAAGTGAACCAAGCTTGAAAGTAATGGGCAATTTGGCATTTCAAATAAGGCTTCCCTTCCAAAATTAAGGTTTTGAACTCGCAATGGTGTTACCTCCCTAGGTAATAGACCACCCTATTAGATGTCTCCAACCCCCAAAGGAAATGACATGTCTTTGATCCACCCCTTCAATCAATCAGTGTCATGTGAATAATGATGGAATGGAGGGGAGAAGACTCCATGGCCAAGCGTCATGGTCAAAGGGACCAGCTATGATGGGCTCCTCATCCTGAGTGTATATATGTGGGGAGGGAGAAATCATGGATGCATGAGATACCAACTCGGCCTATATTTTCCACCCCGCTAGTGCACCTTTTACCTTTTCTTGATTTTTTTGTATTATTGCTCATAGTTCAAAGGGTTAGAGCTTGCTTTGTATGATGTATGGCAGTTATTACCCCATTAGTGGTGAGGCAACTCATTGCCCACCAGGGGTTGGTACATGCAAGGGTTCCTTCTCAAAATATGAAGAGCAACATGTGCTCAGGAACCAGGTGATAGCCATAATGAGTGAAGTAGATCTCATGCTAGGTTTTTTCCCACGTGCTAATGTGTATGTCTCGGCCATCTTTTGCATTTTGATCTTCTTTTGCTTTGCTTGTGGCCATCATATGCTTTTTCTTGTTCTTTTAACTACATCAACCTTCCAGGGCCAAGTTTTGGGCCCTACACAAGTATGAGGATGTATGGTGCCAAATCTCAGAGAACCAATGGTCAGTTAAACCCTAAGTAGGGAGGTGTAATATAGAGTTTATAATGTGAGATGGAAAGTGGTAAGTATGGAATAGGGAGAGCTGGGACTACACTATCTCAATCTGAGTTTCCCAAGTATTGCCACACCTATACCCATTAGGCCATTTGGGGAGGACCAAGGTCCCATTAGACTAGATTAAATGATTAACCCCGCATTTAAGACGAGGGAATCAAAACCACTTTTCTACCAGGTTACCCCACAATCCATGTCAAATGCCCAAATACAAACAAGCATAAGCACCCGATTGCAAAATGAATTAAGTAATTTTTTATTGGAAGCCCGCCCTCCAACATGTGCTCTTGCCAAATGGGAGAGGAAACATGACTCATGCAGGTGGCAGAGATATGAATGGCACATAGTCATAGGCTAGTAAAGGCTTTTAAAGGCTACTGGCTGGCCGACTGGAAGAGATGATGGGAGAAAATTTTCTCATATGGGGTCCTCCACTTTTGTTGGGTGTAATGAACATTCACTCACAGTAACTAAAATCTGAAATACAGAAGCCTGAAACATTAAATTGGTACTTACCTTAACTGCTGTTGATCCTGCTACTGCTGATGAATCTGCTGCTGGTGATGCCGTGGCTATTTTGATCCAGTCTCCGGGAGACCAATACCACCCAGCCAGATTGAGCAAACCTAGCTGCTCAATCCAGAAAGCTGCTGAACAGAAGCTCTCTGTCCCTCCGTGCCCAGAACCTCAAACAGCTTAAAGCTCTTCCACTGGATAATCAACTTCCTCCTGGTTTTCTCCTGGTGAATTTCTGCTCCTGGTTCTTTCTGCTCCTCTCTGTTTCCCCCCTTCTCTCGGTTCAGGCCTCTGCTATTTATTTACGGGCCTGGCGGTGGCCGCCCTCCTGCCTGCAGCCACCGCCTTCCTGCGACTTGACACGCCCCCCATGCATATTAACTCTCCGATATTTTCAGACAAGGTGCGCTCTGCAATCAATTTCCAGTTGGTTTGGACGCGCCCCTCTTTAATGGTTTCAGTAATGAGTTTTAGGTAATGAGTTTGAGGTAGGCTATCGCATATATATATTTTCATAAGTCCAGCATATGATTTACATATAATTCATAAAGTTCCATTTATTTACTTTATAAAATTCATATTATAAAGTTCTATTTATATACTTTATAAAATTTATATTATAAAATTCCATATATATACTTTGTAAATTTAATATATATATATTATAAAGTTTAATTATATATTTTATAAAATTTTAACTTATATATGTTTATAAATTTAAATTGTATTTATAAACTTAACATATTTATTGGTTACATTTCATCACATCTGTTTTATTATAAAGTTTGAAACCTTATATAATGGATCAATTTAGCGGGGTCGTTACATACACCCCCCCTTCAGAGAACTTCGTCCCGAAGTTTAGAGTTTTAGGTTCATATATATATTATAAAATTCCATATATATACTTTGTAAATTTAATATATATATATTATAAAGTTTAATTATATATTTTATAAAATTTTAACTTATATATGTTTATAAATTTAAATTGTATTTATAAACTTAACATATTTATTGCTTACATTTCATCACATCTGTTTTATTATAAAGTTTAAAACCTTATATAATGGATCAATTTAGCGGGGTCGTTACATTGGGTAACAGGGACAGCAGGCACTCAAACTGTGCATATAAACTAACATTAAAACATTCTTAAGAGCAGAGGAAATAAACCTTCATCTCTGTGTTTCCATCTCCCAACAGGGCATTCGTTATTAACCTCTAGCTGTGTACAAACGGTTTGCCTTTCTCTGTTTAGTTCAATCTCCCTGGAAGCTTCACCTTCAAACTCTCTCTGTCAGTTTGAAACAAGGATTGGTCATCTAGGAACCTTCAACCTTCATTCATCCGACCCCCAATTCTACTGTGACGGGAAAATTTAACCTTTTTTCCCCAGCAACACTTGAGTTCCTGGCCCTTGAGCTTCTGCATCTTGAATGGCAAAACAATCCCAATTCTGCAATTGGACGGGTGCCATATAGCTCCTTTCCGTTTCATCTCCAATCAAATGGTGCATTGGTCGGTCAAAGGGACTCCAATTTACAGATCACAGATAAACAATAGATTTAAATCTGTCAAATGTTAAGCAAAATAAAAAGTCCATTTAGAAATTCCCTATAACTTGCCAGATCCCTCAGGCTCCTGTGAGGTCGTTTGATTTCAATTGTCTGTCCCGCAATCTGTACATGTCCCTACTTAAAGCCAGCTTCACAGACATCCACAAAACAAGTATTGGAAGTGTTTCACATTTCCCTCTATCACAGAGCAATGTTGTGCTTACTGTACCAGTGTTTCGTGTTTCCCTGTCACAAAGCAATGTTGTGCTTACTATACCAGTGTTTCTTCCATCTTTGCTCTTCTTCAACAATTTCACATCTTCAACACCTGTGTCTCTGTGCATCCAACCACACTATTCCATAGGACATTCAATACATGGGAGAGTCTCCGGCTGTCGAGTAGATTCTTATGACAGGAGTTTCCTTGTTCACCTCATTGCAGATAACTAGGGTGGTGAGCACTTATTGTCAATCCATGCATACCATCTGCATCGAGGTTTCAAACACCTTAGGTCCCATCCATAGCCTCCCACCCAATCCCCATTGGGTATCAACTTCGCCTTGTCAACCCATTGAATTTTTCATAGTTGATGTTGCCCACACAGAAAGCAATTTGATTAGCACTAAACCTGTTCACAATCCCACTCCAATTGCACACGGAAACCAACAAGAAATCTTTTGTTTCTTCTGCCACAAACAACCAGCCTCTTCATGGCACACGACACCTGCACTTCTGTTCACATTCTTCAATGTGCCCATGAATGAGGTTCTTCAACACCTTTGCGGTGTCTCCAATGACCACATTATATCAGCCACTGAAATTGTTTTCTGCCTTTTTACATGAAATTCATATTCTAGGCGCTCTTCACTCCCCTCACAAGGCAGTGTCTCTTCTACTGTATTCACAAGCCTGCCTATCTCATGGATGTAGTTCTAAAACGAATCAAAAATCTCACAGAACTTGGTAAAAGATTTCCGTAAAGGGAAACCAATAATTACCAACTGTACTTTAAACATAGCACTATATTCTTCTTATGTTCAACCACTCTGATACCAAACTATCATAAAATAGAACACAATGTCCAATAGGATCACAAAGTTGCATATAAGAGATAAAACTTATATTGCGTGAACTGATAAGAGAGGTCACAGATTAAATACAATGATACATGGCATTCAATTTGTACTATAATTTGACTCTTGATCTTTCACTTTCTATTACTTTTCATTACGCATAACCTATCACATTCATGTCTGAATATCCCCGCCTTGTTTATCTTTATTCACACATACCAAGTTCATATTTTGAATATTTACAAGCATGTAAAAGGTCCAAATGTGACCATTGCGACTGACAACATAATTCTAACAAACTCTGGCAAGTTTTCCATTTCACAAGATGCATCTTGATGCTAACAACTTGATCAAACCTTGTGTTTTAAGAACTCGGTTGTTCAACCCTTCTATGAATACTTCAACTAAACCAACAGTACTTGTATAATGTTCCATCAGGACATGCTTATGAGTTTACTTGACCATGGTGAGACATTATGCTACTCAATCTAGTTCCAAAAGTCCCAACCATATGCACTTTACCAATATGATGGGAAGATAATTTTTCAATTTCTGGCATTTCTTAATCTCTTTGTTGTCAGAGAGAGATAAAGAAAAACATGTTTATTTATTATCAAATTGCTTCATCCATAGATAAGAAAAATGTCAATTAGTCTACCATTCATTACCATGCCTATACATTACAACCGAAGCCCTATTCCTGGTTAAAATTTAAAGAAGAAATCTAAATATGCCTTTTCTCATCTCACACCTTTGAGGAAGAATTATTATGTTCTTTTATAGTTATAGGTAATTCATTGGTTTGTCAATTGGGGTTATCTTGGTTGAGCAGAATGGCTGTTATCTTCCCCACCCAGGTTCAAATCCCCACTAGTGACATGATGAGCTATAATGCCCTTATAAATATTGTTGTAATGGCTTTGTGCCTATGAATATTCTTATATTGGCTTCGAGCCTCGTGAACTTTTAAGTGAGTGTACCTGTGGGCTGGCATGGTACCACTAACCTCACCCTTGCCAGCGAGTTGAGAGGGAGGTGGGTTTCTTTCCTCAGATTAAAAAAAAAAAAGATAAACCATTGCCTTGAATTATATCACAAAAATTTAAATAAAAAATTAATGTGATTGAACAAATATCACAAACCTCCTTTAACTGTAATGATAGAACGTGTAAAAGTCGTTGGTCGACATTGTTGCACATCTGATGATACGTATTTAGCAGTTACCTGTAAGAAAACCTTGAATACATCAAAATGCAACAAATAAAACAACATAAAGAGACAATGATTTTTATAGATAAATTATAGTGTCTAAAGCTATAACAATGTAAGCAAATAAAGAAATAAGATATACTCTCATACTTTATATCATAAAGCAATCTACTCATCAAAATAAACAATCCAGAACTGTTGGACAAACAAAGAAATGAATATCAAATAGAAAGGCTAAAACATAACACACTCTACAGAAGATTCCTGAACAAGATGAATGGTCCAAAAGGGATCATTAACAAGACCTGCATAGAAAAAATATCAATTTGGCTACATATGCCAGGGGTTTCAAAATATGCTAAAATATTAAAGGAATGGATTACAGTTGATTTGAAGGTGGAAACACAGAAGGCTGTAATTCAGATAAGTGCTTAAAAGCTTGTCGACAAGACAACTCTTAAAAAAAATTTGCCAACAAGGCAGCTAACCAAAAATATGGATCACCAACAAGAAAGTGCATCAACAAAAGGCACGACTGAAAGAGACATTGTCGACAAACACGTGATCGTCAAGAGAGTCACAAAGTTAATAATCATTTGGGAATAATCACAACCCCATCCCATTGTAACATATAGGCTATAAGCTAAACATGAACAGACAGATTTGATGAAAATTTACAGCAATAATTGAGCTTATGAACCACCAGAGGAAAACCAAAAGGCTGTAATCAAATCTTGAGAATGCCTGTTTTAAAGGCAATTGAAAGAAGAAGAGGGGAGATTCTAAGAACACCAACATGGGAATCAGAAGTGAGGACTGTTCCAAACTGAAGGAAGAAGAGGTTTACAAGACCAAAGCCTACCTACAGCTGAGCTACACCGTCGAGAGCCTAACTGAGAAAACGAATTCTCAAAGGAGAGTGTGTACTAGCCTCTAGGGCACCAAAAGAGATTTGTGATTAGGACAACAAGGTAAGAGTAGAAATACACAAATCTCAGTGTCAGTGTGCAATTCTTGAATTTTACTGCTTTCTAACAATGCATCCTGCATGCTAAAACTCATGTCAAATGGTGTGACTGATTCTCATGTTGCTTAATTTTTAAGCCATAATGTTCAGATTCAATTATTATAGACTATGAATTCTCAAAGGAGAGTGTGTACTAACCTCAAGGGAACCAAAAGAGATTTGCGATTAGGACAAAAATGTAAGAGTAGAAATACATAAATCTCAGTGTCAGTGTGCAATTTTTGAATTTTACTGCTTTCATAATGTGTCCTCCAAGTTAAATCTCATGTCAAATGGTGTGACTGATTCTCATGTTGCTTAATTTTTATTCAAAAATGTTCAGATTCAATTATTATAGACTATTAAAAGTAAAAATGTCATATATTATGCATTTTCGAACATAAAAGTGGATAGAAACAGTAGCATTTCAATTCCTCCAGTAAATTTCCAAAAAGATCTGCTGTGATGATCTGTGCACAGGGAAACCTGTGTCAGACTACAGCCCGTACAGGTACCAAAGTAGGTTTCTTCACTTTGGGTGTGTCATGTTTCAGGTTTATGCTAACTCGATAGAAGAAAGGAAAGAAAGATGGTGTTGAAAAGCCATGTGAACCTGAGATAAAGAGCAATGAGCACAAAGCTCAAGTGAAAGTCTGCCTTGCAACCATGGAAAATGAAAGTGATGATTCCAAAGACCATCTTGTGAAATTGGAGGCATAAGTTGCAGACATCACCAATACATGAAGCATTGCTAGAAGACCTCACCAAGAAGCAATGAGATCCCAACCGAGAATGATAAGGGGAGGATAGCAACAAAAACTTCAAGCAAGAGGAGGGGTCAAGTGAAACAGTCCCACATACGCTTTTTAAAATGGAACACCTTGAGAACTTCAAGGCTCAGAGTAGACAAAGTAAAAGAGGAACAAAGGATTTCCTTTTCCCACATGAAAATATCCAAAGATGCCCTAATATAGTGGAAGAGTAATGTAGATGTCTTCCAACTAGGCAAGACACTGTTAGTGACTAAATGGAACACTTCAAGGAATTCATTCAGTCACAAATTTATCTCATAAGCATGAAGATGAACAACTCATGAGATGGTAGTGTTGCACTGAAATTGTCAAAGTTCCAAGGAAGTGGAAGTATCAATTTTTTCAACAAGGATCGGATTCATCACATATCACATATTGCTTGGATCTCCAATTTTTATATGGTGGATTTAATCTTCGCTTAGATTATAGTGAATCATTAATTTTTCTCAAGCGTTTTAGCCATTGTTCCAAGTAAAAAATATTGAAAAAAATAGTTTCTCAAAATCCATTTAAAAACCCGTGTATATTTTGTAAATTTAAATTGTAATTTATTTTTCTAACTTGGATTGGGATTTTTTATTTATTTTGTATATATTTGGGGTTTGGGTGTTTCTATTTTCATTTTTGCAGTTTAGATCAAGGAGTTAAGTAGAAGAAGAGCTAGATCTAGGCCCTTGAGGATAAGATCTAGTCTCTTGGAAATTTTTTGCAAAATTCCCACAGCAGAAATATGTGATCAGCATCTTGATTGACTATGTTAGCATTTGGCATCTTGGGTATCTTGGTATATTGTTGAAATTTGCACTTGTATCTATAAGCATTTTATCTTGTTTAATATTGTGATTCACTACTGATAAGTACTCTTAAAAGTTTTCTAATCAAGGTACTTAAACAACTTAAGAAAATCTTAACTCAAGATAAATCTCACTCATAATCTCTAGACTTGCACTAATAATTTACCTCCTAGCATAAGCTAGGTTGATAGAGATATAGGTCAACCCTTCTTATCTAGCTTGAGGGGCCTCGGCAACTCTTCGGTGGTTAACACAGTGACCTTGCAATTGTCAAAGCCACAGTCTCTGCAGTGCCAGAGGCATCGGGTGATAGAAGCCTAACAGAAGGTATTGTTAATCAAGCCCTAGCCTGCTTCTTGTTAGCCTCCTTCCCACAACCTACCTTGGAGCCCAGCTTCAAAATAGTTAAAGGAAGGTTACACTTAGACTAGGCATTTAACTAAAATTTACCAAGATCATTGCATCTCACATAGGTTCTAGGATTTGCACATCATATAGGTTAGTCAATCATTCAAGCAACGAGTGTCCATCCAATCATTTGGTTTTAATTCATAAGAAGCAAGAATCTGTGACTCCATTAAGGCACTGTTCTCATAATAGAAAATCTAATTTAATCATAATCTTGCTTAAATTCATGTAGAAATTTATGTTTTCCCACCCCGGTTTTCAGTTTCACCTTATTTCTCCCATGTAGTTAAATGCTCTTTCCCATAACCATACATTTAACAAGCTGAAAAAATAAATATTGCTGAAAACACAAATTCTGGAAATTTTACAGAATGCTGGAAATTGCAGAAATAAAAATCAGCAGTAATAAACAGCCATTAAAACACATTTAAACACTGAGATTTTTGGTCAACTTGACCCTGGAAAAACCCCCTACAACTCTTGGGGAGAACCAGTTCGAGAGCTCTTCTTTATTTCTGAAAATGCCTTTTTCACAGTAAGAAATATTCAGCAAAAAATTAGCAAGCAAATTTACAACTTATCTCTTTTCCCATGCCTCACAGCAAACAGGACAGCAATAAATGTTGTACGTCCTCCTCGATTTTCATGCCCACTTTCAGCATTAAATGTTGTTGTATGGCCAACATTAAATAAGATGTACGGCCCTCGTTTTGTGTGCAAAAAAATCAGCAAACTGCTCCTCGATTTTTGTGCAAACCACTCCTCGAAAATCGTGCCAAAATTTGCCTTTCACTATGTGCTGAACCAGCTGTACAAATCTGCTCAACTACTGCCTTGGAATGTGTGCCAAGCTGCTGTCTCCTTCTCCTCCCTGCTCAGAAATCTCTCTTGCTCTCTTGCTCTCCTTCTCCCAATCTGCTCATGAAAGAATGAATGACCTTTTCCTCCTTTTCCTCCTTTAATCTAACCCCAAGTGACTTTTGGGTGATCTCTAAATCCAATGGCTGAAATAGATTGAGATCTAAGGCTGAGATTAAATGCTCATTTAAATCTCACTTTTTATTTTTTAATTTACCCCACTTTAATAAAGACCCACTTAGTCATTTATTTCCAAAGTCACTTTTCCTTTCTAATTTTTCATTGACTTTATAAGAGTCACTTTAAAATTAGACTCAATAACTTTATCACTTAAAGTCACTTTTAAATTAGATTTAACTTTATAAAAATTATAAAGTTACTTTAGGAGAAAAATTAAATTCTTTTGGACACTTTTCCCTAGGCCAAAGATCAAAGCCTTAGGGAACCACCTGTCCTCTGGTACCAAATTTCAACACTCCCTCTTACCGAGGAAGGTGTTCCTCACCACACCCATCTTGTCTCTGAAATAGACATGCTTGCCCCGTGGTAAGGCTTTGGTAAGAATATCTGCAACCTGCTCATCAGTGCAAATATACTCAAGCTTCACAGCTCCCTTCTGAACATAGTCTCTGATGAAATGATATATGATCCCGATATGCTTTGACCTGTCATGAAATACTGGATTCTCCGTGAGTTTAATGCAACTCTGATTATCACAGTAAATCACTGAAGGTCTCAACGGCTGACCAAATAAGCCAAACAACATCTTGCGAAGCTAGATGGCTTCACAACTAGCTAGATTGGCTACCATATACTCTGTTTCCGCTGAACTCAGTGCTACTGACTACTGCTTCCGGCTGAACCATGACACTACTGCTAAACCCAACCCAAAACAACACCCTGAAGTGCTCTTCCTATCAGAAGCACAACCTGCCCAATCAAAATCAATGTATCCTGCCAATCTCACTCCATCTCCCTGCCTGTAGTCCAGACCATAATCCACTGTCCCCTGCAAGTACCGCAAAATGTGTTTTGCAGCCACCCAGTGAACCTTCCTAGGCTCACACATAAACTGACTCATCGTGTTGACTGCAAAACAGATATCTGGTCTAGTGTTGACCAAATACATCAAGGAACCAATCAGCTGCCTATAGAATGTGGGATCCACCAACTCGGAATCCGAAGCATGAAGCTTCTTCCAGTTGGTGATCATCGGTGTCGACATGGGTCTACAATCCTCCATGTGGAATCTACTAAGGATGTCCACAATATACTTCCCCTGCCCTAGGAAGAAATGCACCTCCTCCTGCCACACTTCCAAGCCCAAAAAGTAATGCATCAAGCCGATGTCCTTCATCTCAAACTCCGTCGCAAGATCTCTCTTGCAGTGCTCATGAGTCTCTTTGCACCTGTAATGACCAAGTCATCCACATACAGCACCAGAATGAGAGGCTCCTCACCAATCACAATAAAGTAAAGGTTCGGATCTGCCTCACTCTTTGTGAAACCCATCCCCTGCAAATATGTATCTATCTTGGAGTACCAAGCTCTGGGAGCTTGCTTCAGGCCATAAAGGGCCTTCTTCAGTCTGCACACATGGGACTCCTTCCCATGCACCTCAAAGCCCTGTGGCTGCTCAATGTACACCTCCTCCTGTATGAAGCGATTGAAAAATGCAGTCTTCACATCAATCTGGTGGATCTTCCAACCCATCTCTGCTGCTATCGATATAATGGAGCAGATCGAAGTATATCGAGCCACGGGAGCGAAGGTCTCCTCATAATCAACTCCCTCTACCTGGGAGAACCCTCTAGCCACAAACCTTGCTTTGAATTTCTCAATGCTGCCATCTGTAGCATGCTTTACCTTGTAAAGCCATCTGGAAGTAACCAAGGATTTGCCCTCAGGCCTCGGCGCCACCTCCCAAACATCATTCTTCATGATAGAAGAATACTCCTCGTGCATGGCCTCTCTCCAGACCTGCTGGCTAGTTGCCTCCTCATAGCTAGAAGGCTCAGAGTCAAGGATGCTGGTAACCATCGCCATATAGCTACAAAACCTCTCAGGTGGTCTACTCTCTCTGACCGGCCTCTTCGGCTCAGCAACAGATGTGGCATCTCTCAAGGTGTCCTGAAGCCACTTGAGCTTTCTCTTCCCTGAGCATGCTTCTCCCATAGGAGAATGAAACTCCTCCTCATCACCATCAGTAGCCTGAACTCCTGACTGTCTGTCTGTTGTCCTCCTGCTTGCACCTGAACCTGTAGAAGCTGAGGTACCGTGTGAACTGTCCATCAGTGGACTCCCTAGTGAACTGCTCTGTGAACTGCTCTGCATGCTGCCAAGAGCACCACCCCTCTCGCTCGGTGAGGCACTGCTCACTGACGGACCTGACATCTTCATAGATGTACCTCCTGATCCCTGCCCACTAGATCCCTGCGACTGACTCAACTGTTGTTGAGGGTCTGGCTGATCCAGATACTCTAACTCCCGTGACCTCCTAAAGGCCCTGTCCTCCTCGAACTTCACATCCCGTCTGACAACAACTCTCCTCTGTGCAGGAATGTAAATCCGAAAGGCCTTTAAGGTCTCACTGTAGCCCACAAAGATACCCTTCTCTGCGGTGGGCTCTAGTTTGGTCCTCTTCTCCTTGGGTATATAGGAGTATGTAATGCATCCAAAAATATGAAGATGACCAATATCAGGCTTCTTCCCAGAGAAAGCCTCCTCCGGAGTCATGTGCCCCAAGGCACGATGCGGACTCTTGTTCTGCAAGTAAACAGCTGTGTTGCAGGCCTCTGCCCACAAGAACAATGGCAACCCCTGATCATGTAACATGGCTTTGGCAGCCCCTATGATGGATCTGTTCTTCCTCTCTGCAACCCCGTTTTGCTGGGGGTTGTAAGGAATGTTGAAATTTGGTACCGGAGGACAGGTGGTTCCCTTAGGCTTTGATCTTTCGCCTAGGGAAAAGTGTCCAAAAGAATTTAATTTTTTCTCCTAAAGTGACTTTATAATTTTATAAAGTTAAATCTAATTTAAAAGTGACTTTAAGTGATAAAGTTATTAAGTCTAATTTTAAAGTGACTTTTATAAAGTCAATGAAAAATTAGAAAGGAAAAGTGACTTTGGAAATAAATGACTAAGTGGGTTTTTATTAAAGTGGGGTGAATTAAAAAATAGAAAGTGAGATTTAAATGAGCATTTAATCTCAGCCATTGATCTAAATCTATTTCAGCCATTGGATTTAGAGATCACCCAAAAGTCACTTGGAGTTATATTAAAGGAGGAAAATGAGGAAAAGGTCATTCATTCTTTCATGAGCAGGTTGGGAGAAGGAGAGCAAGAGAGCAAGAGAGATTTCTGAGCAGGGAGGAGAAGGAGACAGCAGCTTGGCACACATTCCAAGGCAGCAGTTGAGCAGATTTGTACAGCTGATTCAGCACATAGTGAAAGGCAGATTTTTGCACAAAAATCGAGGAACAGTTTGCTGATTTTTCTGCACACAAAACGGAGGTCGTACAGCATTTATTGCTGTCCTGTTTGCTGTAATTTCCAGATTGCTGTGAGGTACGGGAAAGGAGATAAGTTGTAAATTTGCTTGCCGATTTTTTGCTGAATAATTCTCACTGTAAAAAGGCAATTTTCAGAAATAAAGAAGAGCTCTCAAACTGGTTTTCCCCAAGAGTTGTAGGGGGTTTTTCCAGGGTCAAGTTGACCAAAAATATCAGTGTTTTAATGTGTTTTAATGGCTGTTTTTGATCGCTGATTTTTAATTCTGCAATTTCCAGCATTCTGAAAAATTTCCAGAATTTGTGTTTTCAGCAATATTTATTTTTTTCAGTCTGTTAAATGTATGGTTATGGGAATGGGCATTTAACTACATGGGAGAAATAAGGAGAAACTGAAAACCGGGGTGGGAAAACAGAAATTTTTACAAGGAACAGTGAACTCCCTCCTAATGCCTGCCTCCGCACAATAGTCAACAAACTCTCCAAGGGTGTACTCTCCTCCATTGTCCGACCTCAGGGACTTGATCTTTCGACCTGTCTGTGTCTCCACAAGAGCTCTGAACTCCTGAAACCGCTTGAAGACCTCACTCTTGGTCTTCAAAAAATAAATCCAGGTCCTCCTGGAGTGATCATCAATGAATAAAACATAGTACTCATATCCACTCAAGGAAACATGAGACATCCGACCGCTCACATCGGAATGAATCAAATCAAGTATCTCGGTCGCTCTGCTGTCACTGCTGGGAAAAGGGGATTTGGCAAACTTGCCCATCGCACAACCTCTGCAAGTATCAAAGTGATCAGTACTGAAATCTGGCACACCTATAGTGATCTCCCGCAATGTCCTCAAGGCTCCATGATACATATGTCCCATCCTGCGGTGCCAAATCTCACACAGCTCAGAACTGCTAACTCTGCTGTCGGTACTACTGCTCAATGCCAAAAGGGGCTGGAATGCAAACTTGTACACCTTTGCATGGCGTACACCAATCACTCTAGCTGAATCAGCTGGAGTGCCCCTGGGATACATCAACACCTGTCCTCCCCTGAACAGTACCTCATATCCTCTGTCCTCCAAAGCTGAGACGGATATGAGGTTCTTCCTCATCCCTGGCACATAAAGAACATCTGACACTTTCAAGGGAGGTTTGGACTCCCTCTGAAATGTCAGTGTCCCCACCCCGACTGCTCTAACAACTCTGTCATCACCGAGTACTACCTCTATATCAGTGCCACTCTCTGAAAGCTCTGAGAAGTACTCACGGACTCCTGTCATGTGACGTGAAGCCCCACTGTCCACATACCAGATACCTGAAGATGCTCCGCTAATCGAGGGAAAAGCATGCTCCCTCTGAACCTGTGTGGCAGGTGATCCTGCACTAGAGGACTCACACGTAGTGAACGCAAACTCCCAATCAAAACGACCTGCAAAGTCCTCAATCTCTGCTGAAGCTGCCACGTCCTGGTTCTTCCCCTTCTTCTTCTTCTCCGGACACACAACTGCATAGTGTCCCATCTTTTGACAATTCCAACACTTCACTTTGGAATAGTCCTTCTGTGTGTTCCCCTGTTTACCTTTACCTTTGTCTTTGCCCCCACCACTACTTGTGGAAGCCTGCTTCTTCCCTTTGCCTTTCTTGCCTCCTGCCACCAGTGCTACATCCTCATCCTGCTCAACTGGCTTGGCTGCCCCAAGCTGACCTTTCCTGATCTTTGTCTGAATGCAATCATCCCAAAACCTCTCCCATGTGGGAAGGGTCTCACGTGCACAAACCCCATCAGCAAAGTTCAACCATGAACGGGGGAGGCCATTCACTGCAATCCGCACCAACTCAGTGAGTGGAATGGCCTCTTCAATCACTGCCAACTCATCTCTCACATTAGTAATCTTTGTGAGATATCCAGCTGCACTATCATTACCCATATTAATGTTCTTCAGCTTCTCCTTCAGGACCATCTTCTGGTTCTCATTGGTACTCTGGTAGAGATTGGACAATGTTGTCCACATCTCATGAGCATTGCTCTTTCCTCTCACATGAGGAACGCAATGGTCTTTGATTCCGTCTAGAATCAGCCTCTTACCCTTGTTGTTCTCTTTATTATAAGCTGTCAACTGAGTAGCATCAATAGGCACAACAACAGGGTTCTGTGTGGTATGCACCATGATATCCCAGACTTCTGCCTCCTCAAAGATACTCTGCATTCTCTCCTTCCAAATGCTGTAATTTGTATGCCCATCCAGCCTATCCTCCACCCTCAATCCCAATGACATCCTGTTGTCCTAAAACTGAAAAATAGCACTGCTGTAGTAAAGATAAAACTGTTGTTTATGAAAAAATCAGCTTGCTGGAATTTTCTGAGTGAAAAATCAGCAGTTGTGATTTTTCCTTTTGCTGTCCCAAACTGTCCTTCAGCACTCAAGCTCTGATACCATGTAGAAATTTCTGTTTTCCCACCCCGGTTTTCAGTTTCACCTTATTTCTCCTATATAGTTAAATGCCCTTTCCCATAACCATATATTTAACAAGCGGAAAAAATAAATATTGTTGAAAACACAAATTCTGGAAATTTTACAGAATGCTGGAAATTGCAAAAATAAAAATCAGCAGTAATAAACAGCCATTAAAACACATTTAAACACTGAGATTTTTTGTCAACTTGACCCTGGAAAAACCCCCTACAACTCTTGGGGAAAACCAGTTCCAGAGCTCTTCTTTATTTCTGAAAATGCCTTTTTCACAGTGAGAAATATTCAGCAAAAAATCAGCAAGCAAATTTACAACTTATCTCTTTTCCCATGCCTCACAGCAAACTGGAAATTGCAGCAAACAGGACAGTAATAAATGATGTACGGCCTCCTCGATTTTCGTGCCCATTTTCAGCATTAAATGTTGTTGTACAGCCATCATTAAATGCATTGTACGGCCATCGTTTTGCGTGCAGAAAAATCAGCAAACTGCTCCTCGATTTTTTGCAAACCACTCCTCGAAAATCGTGCCAAAATCTGCTTTCATTGTGTGCTGAACTAGTGGTACAAATCTGCTCAACTACTGCCTTGGAATGTGTGCCAAGCTGCTGTCTCCTTCTCCCTACTCAGAAATCTCTCTTGCTCTCTTGTTCTCCTTCTCCCAATCTGCTCATGAAAGAATGAATGACCTTTTCCTCATTTTCCTCCTTTAATCTAACCCCAAGTGACTTTTGGGTGATCCAAGTGATTTTTGGGTGATCCCTAAATCCAATGGCTGAAATAGATTGAGATATAAAGCTGAGATTAAATGCTCATTTAAATCTCAATTTTTACTTTTTAATTCACCCCACTTTAATAAAAACCCACTTAGTCATTTATTTCCAAAGTCACTTTTTCTTTCTAATTTTTCATTGACTTTATAAGAGTCACTTTAAAATTAGACTTAATAACTTTATCACTTAAAGTCACTTTTAAATTAGATTTAACTTTATAAAAATTATAAAGTTACTTTAGGAGAAAAATTAAATTCTTTTGGACACTTTTCCCTAGGCCAAAGATCAAAGCCTTAGGGAACCCCCTGTCCTCTGGTACAAATTTCAACAATTCAACCAATTGGTTGGGCCACTAATCTGTGTCTCCCGAATAAGTTGATTTCTCAACTTACTTTCTTTCACCTCATTCCATAGGGACTACTCCCCATAGCCTGTTGTTGGGAGACATCTAGAATGGAGTGGGCGAGGATCAAAGTGAGCCCCCGTCCTGAGCATTGTCGCGGTGCCTGTATAATCCAAGGGACAACAGGTAGTATTATCAACAAGCGCAAGGGCATAGTGTCCAAGAATACACATTCAAGCTCCACAAGCAAACCATATCATTGGGCATCTGACCAGAAGAAATTGGGGTAATGGTGAATTACCTCGAAGGCCAGCAAAATCATATCTGCAAGTAGTTGTAGCTTTGAATGTAAAAGACAAAGAAATAGAGCAAAAAAGCCCTCTATATCGAGTTGGGTATAAAAACGGGGTGGCCAAAGAAAAGCGAAGAGGTCAATAAAGGCAAAGGAAAGAAAATTGCAGCGACAACCTTCTTAAGGGGAATCCCACCAACATTATTAAAACCAAACCAATTATCAAACCAATCAACACCAGAACCAAAACCAGACCAGAAGCGGACAAAAATAAAAAACAAACAGTACCACATAACCGATCAGCCATAAAATACATAAAATATTCAAATTTAAGTGGTCCCCATCATTAATTGTATGGTTTCCTACTAAACTGGTTTCCTATTGAACCAGCTCATTTAGTACAAAACTAGCCATTTCTAGTTTGTATCCTTCAACAAGATCAATACGACTATGAAATCGATCAGACCAACTGATTTTGTCAAAACTGGTCCACTTCTTATAACATTACTCCCAACTTTTGAATCTAAAAAACATAAAGAAAGCAAGCAAGAAAGTTCTCTATATTGAATTGGGTATGTCTTGGAAATAAGGTAGGCATGCTCAGTATTTTCATGACGAAAAAATAAAAAAATTGAATTTTAAATTTTGCCTCCTAAATTGTTAAAGTCAGCCTCCTATTATTTTAAGTCGGTTGGGCCCCTTGGAGGCATCCCTTCGTCCCCCTTTGAAGACTATATAAAGAAGTCCTCCTTGTTGAGAGATCAAGGGGTTTGCAGATTAGGGTTTGATTCCTCTTACTTGATAATTACTTGTGAGATTTGTTGGCGTTTAATTAATTTGTTATATCTTCTTCATCAAGCAATTACAAAAACCATAAAGTACATGAAGATCACAAGAACAAAAAGGAACACAAGATATAGGCTCCAAGCCAGGGCAAAACCCCTCCAAGGGGAAAACCCAGAAAAATTTTTCTCTTCTTATAGAATTAGTTCAAAGTGAGACATCCAAGACCCAACGACCAAGGTCAAAACCTCCTCAAGCACCAAGTCAGCCCTCCAAAGAATCCTTCCTCAAACCAGTCAAAGTTCAGAAGGTCAACAACTTCAAAACTTGCCCAGCTTCAGAATTTCAGGCCAACTTCACTGCAACTTCGTCCTTGCAGCGTCAGATATTTTCGGCCCTGCAACTCGTATGGATGCCCCAGAATCTTTGCACGTGTGAGCTAAAGGTGTCACAAACAAAAATCCCTCTTCTTGCTTGCCTTTCTCTTCTTCTTCTTGACCTTTGCACATGATTATGCTTCTCTTGCTTAGAGATCGAACTTTGTGTGTGAATATGTCCAAATGAGGTTGAAGTTTCTTCCTTTTATAGCCTTCCATGTGGTCAAATTAAGGCCTCCTCTAGGCCGACTTCTCTTAGCAGGAAAGACTTGGTCTTGGGGGTCAAATAGACTTTTCTAGACTCAAATAATATTTTCATTTAATTACAAATTGCACGAAAGGGACTTTGACTCGTGACAAAATCTCTTATTGACTCTAGAAGCCCTAGAAATATGCTTATCTAAAAAAATAATAATAATAAATTTTCTCTCTTTTTTTTCTTTTCTTTTTCATAAAATTTACATTGATACAAGTACAAGTACAATTATGAAGACCAAACCTAGTTACATTTTCTAACACTCCTCTCCTCATTTGATACATCCGTCTATCTCATCGTGAGCTCTGTTCCAGTGAAGAAAGGAAGGAGGGGGCCGAAAATCTCAGGAGGAGGGCTTGGCACTTCATCTAGTTCTTGGTTACTAGTTTGGCCATTATCTTGATATATTTCTAATGTATTGATGAATTGAACTCTCTCTCTCATAAAGAAAGACTTTTTGGGTTTTCCCCTTGTTGGTTTTGCCCTGGCTTCAAGCTCGAGTTCTGTGTCTCTTGTCTCATTACCTCATGGTTAATTTACTACTCTTTCATGTTTATTGGTTGAGTTTCTCTTTTGTATAACTGCTTCATGATATTGGAAATGTAATTGATGCTAACTGACCATTAGACGTAGTAATCATGATGAAGAAAAAATAGTCTAGCTTGTGCCCTAGAAATATCAACATTGTATCGGAGTCAATCAAAGAGCAGTTGAAAACTGTATCTCTTGAAAAAGGACGAATCTCATTGTGTGCTAGTAGGTTGAACCTATGTGGATCCAGGAAACCAAGTTCTGTAAGAAGGAAAAATCTTGCTACAAAACCAAGTTCCTAAGGCGTATTTAGAGGCCGAAGTTCAGTAATGGCCATCTGAAGTCTGTTCCTCGTGATGCTCTGACTTTCTCTTCTATGAAATCCAAGCCTCTGTGGATGATGATAAGTATCTGAGCTCCCTCATTCCTGTGACAAACGAGCTTCTCTAGCGAGCAACTCTATGAAACTCTTTTGACACCTCTGTGGCATCTTTATGCGAAGTCCTGTGGCATATAGTCACTGTGAAAATATGCGAGCTCCAATGGCATTATTCCATGTAACTGTGCGAGCTACCTGTGGCATTTCAAGTGAAGTTCTATGGATTTGCGATATGCGAATTTTGTGGCACTATATATCTCTGTGGTATGTGAATTATGTGGCTCCTAATATGCTCGTTCTATGGCTCCAAATATGCATGGTCCTGAGGCAAGTTGCTCTATGATATGTGCGTAGGACGGAAGTTTTATCTTTTCTATGAAGTATGTGGTTTGTCATCTCTACAACATATATGAGGGACAAAGGTTTGTCATGTCTCATCATCTCTGTGACATGTGCGAAGGTGGGATGCCCATTGCGATCTGAAATTGACAAATTTATGATATTTTGTTTTTGGCACATTGGAGTATTGATTATGTCTTGTTCTCTGGAACATGTGGTATGTGATCTGAACTCTCTATAAATATGAAATCAATCCAGGAGAAGACAAAGATTGTCCTTTCTATGGAAATATGTTAAAATCCAAGCATGACAGTCCAAGCCTCTATAAAAGGATCGGTGATCCAAAGTTAAAAGAAAATTTCGAGTTACATGACCCCACTGTGAAATTCATGTTACATCCTAGACTCAAAGTTTAAGTTCGAAATTGTGAAGAAGCAATCCAAGATGCATGAGCCCAAAGTTTGTTCAAGCTAGTATTCTTCTAATTGAACCTATCTTTGTTGAATAAGTAAATGGTGTCATCTAAGATCATTTATATAAGTCTGATCTCTTCTTTGTAGCTCAAGTTAGTGGAGGTGTTGCTTGAAGAAGGTTCTCTTCTATACATAAAAGAAGGCCGAATTACAATGGAGAAAGACCAAGTCTAAGCAACAAGTTTACGAGGCATTATCTCCATGAATATGCGAGTGATACTATCTCGATAAATATGCATGTTACTGAAGCACTTTATCTTTGTGTTTTTTGTTCATGTAAACAATCTCGAATTAATGATAGCAATCTGAGTTTGAGACCTTGTTGCAAAGAAGATCTCAACAAACAAAATTGGAGGATTGACCTGGTTGCTAAGCTTTGTTCTATACATAGAAGCAAGACGACATTCATTACAAAAGAGTCGACTTAACTAATCTAGTATGTATCATTTGTACTATTAACTTCTATGAAGTAATATCTGAAAATCGTTGTCCTTCTAAAGTGAAGTTTGAAATGGGAAAGCATATGAAGAATAATCTGGATACCTCAACTTTGGATCCGCAAACTTGTACCTTGCTAAACAAAAACTCTTATAGAAGTCATATGAATTGTAATAGCAAATAAGGAAGAACACTAATTTTGAAGGATTCAAGATTTGAATGATGCATTGAATGAAGGATTTCCCAATTGAAAAATCTAGAAAATTTGAACAAGTATGGACCTAGGGTTTGTGGACAAAACCCTAAGATGATGAAGTTGAGGTTACACCTCCTGCTAAGTAAGTCATATATAATAAAGATGTCAAAGCTCTTGAGAAGTTGCATTGAAATAAAAGTCTGAAGGCATTGTCATGCACCTTATAAGTCAACTACGATGGGTGGCTCTGTAAAAGATGATCAAGTTGCAAGTTGCAAGTTTGCAAAATAGTTTCTATTGGGCAAAAGGGTTTGTTAAATGTTGCTTGTTTCTCTTCAAGTCTTGAAGACCAATTCCTCTCTAGATGAAGTCTTATGTTTGAAAAAAAAACCTAGACCTAAATGATAGGATTCATTGCATGAACCAATGTTGTTGTTACTATTGAGAAATCTATTGCATCTAGATTAGATATGATTTCTCTTACTTTGATAGTTGCTTGTGATGTTCTTTAACTTTTAACTTGATGTACTTATAATTAGCTTTTTCTTCTCTTGATTATTATGATATTCTTATCATCAAACAGCTACCAAAACATGAAGATCAATAGAACAAGAGGACACAAGATATAGGTTGCTAGCTAGGGACAAACCTCTCTTAGAGAGGAAAACCCACAAGGATTCTTTTCTTCTTATAGAATCTTCAAATCATGAATTCCAAGACACTTAGACCCAAGACCAAGACCCCTCCAAGACCAAGTCAACCTTCCCTTTTGATGAGCTTCTCTTTCACAAAGTCAAACCAAGTCAAACTTCTCCAAAACTATTGCAACTTTTCTTCTGATCACAAGTTCAGACCTGCAACTTTTGAACTACAATTTTCGGCCTTACTACAGAAACCCTAGCTCGCACGTGTGGATGAATAGATGGCAAAAATGGTCTTCTTCTTCCTTGGTAACTCGACTTCCAAACTTGACCTTGTTGAACCCAAACTTTGACCTTTTATGATGACTGTAATTTCGGTCTTTGTTGCAACAAAATGATGCCCTAATTCCTTCGATGATCTTCAAATGAGGTTGAGTTCCTTCTTACATATAAGCTTCTTGTGAGGCTCGAATAGCCCGAATGAGGCCGACTTGGTCTTGAAGGAAGACTTTTGACTCTTTTGACTCTTAATAAATTCTTCTTACATGATTCAAAATTCCCAATATGGTCTTTTACATATGATAATGACTCTCTTGACTTCTTTGACTCTATGGCAAAACCCTAGAAGCATTCAATGGGTGCTTGACCTGAAAACAATTTGACCCAGAGCATGAAACCCATGCTATAAAATAATAATAATAAATTTTATTTTCGCTTTACATCAAATACATAAAACCTGTCAGGCCAGGAGTAACTCCAGTTTGGCAGAAAACTCAGAAAAACTGATTCGATTTATTACATTAGGTAGCTATTGTTATATACAAGAATGTGACAGCTCAGTTCATCTTCTAATGACTGTTCACATTCCAGGTTCACCCAACCGCAGAGGATTAGGTGTCAACATTCCCCCCCTTAATCTGAAGGGATGTTGGTGAGTCCAAGCATCATTCTGAATCTTTCAAGCTTTTCTCTTCCAAGCGCTTTGGTGAAGATGTCTGCAATTTGCTCATTTGTGGAACAATGACGGAGATGGATTATTTTGGCCTCAACATGATGTCGGATCAGATGATATTTAGTATTGATGTGCTTTGTACGATCATGGAACTTTGGATTCTTGGCCAACTTTATTGCAGAGGCATTGTCAATCATGAGTGGAGTTGATTGTAATTGTTTTACCTGCAAATCTTCCAGAATTTTCCTGAGCCACACAATTTCTTTCGTTGCTTCAGCTGCTGCCACGTATTCTGCTTCTATTGTGGAATCTGCTGGAACTGATTGTTTGCGTGATCTCCAAGAGACAGCTCCTGATCCAAGACTCATAGCATATCTTGAAGTAGATACCCCAGTTTTTTTGTCTCCATCGAAGTCTGAATCAGAGTATCCAATCAAGTTGAAGTCGTCCACCTGTGTATACTTGATTCCAAGGTCTTGAGTTCCCTTCAAGTACCTTAGAACTCTTTTTGCAGCAAACCAATGTCCCTCACAAGGCTTTTGCATAAACCTGGAGAGGATTCCAACAGCAAATGAAATGTCTGGTCCGGTAGTAGTGAGGTAGATGAGACTTCCTATAAGCTGTCTATACTTTGTTGCATCCTCAAATTCCTTTCCTTCAATAGATGTGAGCTTTAAGTTTTGTTCCATTGGAGTAGAAAGAGGATTGCACTCTGTCATGCCAAATCTGTTTAACAAATCTCCAATGTATTTCTTTTGAGAAAGAAATATGGATTTTGGATGTTGGGTTACTTCAATGCCAAGATAGTAATGAACATAGCCCAAATCAGTCATTTCAAAACTTTTCCCCAATTCCTTCTTTATGGATGCAATGTAGCTTTCATTGTTCCCTGTCATTAAAAGATCATCTACATATACCACAAGATATGCAACTGTTTTGCCAACTTTCTTGACAAATAAAGTTGCATCATCAAGATCAAAATGATTGAAGTTGAGTTTCAGAAGATGCCCAGTTAGTTTTTCATACCAGGCTCGCGGTGCTTGTTTGAGGCCATACAAGGACTTCACAAGTTTGAATACTTTTTGTTCATGTCCTTTCATAGCAAATCCTTCAGGCTGGGACATAAAAACATTCTCTTTTAGATCTCCATTCAAGAACGCAGTTTTTACATCCATTTGATGGACTTTCCAACCGTTCTGAGCTGCTAGTGCAAAGAGTGTCCGGATGGTGGCCCATTTTGCTGTGGGGGCAAAAGTTTCCTCATAATCGACCCCTTCCTTCTGTGTAAAACCTTTTGCCACAACTAGCTTTGTGCTTGTCAAGTGAGCCATCAGCTTTGTATTTGTTCTTGTAGACCCACTTGCAGCCAATTGGTTTGGTTCCAAATGGAGGATCAACCAGCTTCCAAGTGCCATTCTTTATGAGGGCATCATACTCCTTTTTCATCGCTTCTTTCCATTCATCATGAGAAGCAGCTTCTTTGAAGGAAGTTGGTTCAAAATCTGTGGACAAGTTCAATTCACAATCATAAGTAACATCCATATTAACAAGTGAATTAGAGTCATCTACATCACCTCCATCTTGTCGGTTTGAATTTCTGGTTCCTGTTTTTCCAATTTCATCAGGATGAACACTTTCAAGTGTCTTTGTCAGCCACTTTGGGGGACCTTTCTGAGATGGTCCAGGCTGCTCTATTGATTGAGTTGGGACTGAATCAAGATTGAGTCTCCCAATTCTATCAATTACATCACTTAAAGCATCATCCGTTGTTGGAGTTTCATGCAGAGGAGATTGTTCTTCAGAAGAAGAAGATTCCACATGTTGTTCTAGTATAGGAATCCCCCCTTCAAGATGTGGAATCTGATTATCAAATTCTTGAAATGATTTCGTTTTTGCGAATCTATCCAAGCGATCAAGTTGCCGCTCAACAACATTGTCAGATTTGGATGATTCAAGAAAAATGACATCTCTAGATACAACAAACTTTTTATTTACTTCATCATAGAGGCGGTATGCTTTAGAGGTGTTTGAATACCCTAGGAAGATACACTTACGACTTCTAGCACCAAGTTTGTTTCTATGTACCTTTGGTATCAAAGCATAACAGGTGGAACCAAAGATCCTGAGATGTTTTACCGAAGGAACATGTCCATACCACAATTCATAAGGAGTCTTGTTTCTTATAGCATTAGATGGACATCTATTCTTTATATATGCAGCACATAGAACAGCATCAGCCCAAAACATTATCTTTACATTTTTGAAGAAAAGCATAAATCGTACCATATTCAAGATTGTTTTATTCATTCTTTCAGCTACACCATTATGTTGGGGATTATAAGGCACAGTTGTTTGATGTTTGATCCCATGTTGGCGAAGATAGTTTTCAAATTCATTTGATGTATATTCTTTTCCATTATCAGTGCGAATAGACCCAATATGAGATTGTGGATCATTTTCAATCAATTTATGAAAATTCTTGAATGTTTGAAAAGCATCAGATTTGTTCTTCAATAAATAAACCCAACACATTCTGGTGTAATCATCAATAAATGTCATGATATATTTATTTCCATTTGCAGAAGGAACAGGCATTGGACCACATAAATATGAATGAATGAGTTCAAGCTTCCTATGTGCTCTTGAATGTGATTCATGAAAAGACTGTTTGCTATACTTTCCTAGAATGCAAGCATCACATTGCTTATGTTTCCTAGGAATTGTAGGCAAACCAGCAACACCATTTTTCTTCAAAGCGGAGACTGTCATAGTTTAAATGTCCAAATCTAGCATGCCATAATAAACTTGATGGAAGTGTACCTTCTTCATGATGAGAAATATATGAGAAATGTTGTGCATGAGCAGACGTTCCTTGCAGTTTGAGAAGCCTTTCTTCTTCTATTCCCCTCATGACAAGTGAGTGGTTAGATGCTTTTCTTACCTCTAGCTTGCCATCAAACATATGAATGGAGTGACCTTGCTGGCGGATGTGGACCAAGCACAGCAAGTTTCTCTTTAGCTGTGGGAGATATAGAACATGATCCAGAAGAAAGTCTGGAAGACCAGGCAGTTTAAGCCTGATTGTGCCAAGCCTTGATTGTTGAAATTTGGTACCGGAGGACAGGTGGTTCCCTTAGGCTTTGATCTTTGGCCTAGGGAAAAGTGTCCAAAAGAATTTAATTTTTCTCCTAAAGTAACTTTATAATTTTTATAAAGTTAAATCTAATTTAAAAGTGACTTTAAGTGATAAAGTTACTAAGTCTAATTTTAAAGTGACTTTTATAAAGTCAATGAAAAATTAGAAAGGAAAAGTGACTTTGGAAATAAATGACTAAGTGGGTCTTTATTAAAGTGGCGAATTAAAAAATAGAAAGTGAGATTTAAATGAGCATTTAATCTCAGCCATTGATCTAAATCTATTTCAGCCATTGGATTTAGGGATCACCCAAAAGTCACTTAGGGTTGGGTTAAGGGAGGAAAAGGAGGAAAAGATTATTAATTCTTTCATGAGCAGATTGAGAGAAGGAGAGCAAGAGAGCAAGGGAGATTTCTGGACAGCTGAAAGCGGAGTTACAGCAAAGCGGAGTTTCAGCAAAGCGGAGTTTCAGCAGATGAAAGCGGAGTTTCAGCAGCCGAAAGCGGTGTATCAGCAACAGCCGCGGTGTAACAGCGACAGCCGCGGTGTAACAACAACAGCAGCGGTGTATCAGCAGCTGTGTATCAGCAACGGTGTAACAGCAGCTGAGAGCGGTGTAACAACAACGGTGTTTCAGCAAGGCTGAGATAAGTTGTAAAAGTCTGTTTGTTGATTTTTTGTTGAACATTTCTCCTACTGTAAAAAGGCATTTTCCAGAAATAAAGAAGAGCTCTCAAACTGGTTTTCCCCAAGAGTTGTAGGGGGTTTTTCCAGGGTCAAGTTGACCAAAAATCTCAGTGTTTAAATGTGTTTTAATGGCTGTTTATTACTGCTGATTTTTATTTCTGCAATTTCCAGCATTCTGTAAAATTTCCAGAATTTGTGTTTTCAGCAAATTTATTTTTTCCAGCTTGTTAAATGTATGGTTATGGGAAAGGGCATTTAACTATATGGGAGAAATAAGGAGAAACTGAAAACCGGGGTGGGAAATGAGAAATTTCTACGTGGTATCAGAGCTTGAGTGCTGAAGGTCAGTTTGGGACAGCAAAAGGAAAAATTACAGTTGCTGATTTTTCATTCAGAAAATTCCAGCAAGCTGATTTTTCATAAACAGCAGTTTTATCTTTACCACAGCAGTGCTATTTTTCAGTTTTAGGACAGCAAGATGTCATTGGGATTGAGGGTGGAGGATAGGTTGGATGGGCATACAAATTACAGCGTTTGGAAGGAGAGAATGCAGAGTATCTTTGAGGAGGCAGAAGTCTGGGATATCATGGTGCATACAGCACAGCACCCTGTTGTTGTGCCTACTGATGCTACTCAGTTGGCTGCTTATAATAAAAAGAACAACAAGGGTAAGAGATTGATTCTAGACGGAATCAAAGACCATTGCATTCCTCATGTGAGAGGAAAGAGCAATGCCCATGAGATGTGGACAGCATTGTCCAATCTCTACCAGAGTACCAATGAGAACCGGAAGATGGTCCTGAAGGAGAAGCTGAAGAACATTAAGATGGGTAATGATAGTGCAGCTGGATATCTCACAAAGATTACCAATGTGAGAGATGAGTTGGCAGCGATTGGAGAGGCCATTCCACCCACTGAGTTGGTGCGGATTGCAGTGAATGGCCTCCCCCGTTCATGGTTGAACTTTGTTGATGGGGTTTGTGCACGTGAGACCCTTCCCACATGGGAGAGGTTTTGGGATGATTGCATTCAGACAGAGATCAGAAAAGGTCAGCTTGGGGCAGCCAAGCCAGTTGAGCAGGATGAGGACGTAGCACTGGTGGCAGGAGGCAAGAAAGGCAAAGGGAAGAAGCAGGCTTCCACAAGCAGTGGTGGGGGCAAAGGCAAAGGTAAAGGTAAACAGGGGAACACACAGAAAGACTATTCCAAGGTGAAGTGTTGGAATTGTCAGAAGATGGGACACTATGCAGTTGTGTGTCCGGAGAAGAAGAAGAAGAAGGGGAAGAACCAGGACGTGGCAGCTTCAGCAGAGATTGAGGACTTTGCAGGTCGTTTTGACCGGGAGTTTGCGTTCACTACATGTGAGTCCTCTAGTGCAGGATCACCTGCCACACAGGTTCAGAGGGAGCATGCTTTTCCCTCGATTAGTGGAGCATCTTCAGGTATCTGGTATGTGGACAGTGGGGCTTCACGTCATATGACAGGAGTCCGTGAGTACTTCTCAGAGCTTTCAGAGAGTGGCACTGATACTGAGGTAGTACTCGGTGATGACAGAGTTGTTAGAGCAGTCGGGGTGGGGACAGTGACATTTCAGAGGGAGTCCAAACCTCCCTTGAAGGTGTCAGAGGTTCTTTATGTGCCAGGGATGAGGAAGAACCTCATATCCGTCTCAGCTTTGGAGGACAGAGGATATGAGGTACTGTTCAGGGAAGGATAGGTGTTGATGTATCCCAGAGGCACTCCAGCTGATTCAGCTAGAGTGATAGGTGTACGCCATGCAAAGGTGTACAAGTTTGCATTCCAGCCCCTTTTGGCATTGAGCAGTAGTACCGACAGCAGAGCTAGCAGTTCTGAGCTGTGTAAGATTTGGCACCGCAGGATGGGACATATGTATCATGGAGCCTTGAGGACATTGCGGGAGATCACTACAGGTGTGCCAGATTTCAGTACTGATCACTTTGATACTTGCAGAGGTTGTGCGATGGGCAAGTTTGCCAAATCCCCTTTTCCCAGCAGTGACAGCAGAGCGACCGAGATACTTGATTTGATTCATTCCGATGTGAGCGGTCGGATGTCTCATGTTTCCTTGAGTGGATATGAGTACTATGTTGTATTCATTGATGATCACTCCAGGAGGACCTGGATTTATTTCTTGAAGACCAAGAGTGAGGTCTTCAAGCGGTTTCAGGAGTTTAGAGCTCTTGTGGAGACACAGACAGGTCGGAAGATCAAGTCCCTGAGGTCGGACAATGGAGGAGAGTACACCCTTGGAGAGTTTGTTGACTATTGTGCGGAGGCAGGCATTAGGAGGGAGTTCACTGTTCCTTACAACCCCCAGCAGAACGGGGTTGCGGAGAGGAAGAACAGATCCATCATAGGGGCTGCCAAAGCCATGTTACATGATCAGGGGTTGCCATTGTTCTTGTGGGCAGAGGCCTGCAACACAGATGCTTACTTGCAGAACAGGAGTCCACATCGTGCCTTGGGGCACATGACTCCGGACGAGGCTTTCTCAGGGAAGAAGCCTGATATTGGTCACCTTCATATCTTTGGATGCATTACATACTCCTATATACCCAAGGAGAAGAGGACCAAACTAGAGCCCACCGCAGAGAAGGGTATCTTTGTGGGCTACAGTGAGACCTCAAAGGCCTTTCGGATTTACATTCCTGCACACAGGAGAGTTGTTGTCAGACGGGATGTGAAGTTCGAGGAGGACAGGGCCTTTAGGAGGTCACGGGAGTTAGAGTATCTGGATCAGCCAGACCCTCAGCAGCAGTTGAGTCAGTCGCAGGGATCCAGTGGGCAGGTATCAGGAGGATCCGGAGGTACATCTATGAGGATGTCAGGTCCATCAGTGAGCAGTGGCTCGCCGAGCCAGAGGGGTGGTGCTCCGGGCAGTATGCAGAGTAGTTCACATAGCAGTTCACTAGGGAGTCCACTGATGGACAGTTCACACGGTACCTCAGCTTCTACAGGTTCAGGTGCAGGCAGGAGGACAGCAGACAGACAGTCAGGAGTTCAGGCTACTGATGGTGATGAGGAGGAGGAGTTTCATTCTCCTATGGGAGAAGCATGCTCAGGGAAGAGGAAGCCCAAGTGGCTTCAGGACACCTTGAGAGATGCCACATCTGTTGCTGAGCCGAAGAGGCCGGTCAGAGAGAGTAGACCACCTAAGAGGTTTTGTAGTTATATGGCGATGGTTACCAGCATCCTTGACTCTGAGCCTTCTAGCTATGAGGAGGCAGCTAGCCAGCAGGTCTGGAGAGAGGCCATGCAGGAGGAGTATTCTTCTATCATGAAGAATGATGTTTGGGAGGTGGTGCCGAGGCCTGAGGGCAAATCCGTGGTTACTTCCAGATGGCTTTACAAGGTAAAGCATGCTACAGATGGCAGCATTGAGAAATTCAAAGCAAGGTTTGTGGCTAGAGGGTTCTCCCAGGTAGAGGGAGTTGATTATGAGGAGACCTTCGCTCCCGTGGCTCGATATACTTCGATACGCTCCATTATATCGATAGCAGCAGAGATGGGTTGGAAGATCCACCAGATGGATGTGAAGACCGCATTTCTCAATGGCTTCATACAGGAGGAGGTGTACATTGAGCAGCCACAGGGCTTTGAGGTGCATGGGAAGGAGTCCCATGTGTGCAGACTGAAGAAGGCCCTTTATGGCCTGAAGCAAGCTCCCAGAGCTTGGTACTCCAGGATAGATACATATTTGCAGGGGATGGGTTTCACAAAGAGTGAGGCAGATCCGAACCTTTACTTTATTGTGATTGGTGAGGAGCCTCTCATTCTGGTGCTGTATGTGGATGACTTGGTCATTACAGGTGCAGAGAGACTCATAGAGCACTGCAAGAAAGATCTTGCGGCGGAGTTTGAGATGAAGGACATCGGCTTGATGCATTACTTTTTGGGTTTGGAGGTGTGGCAGGAGGAGGGGCATTTCTTCCTGGGGCAGGTGAAGTATATTGTGGACATCCTTAGCAGATTCCACATGGAGGATTGTAGACCCATGTCGACACCAATGATCACCAACTGGAAGAAGCTTCATGCTTCGGATTCCGAGTTGGTGGATCCCACATTGTACAAGCAGCTGATTGGTTCCTTGATGTATTTGGTCAACACTAGACCAGATATCTGTTTTGCAGTCAACACGATGAGTCAGTTTATGTGTGAGCCTAGGAAGGTTCACTTGGTGGCTGCAAAACACATTTTGCGGTACTTGCAGAGGACAGTGGATTATGGTCTAGACTACAGGCAGGGAGATGGAGTGAGATTGGCAGGATACACTGATTCTGATTGGGCAGGTTGTGCTTCTGATAGGAAGAGCACTTCAGGGTGCTGTTTTGGGTTGGGTTCAGCAGTAGTGTCATGGTTCAGCCGGAAGCAGCAGTCAGTAGCACTGAGTTCAGCTGAAGCAGAGTATATGGCAGCCAGTCTAGCTAGTTGTGAGGCCATCTGGCTTCGCAAGATGTTGTTTGGCTTATTTGGTCAGCCGTTGAGACCTTCAGTGATTTACTGTGATAATCAGAGTTGCATTAAACTCACGGAGAATCCAGTATTTCATGACAGGTCAAAGCATATCGGGATCAGATATCATTTCATCAGAGACTATGTTCAAAAGGGAGCTGTGAATCTTGAGTATATTTCCACTGATGAGCAGGTTGCAGATATTCTTACCAAATCCTTACCACGGGGCAAGCATGTCTACTTCAGAGACAAGATGGGTGTGGTGAGGAACACCTTCCTCGGTAAGAGGGAGTGTTGAAATTTGGTACCGGAGGACAGGTGGTTCCCTTAGGCTTTGATCTTTGGCCTAGGGAAAAGTGTCCAAAAGAATTTAATTTTTCTCCTAAAGTAACTTTATAATTTTTATAAAGTTAAATCTAATTTAAAAGTGACTTTAAGTGATAAAGTTACTAAGTCTAATTTTAAAGTGACTTTTATAAAGTCAATGAAAAATTAGAAAGGAAAAGTGACTTTGGAAATAAATGACTAAGTGGGTCTTTATTAAAGTGGGGTGAATTAAAAAATAGAAAGTGAGATTTAAATGAGCATTTAATCTCAGCCATTGATCTAAATCTATTTCAGCCATTGGATTTAGGGATCACCCAAGAGTCACTTAGGGTTGGGTTAAGGGAGGAAAAGGAGGAAAAGATTATTAATTCTTTCATGAGCAGATTGAGAGAAGGAGAGCAAGAGAGCAAGGGAGATTTCTGGACAGCTGAAAGCGGAGTTACAGCAAAGCGGAGTTTCAGCAGCTGAAAGCGGAGTTTCAGCAGCCGAAAGCGGTGTATCAGCAACAGCCGCGGTGTAACAGCAACAGCCGCGGTGTAACAGCAACAGCCGCGGTGTAACAGCAACAGCAGCGGTGTATCAGCAGCTGTGTATCAGCAACGGTGTAACAGCAGCTGAGAGCGGTGTAACAACAACGGTGTTTCAGCAAGGCTGAGATAAGTTGTAAAAGTCTGTTTGTTGATTTTTTGTTGAACATTTCTCCTACTGTAAAAAGGCATTTTCCAGAAATAAAGAAGAGCTCTCAAACTGGTTTTCCCCAAGAGTTGTAGGGGGTTTTTCTAGGGTCAAGTTGACCAAAAATCTCAGTGTTTAAATGTGTTTTAATGGCTGTTTATTACTGCTGATTTTTATTTCTGCAATTTCCAGCATTCTGTAAATTTCCAGAATTTGTGTTTTCAGCAAATTTATTTTTTCCAGCTTGTTAAATGTATGGTTATGGGAAGGGGCATTTAACTATATGGGAGAAATAAGGAGAAACTAAAAACCGGGGTGGGAAAACAGAAATTTCTACACTGATGGCTTGATTTTTGACTGATCTGCAAAGTATACTGCTCCATCAACATTGTCAGTCAAATCTTCAAAAAAATCTTTTCTATGAGTCATATGACAGGTTGCTCCTGAATCAAGCAACCAATCATTTTTCGAAGAAGCAAGTGAAGCATTAAACAAATCTTCATTTACTCCAATGTTACATTGTGCCTCAATATAGTGAGCGGATTCAGGTGCTTTACCTTTGTCTGTATCATCAGTTTTACCTTTCTGCTGGTTTCTTTTCTGCTCAATTTTGTCCCATGGTAGCTTGCATGTAGAAGCATCATGTGATCCATTTCGTTTGCAGCGAATGCAATGTAAGTCTGCCTTTTCTCCTTGAGAATGTCTACCCCCCCTGCCTCTGAAGTATCTTCCTCTTCCTCTTCGTCCACCTCTTCCTCTTGTAGAATCTTGAGCAGGATGCTTTTCTTTATGAGCAAGGCACACAGTCTCTTCAAAAGATTCAGGAGTTGTCTTCTTTCCAAAGGCTTTCTCTCTTTCAGCAAACTTTTTCACAAGAGAGTCAAAGGTTATATCTTTAAGATTTCCATTTGCTTGTAAAGACTCAAGATAATTGGAGTAGGTAGGATAGAGTGCCTTGAGAAAAGCAATAAGAGGGATATCCAGCTCAACCTTAGTGGATTTAATATCATGCATTATAGACTTTACTTCAGATGCAAGAGCAAGAGGATCATTATTTTTCAGTTCAAGAGTGAAGAGTTTAATCATGAGCTGAACAACTTCAAGTGCAGAATGTGAGTCATAGAGTTCTTTCAGCTTTTGTAAAGCTTCAAAGGTAGTTGAATATATTGAAATATGGCGACTTACTTCTTCATTTACAGATGCTGCGATTAATGCATAGGCTTTGTTGTTCTTGTTTTCCCAAATGACGAGCTCTTTGTCTGATGTAGGCTGCACTGGGTCATTGTCTCCTTCTCCGACACACACTCCTTTCCACAACTCATTGAAGATGAGGGTGTGTTTTATCATCCGGGACCATTCAGGATAGTTCTCCTTGCCAGTGAGAACTATTCCTACCATAGAGATGATTGAATGCATTCTGTAAAAAAATACTTCTGCTGATAAAAAAAAACTTTTGCTGATAAAAAGAACTTCTGCTGATAAAAAACTTTCGCTGATAAAAAACTTCTGCTGATAAAAAAAAACTTTCTGCTGATATACAATGAAGTTGTACTCAAAAGGGCAACTCAAAAGATTTCAAATCCACAATGTGACCCCTATAAATCCATCATTGTATAAATTCACCTTACATAAACCTCATATAAGTTTCATATAAGTCCATCATATAACCCTCATAAAACTTCACCTTATAAATCTTATATAAATCTCATAAAACTTCACCTATAAATATCATGGTCATGCGCATTCTTTGAACTGTAATTTACAGCGGTCAACTTCGGCAAAGCATTAAACCAAGTTATGGAGGCCAGCGCACAAAACTTATTTTAAATTCGAACTTATTTGAATCAGGCAGCAAGCGTATTTATTTGAAAACTTCAAAATATATGTCAGCAGCATTTATTTGAAACAGGCATTCGATACCATTCCAAATTGAAACATGCAATGGCATATGTATATAAAAAGTTGTGCGCTTTTTTTTAGTGGACAAAAAACTTGCATAAAACACTGGAGAGTGAGCGGTGAGAATTTAATGAGAGTTGGACGCGAAGGTTCGATTCACAGTGCCTTCAACCAAATAAAGCCTTCTACAGGGCATCCCGTCGGCGTCCCTCTTCATGTATCGCGGCACATTCCGCACCATTCCAACCAATCTTTAGCCGCATTCAACATGCCTTGAGGCACTTGAATGCCAGACGAGCTGACGAGAAATACATTATACGATCTCTGGCGTAGCTTTTCAAACAAGTAACCATTCCAAAGAGCACTTCTTGATGCAAGCGATTAATCAAGGATGCTATTTTTCATTTTTCAAAAAAACTGGGTTGTTTCCAACCATCTCTCGTAACATATATGGGCTTCCATGGACGTTCACCAAACGTGAAGCAAAATAAAAATATATTGATATGCTTTGATACCATTACCAATAGAGATATAGCGCAGGCAGCCCGAAATTTCTCAACATTCTGTGCTACAGCTTGACAGCGTACCCATTGAAGAAGGTACCGACAGGGGACGTGTTCAAGGCTTGATGTGGAGCGCCTCAGGTATCTGCTGGAATTGTGCGGCAACGTCAATGTGAGGGACAACGTTCAATACCACCATACACAGTCAATTCAACAGCGTTCCAATTGAACAGCGTTTCAATGGAATGGTGCGAATGGGCGCCATAATGGAGATTCGAACCTTGACTGTTCAATTTCAGATGCGGTCAGGCCTATGCAGGTCAGAGACAAGCGTTATGGACAGAGCGCAGTGGCAGAGGCAGATTATTTCAGAACAGAAGGGAATAAAGCAGAGGCAGAGGCAGAGGTCAGGACAGAGGAGTTACAAGGAGCATAATAGCTAAAACAAGGAGCTGGCTCTGATACCATGTCAGGCCAGGAGTAACTCCAGTTTGGCAGAAAACTCAGAAAAACTGATTCGATTTATTACATTAGGTAGCTATTGTTATATACAAGAATGTGACTGCTCAGTTCATCTTCTGATGACTGTTCACATTCCAGGTTCACCCAACCGCAGAGGATTAGGTGTCAACAAAACCAATAGTATATAAGACATTATGAAGACCGAACCTAGTTACAAGTTACAACAACATTGTGATAAAAGAAATTCTTGATCTGAAAATCATTGCATGCATGTAGCTTTAGACATTGGAATCAAATGCAAGAATGTAAAGATATGATAAGAAGATGAAGATCCTCTTCAAAATTTGATTGAATTATTTATGACAAATTCAAAATCTATTAAGATTGCATAAATCTAGGGTTTGGAAGAGTGAAATGTTTTGGATTTGAAAACACTAGCAAGGGAGCCCTAGGGTTTGTGGGCTAAACTCAAAATTTGATCATTTTTAATGTTGATATTGAAATCGAATAATGAAGTTGGAAAATAATGCAATGATGAATGTTTCACATTTAGGGTTTGTAAACCCTAGACTAAAAGAATTATTAGGGTTTGATGCCTAGCTAATCAGATTGTAAACCTTAACAAGTCGAAAGGGATTGACAATGAAAACCAGGGGCTTATGGATTGATTGCTTCCACTTAAATAAAGAAACCCTAGCTCCTAGAAGATTTAACATCTTGATAATGGGGTTGATTTTCAAGTTGGATGCAAGAAGGCTAAAGATTAAGAGGGCGCTGACAAGTTCTCAAAAGATAAGTATCTTGTACTTTGTTTTATTTTTAAATCGTTACTGATGATGTAGACTCCTTGATAATGATGTGGACGAGGCCAACTCCTTGATCATAATGTGGACTCCTTATTGATGATATGAACGAAGTTAACTCCTTGATGATGTGGACGAAGTTGACTGGATCTGAAAAAGTTAAGATCAAGAGGGAGTTGACACACTCTCAAGAGATAAGTACTTTCTTGATTATTTCTATTATTGTTTCATTATGAGTCTCTTGTCTTTGTATGTCTTGCTTGGTTGTATTTGTTCTTCCATGGCCTCCTAGTGAGGATTGCAGGTACATGATGAAGTATGTCAAGGTTATGGAAATCGTTGAAAAGATGGAAGAACAAAGTGACAAGAAGACTCGTGATTGGATGGGCTTTGGACTCAGAGGGAGAAAACAAGATCAGCCTGATTGAAGCATGTTCTAATCCATGATGTAAGGAAGTCAATGGTGAAGATAGCTTGAAGTCTTGAATATTAATGCTAATCCAAATCTATTGAAGAAGAGCCTGTAACTTCTCTACTATGTGTTGGTGATGTGTTTTTGACAAGAACTGAGGTCCTCTTCGTCCAGTGTAAGAGGGAGCTAATTGAAAGATTGAAAGTATGGTACCAGCGTGGTGAAATCCCTGTTGAGGTTCTTACATAATGGAATATGAGTCCTTGGAATCTTGCTTGAGGAAAAATTCAAGAAGCTGCGAGACTCTGCTGTTGATTTGATGAATCCCTCTAATTGGCTCATTGAACCACCTGATGCATGGAATTGCTACCTTTGTTTGAACTGGATGTATTAAAGAAAGAAAGAACACTTACAAGTGCTGTGTTAATCTAAATGACATAGATGTTTTTGTTGCACATTCTGATGTTTGCTTCTGTGAGAAGCCACTTATTGTCAGTTGGATTCGACCATGGTATACATGCTTGTTGTTGAATAGGGTGTTGGTGTTTGCTTCCGCAACTGAAGTTGAATATACAATAGACTATTCAACCTATTGTTGTATGTTGAAATGTTTGATCCAGTATTAAAATCCACCGTGGCTATTGTTCTACTGTTGAGCGAGCTGCTAATGTTTATGTGAGAAGACTGGAATGGTTGAGAATCCCTTTGAGAGGGAGCATTAATTGATAGCATCATGAATCTTCCTTAGGTTGTTGTTGTGAAACCTTTAGATTGGTCGGGATGATTTTCACTCCCTTAGGTCGATTGATTGCGAGGCCAGTGAACCTGGTCAGGGAATTTGATTCTAAAGCCTGAACTGATCCCTTAGGTTTTTACTAGGAGACCAGTTTGGTTAGGGACACTGATGTTGTGATCTCTACATTAAGATGTGTGCCGAGAGACCTATGGATTGGTCGAGGAGATTGATCTCAAGTTCTCTCCCCTAGGTTGTGGGCCAAGAGACATTGTTTGTGGTCGATGATTGAGATAGGGATTCCTCCCTTAGGCTAAGGGCCAAGAGACCTTGTTTGTGGTTGGGGAGATGTACCCTGTGCATATGATTGGTTTGGCCTCATTCATTGATCCCACTTGTGGTGGATGTTATGTATCTTTCCATATGATGATACCGGTGATCTCTCCCTCGCATTGTGTGCCGAGAGACCTATGGATTTGTCAGGGAAATTGATCTTGACTGAGAGAGAGACTTGTACTTGTGATCTCTCCCTTAAGTTGTGGGCCAAAAGACCTATGGATTGGTCAGGGAGATTGATTTTGAGAGAAATAAAAGCACCTCCCTGGCTAAGAGGTAGTGTTGGAAATATGGTAGCCATGGTCGGTATTTCCATCATGAAGAAATAGAAAATTTTGAATTTTAAATTATTTTAAATTTTGAATTTTGCCTCCTAAATTGTTCACGTCAACCTCCTATTATTTTAAGTTGGTTGGGCCCCTTGGAGGCACCCATCGATCCCCCATTTGAAGACTATATAAAGGAGTCCTCCTCTCCTCATTTGATACATCGATCTATCTCAGCATGAGCTTTGTTCCAACTAAGGAAGGAAGGAATGAGGGGGCCGAAAATCTCAAGAGGGCTTGGAACTTCATCTAGTTCATGGTTACTGTTTTGGCCATTATCTTGATAAATTTATGATGGAATTGAACTCTCTCTCACGTAAGGAAAGACATGGGTTTTCCCCTTGTGGGTTTTGCAATGGCCTCAAGCCTAATTTCTCTACCTCTTATCTCATTGTCTCATGGTTATTTTACCGCTCTTTCATGTTTATTGGTTGATTTTTTCTTCTATATAACTACTTAATGATATTGGAAATGTAATTGACGCTAACTGATCATTCAAGAAAGAGAAGAGGTTAATGTTGAGTATCTTGTCATTGATGTCAAAGCGGGTGCAGGTGCAGGATGTAGAGTGAGTGCATGTATTGTCATTGATGTCAAGGTTAATTGGAGGTCATTGATGTGATGATGTCCACAGGATGATGCAGCTTGATGTTCAGGATGACGCAGCTTGATGAAGCAATGATGAAACCCTATCTCTAGGGTTTGGTTTTCTTGGAGGATGGACATACCCCGCATTTATTGGAGTTTTTGTAGCAGAAAATTAGTGAGTTTACCTCAGATACCCTCGCCATTAGATTCTCCTCGTCAAGCTGATTTCCTTGATGTGTGGAGCGTCTCGTGGGCCTTCATCGTTTGAGAGATATGCATGGTCAAAGTTGGAGCACCCTAATTATGGTCAAAAACCCCACAATGTGATGACATGGCAATACATCATTGGTTATGGGCTTGGAAGAATATCACCTTAGTTGAAGGAATAATTATTCAAAGGATTTATTTTATGAATAAAGGAATTTCATAATGTTTTAGCCGTAAGGTATGGAGAGTATCAAAATATTAAAAGCGTGAGGGGTTTTCGCTCAAAATTAGAAACTAATTGAAAATTCAAATTCCCTCCAAAATTAAAGTCGGCTTACCTATTCAAAAAGGGTTCTCGACCCCTATAAAAAATATGTACATTTGCCCTCTAAGTGCATCAAGGTTATTCGATTTCACTAAGGTAAATTATCCCTGCAGCCCGATCAAATTTTTGTGGGTTCATTGTGTATCTTGGTGGGTTTCGTCGGTTTCTACTTTTGCATGTGATCGTGGAGATTCATTCATTTGTAGCCTCTTGGAGATCTGGTCTGAGCTATGAGTTCTCATCATGCAGAAGTCTGGTGCATTTGTCGTCTTATGTAGACAAACAAGTCTGAAACTGAGGTAATATATTTGAAGCTTTTGGGCTTATATTTCCATGGGTTTCACTAGGGTTTTTGTTGTGTTTTGCAGGTGAAGAAGGCTAATGCAAAGGTTTTCCTGAAGCAACCCTACTCAACCAATACCACTGCTCTAAATTCCTTGAAAGATCACTGATTTAGAACAGCTCATCGTATTATATATAAACCCACGCAGATCTGAAGTAACCCAATGAGAGATCGAAGTTCTGAATCTGAAGCAATTTAGGGCAAAGACCTAATGATATCTCTTGCAGCCTTGCTTCTCATGTTTTGATCCGAAAGACTCTCACGCCTTGAGTTTGTTTGCGACCTGTGGAAGAACAAAAACTACAGCAATCTTTGAAAACATAACGTGAAGGATTTTCGCTCAAGATCCAATGATTATTCATTGAAGATTTTTGCTACATTTATGAGAAAAAATTTGTATCCATGAACCATTTGTTATACCTGCTCCATCATTGGATTCTCTGTGCATCATTACTATATATAAAAGAAATCGAAGTCTGAACTACTCGCAGAGGTTTTTGAAGGCAGTTCCTGGACAAGCTGAAGCTCGTTTTGCACACGCTTGAAGAGTTCTTGGTTTGTGATTTTTTATTCGTTTTGGTATAATTATGGTGTTGAAGGGCTAAATCTCAATTGACCCAAAGAAGTGACATTGTTGGACTGCTATAAACACTTCAGGTTTCCTATGGACGTCTACAGATAACAGTTCTCCTGTTCGCTGAAAGGATCTGGAACAGACTTTTATATTGACACATCCAAGCCTTTAAGACAAACATCTGAAGTTTATTCTTTGCGCAAGGATTAGTGGCACCTTTTTTTGGCATCTTTAGTAGTACATTTGCGGTATACCTTAGCGTGTTAAAACACAAGTTTGGTGTCCTAATAAGAAGTTCTAACGTTGCAGACCAAGTCCAAAATCTTGCCATGACATTAAATTGAGGATATTAGCCCTAGTTAGTTTATAGAATAAATGACCGATAGTAGTCTTCTCCTAAAATAGAACTTGAGCATTTCAAATGATTAAAAGATCTCAATCACCTGTAGCTTTGTGCCTAAAGACTCTTTTGGAGACTATAAACGTCTTATGTAAACCATACATAATGTAAAGCACTTGTTGGAGACAATTTTTTGTATATTGTCATAGATGTGATGATGATGTTTTGTGTTTGTTTTTTCGGATGGTGTTGTCATTGATGTCAACCCTGGAGTTTGACTTTGACTAAACCCCAGTGATTGATGACAAACAGTGAATGAACACTCTTATATTTGTCTAGATTACGTCAAGTTGGAAGCTCCATTGTCGGATGGTTGAAAACCCTAGTTCTAAGGTTTGAGTTCCCTAGACTAAGGACACACCCCAAACTTGTCCAAGGTTTTTGAAGTGGCAAATCATTAAGTTTATACCTTGGAGATCCTCGTCATTGGATTCTCCTCGTCGAAATTTTTCCAGTGGTATGTGGCACACCCCAACAGGACTCCTAGTTTGAGAGATATTCACATTTGAAGTTGAAGCCCCAAGTTTTTGGGCAAAAACCCCAAAGGGTGACCATATGGTTACTTCGTCTTAACTAAGTCAAATAACCATGCCACAAGACCCCTCACCAAGGAATTAAAATAATAATAGAATAATTGGTCTTTTAAATCAAAGAGCTAAGTCAATACAAGTCTCTATAAATCCAAGGTCACATCTACATCCTAGGTAAACCCTCTAGATCATTTAACTAAGAAAACAATTAAGTTCCTCACAATCATAACATAAGATTCCTCACCTAACATTAAATAATATATCTTGTGGCGAATGGGGCAAATGAATGATTTAATTTTACTAATTAAGACCAAGAGAAGGCTTTGTCTTAATAAAGGCAAATTAAGATTTAAATTAAAATTAATCTTGGCTTTGTGTTAATAAAGGCAAAATTAATATTTAATTAAAATTGATCCTTAAAATTCAAAAGCCCCTCCTAAATACGAAATCAGACTTCTCTTAGAAACCCATCCACAAACTATAAAAAGTAGACCTTAAGCACTCCATCAAGATATGAATATGATGATTATCTTTTGATAAATTAACCTCTGAATTTGAGGCTCAGACCCTGTATAGAACGCAGTATCTCAAGGCAGAAGGGTTTTGAAATTTTTGAAGTGTTCTTCTGTGATTAGGATACTTTTATTTTCCTTTTGGGTTCAGGGACTCATTGGGCAATACCTTTTGCAGGTGGAGGACCTATCTTGTGGGTTATTTTATTGCAGAATCTCGGCCCTCTTTGAGGATCATTTTAATGCTATGGTCTGAGGTGAAGTGATTCCAACAGGACCAAAGTTTTGAGGCTTCATTACAGGCCTCCACCCTCATCAGAACATCTACCTTGGACACCTCTGAAATGCGGCCTTTTTTATAGCAGACCTGAAACGAAGATATTACTTGTGCACAGGAAAACGTCTTTGTTACTAGGCCATTCAGCCTTCCTAGAAGAGGAGCTAGGACCGGTTAGAAGTGCCTCAACTCTGCGGCCTATATTCTAACCTAAGTCTACAACTCTCGGCCCTCTAGGGAACAGACCTATAACACACAGTGCGGCCTAATTGATGACTGTTATCTACAGATTAGGACTTGAAAAATAACCACATTGATTGTCCTAATCTCTATTGAGGTCTATTACATATGTGGCCCTTAATCTCTGTTGAATAGCATATATAGGTCTCAAGTTTAGGTCATCAGAACTCTTGAAGTGGCAAGGTTTCTTCTCATTATAGGTTTCATTATATCAAAAATTATATCACTAGTTGCATCTATTCTGACCTTGACATATACAACAGTGACCTTAACCATACAGATAAACCGTTACTTGATAAATTATAAGCCTATGGTTAGGGCTTGAGAACAATGAAAAAGGGTTTATTGGCAGTAAGGGGTTCATCACTTGGATATCAGTGTCATATCATCTTGCAGCAAAACTAGTTCTCTTCTCAAGGATTAAAATGCACTAAGCCAATCACTGATTTCAAATCTTGTTGTAATTTGGTTCAGGGGTTGTTTCGGTACAGTAAACAAAGACTCATTTAAAGGACTTAAAGACTTTGCACAAAACCATTAGCCCTTAATTGAGACATTAAATCAATCTTTATTTGAATTTCTGGACCAGACTTCTGAGGATTCATATGTATAAATATAGCACTGTCACATGTATATAACAGCCTTAAGGCAGTGACATTGTGATTTTAGCAGCACATACAGTAGCTTATCTTACCCTGACTTGAGCAACAAGCACACTTACCTTAAAGCATCAGTGTATATTCCAGGCATCATTAGATCATCAAACATCTAGCAGAGCATCATTTTTTAAGATGGTTCTCTGAATCAAATTCTACAATATTTATGATTAGTCTCAGCCTTAATCAGAGCTTTCCTTGGTAACTCTGATCATTGACTAAACTAAATGTTCTGTGGCCTTTGTTTAACCCTTCTCAAGAAACAAAGAAACTATCATTTGTTGTAGAAAGCTTCGATGGCACAACATGATATATCTTCAGAGGCATTCATAATATAGTGACATATTCAATCTTCAAGTTGACTGTGATACATTGTGAGCCCTTTGATACAAGATAGAGCTGATGCTTGTGGATGGTGATTGACCTGACCTATAGATTCCATTGACAGTGACTTGACATATTAACATATAAACTTAACATATAGACTTGACAGTGATTTGACACATATATTTGATACATGGCAGAGATCTAAGTGATCTTGCAGCAATCTTCATATGCATAGATGACAGGACATTCATTTGACTCTTGAGTCTTGACAGTGACAGCAGTTTGGCACAGTGATTTAGAGTCTAGACAGACTGCCTCATGAGCCTTTGAACGCATATTCATTTGTGAGCAGTTCAGTACAGTGACATTGACCATTGCAGGTTGTGTGGATACAGGACTAACTGATACAGAGATCAGACTGATTTTTTATTGCAGAGCAGTGAATATGTTGTGGTTTTGGTACAGCTAGGGTTTACAGCTGATGCAGAAGCAGATTCTTAGTTTGATGTGCAGATTGAGCAGTGGCTTGGTTTGGCATTGTGATTGAGCAGAAGCAAGTTTGGTGAACAGTGTTTGTAGTGCGATAGTGCAGTGGTCAGATTGAGCAGCGTTGAGCAGTGTGGTTGCCAGGACTTGACAGTGATACACATACTGAGCAGAGCAGCATAATCTTCATTACACATTTCTTCATATTGATTTAGAGCACAGGGGGATCCAGTCTAAAGATTCTGAAACGTGGTCCGTCGGCTCTTCAAGGTGGCAGTGTGGTTCAAGGTAGGTGATTGGAGTCACCTTCAGGTTGGAGCCTGAGAACTCTTAGGGTGGCAGGGTGGTGCAAGGCAGGTGATTGGAGTCACCTTCAGGTTGGTGCCTGAGAATACTTCAGGGTGGCAGGGTGGTGCTAGGGCTAGTTGTAGCCTAGACAGGGCGTTGGAGCATCCATCCAGTTGCAGCTGGTACACAGGGTGTTGGAGCATCCGTTGGGTTGGAGCTTGAGATCTAGGGCGTTGGAGCGTCCTCCCAATTGCAGTTGGTAAACAGGGTGTTGGAGCATCCTACAAGTTGGAGCCTGTAAATCAGGGGGTTGGAGCCTCCTTCAGTTGGAGTTGAAAACTTGATGTAATTATTCTTTTTGAAGAAGAAGACAAATATTAAGAAGCATTCAGTGGTTTTTGACCCGGAGGGGGTTTTCCACCTAAAAATTTGTGTCCACTATCTTGATTATTGTGCAATGTTGAATGTTGTTTACTGCTTTTGCTATCTGATATTGGCTAATGTTAAATGCTGCTAAAGATTAACTAATGCTCTAAAAATATTAATGAGTTGCCAATTGCTAAGAAATATTGATTCACCCTCCTCTCAGTATTTCCAACATGTTTAATGCTTTGAATGTTTGAAGAAATAAACTAACCAATTGTGTAAGTAAACTCTGATTCACCCCCATCTCAGTATTTCCAACAGTCAATTGTGGCAAAAGAAAGAAAATTACAGCAACAACCTACTAAAAGCAAAGCTCCTAAGAAACATTGCATTCATTGTGATGTGGATAAACAAGTTAATTTTTGGAGTTACTTTGAAAGTGTTTATACCACCGGTGGCCTTTGGAGGAGATATGCTAGACACATCTCATGTAGCACTCACGTTGGGACAACGGCTTGATGGATGTGCATTCCTTAGAGCTTGACATGTGTCACTTATAGTTGAGGTCCTTCACATGTGGTCCTATATATGGCTTAATTAGGCTCCTTGTTGAGGGTGCTTGATGTGATGTGGGGTGGATAGTGCGCTAGTTACCCTTGGTTGTACCATGATGGACATACACACTAGATGGACACATGGCTTAAGAGGGAATGTTGAAGGATTGGTGGCCTTCAGAGGACGTGTGTTAAACACATCTCATGTAGCACTCACCTTGGGACGCTTGTTGGATGTGCATGCCTTGGAGCTTGACATGTGTCACTTATAGTTGAGGTCCTTCACATGTGGGCCTATCTATTGTTTAGTTAGGTTCGTTGTTGTGGACAACGTCCACTTTGTTATTGTTAGCCACCCTCACCTTTCATATAAATAAAGGCAGGATAGTTTTTTCATTTATGATCTCCATAATTCATTCAATCACACACATGTATTAGAGATGTCAAAACTCGGACAAGTTGGTCTCTTTCATTGTACTCTTCATTGTATTTTCTGTCTTAAGCACTAAGGTTCTTGAGGAAACTCAAGAAGAAGACTTACAGTTTGTCCATGAAGACAACAGAAGCTATGGTTAGGAACAACCCCTAGAGGAGAAAAAGCACTTGATCTTGTAGTTCTTCTTGGAGAATAAGACTAGGGTTTTGTGGTATTTGGGAACCCTAGTACCACGTGCAGTGCTTGATGTGGAGAAGATGGAGTGGCGCTATCTTGTACACTTGTGCCAAGGAGAACTTGCCAATGTGTATGATAGCTTGTTTTCAATCATTGGTGGAGAAACCAGCTTTTGTTGGGAGTATTCATTCCTAAGAGTTCGTGAATAGTGTGTTCTTATGGTTTCACTTCTATGTGTTTGCAAGGTACCCGAGTTATGTTAAACCAGCAAGTTGCCTCTTGTATGTGTGCTTTTGTTTCTTCGCATCCTGGCTTATAACAATATTTCCTTTCATTTGGATGTTGGGTTTTGAAGCTCACCATTATGTTTTTTTAATTTGGAAGTTCTTTCAAAAACACGGACCAAGATCAGGTGTTGCACAACATAACATTCACTTCGTTGGGCTTAGTTGACGGGTTTGAGAGGGTATCTATTCCTTGCATCCGGCCTCAGCTTTTTTTATATTCCAATTGGGTGAGGCACGGTGGAAATGGAACCCTGGTGGAAGGCTTCGTACTCTATCAGTGAACCAAGGCCCTGCTTGCACCACTATGCTTTTTAGTCAGTACTTCTTCTCGGCTTTTAACTCCATCGATTTACATTTCTTAGTTATGGATGATTTCAGATTCAAATCTATCACACGCTTGTTTCGAATGAGAAACAATCTCATTAGCTCGTAATATCTTTTACCCGATTCAACATTTCACGCCGACTATACATGGAACAAAACTTGAGTTCATAAACACCTCTTGAATCTCTTCTATAAATTACTGATCTGCTTATCCTATTCCGGATTGTCAGATTCTTATTCTTATCTTTCATTGCTTCATTCAAATAACGCGAGTAAAAACTGATAAAATCCTGCTCTGTTTTACGTTCCAAAACTCTGATTTTCCTTCCAGTGACCGATCTAACGCCCTGCGTTTTCCCCTTTCAAACTGTTAAGTTCTTCCCAAACAATAATTCCATGTTGCTTCGGTGTAAGATTATTTATACCATTCGGTTAATGGGCTTATCTTACAAAGATTACAGAAATCTGCATTCAGCCTCAGAACAGCAAACCTAAAAACAACTTATACAACCGCCATAATCATAACAGAACTAGGAGAGTTAAAAAAGGGTTATTTGAAAAGGGTAATGGTACCGCTTGGCTTGCACGGAAAGTGGAGATAGCGCGTCGAGCTAGAAGAGCCGCCATGGTCGCGATCTGTCCAAGCCTTCGCCTTTTCTTCTTAGATGTGCGAAGCGAATGAATCAGAGTCACCTCACGATCAAAGTATCGAGGTTATTAAAACATGTGAGGCGGTCGATATATAGTAGTTGAGTTGCGGAATTTATTTTTATATTTTTTTTTTATTTTTATATGAACGGTGGATGGCTATTACCCATACCATCTCAAAACAATAGACCGATTAGGCACCAATTAAGGATAAAGAATTTAATGTCATTTCGCCTATCGTAACCCACACATCGGAAAAATAAAATGTGATACTACAGGAGTTGTATAGATTAATGGTAGGAAAATATTATAATATTAATGCAAAACCATGCAACGGTGCGTTCTCTATATCTTAAAAAAATTTTATTTGGAATTCATTTAGATAGATAGAATGAATGAATGTTTTTTTGGTTCTAAATTTAGTTTTTGGTAAAATTTGATTTTTTATTGTTTAAAACGTATAAACTAAATTTGATTCAAATTTTTTATTGTTTAAAATGTATAAATAAGTTAGTATTCAAACAAAAAAATTTGAAGTATTTAAATTGTGATTTATTATTGTTTAAAATGTATAAATAAATTTAGCGCTTAATAAAATTTTGAAACTTTCAAATTGTGTAGATTAAACAACTTAATTTGTTATTTTTTAAAATCTTGCCAAATTTTGTTTCCATAACATTCAAAAAGGAAGAGTGGTTCTAACAGTTAGAGAGTAAACATTGGCAAGAGCTCGAGACCATCGAGGCTTGTCACCTGCAAATAGTGGAATTGGTTCTCTCATATGTCTTCTCCCGCGATATGTAACCATGACAGTCTCTTATCTCATAAACCCCTATGTTCGTTATGTGTTTGTGCGTTTTCGATGGTGAAGTATGGTCATTATATTCAGAGTTAATGAGAAGCCAATTTGTGAAAGGAGGAAGGAAATTATGGCGAATTGTTTGTTGCTTAGTTTGTTGTTTCTATATATTTTGGCATTTTGCTTTTGCGTATGGGAATGTATTCAAGGACTTTGGTATGGAATTTCTTTGGTCTTGTATGTTGGCCTGTTTATAGAAGTGACTATGGCAGTAGTCTGGGGTGGGGAAATGGGTGATAGAAAATAAGAGTTTGAGGCCATGATTTCTCACTTTGCCACTAAAGTGAATGTTTCCACTTGAGAAATTTTGTTTTTAACATTGAGTTTTTTTGGTAGATAGATTATCAATTCTATTTATTTATATATTGTGTTTACTTTAAAAAATATTTTTTTAAATAGTAGAATTACCACATTAGGAAATGTGGTTGATACACATTGATCGATGTCATTTTAAAAACTAATGATCAAAAACTCACACAATTACTGAGGAGAAAAGAATAATTATCTATTCGTGCATTGCCTCTTCAATAATACAACTCTAAATACAATTCTATGGTTGAATTTATTCAAATGATTCGAATTTTGGTTTAAGACCGATATTCGTTAATAGTTAACCTTGAGTTTCATACCCCATTGCGCCCATGTATCACTACAATTCCATGAGTAAAAATTTTACAAAATGATACAAGATCTTCTGAAATATCCCAGTGTAGCATTTTAGTTAAGGATCCACCTCAATAAATAGTTGATCTTGAGCTCTATTTCTTTGTGTTTCCCCTACATCATCACCATTCCTTGACAATTCTATGGATTGAACTTTTATCAATAACACTAAAACCTCCCCCAAAATATCCCAATCTAACATTTTAGATAAAAACCCATATGCACAAAATTAATGTTGGACACATATATTTACATTTGATTTATGTTACATCCTCAAAAATAATCTCAAATCTTTATGTTTATATTTAATGTGTGTTAACTTATGTAGAATTTGCACTTGCTTTGGAATTAGAATTGTGTTCTTTAGAGGGTATATAGCACCTTGGCTTTGAATAAAATGCTTGAAAATGTTCCACGCCAATAGCCATGTGATATATGGTTGGAATGGACCATGTACCATGTGATATATATGGTCAAATAGTGGCTTTGGACCATATGTTGAAGATGTTGCATGTACATTTTGAAAACATCTTCAAGAAGAACACCATATGCTAGTGGATAAGAGTGGGTAGCTAGAGTCATCTACAAGCTGTCCATCATCGTCATCATCAAAATTGACAAGATGAATGACAAATTTAAGGAGGTAATTAGTATCTCAAGTTCCACTCCTTCTGTTTTAATGCATAACAACTCTTTTGCAGTGTTCGAGCAACATACCAAGGGTATAGGTATGAAGTTGCTTTCCAAGATGGGATATGAAGGTGGAGGTCTTGGCAAAAATGATCAAGGTATTGCCAATACAATTATGGTGGAGGAGAGATCGAAGTATACGAGATTGGGATATAGTTGAAAGGAGTTTAGAGAATGCTCCAAACAACTTGAGGTACATCAAACATCTGAGCATGAGATGTCACCAACTCGTGACAATTGTCAAAACTGCAACTCTAGAGACAGGTATAACTCTCAAGGGTGTTTTCCAATGCATGGAATTTTGAATACTTGTGGAATCAGTACCCTTGTACATTTTGTGATGCTTTTGACCATTGCCTGGGTGTATGTGAGCAACGTATGATAATGGTTAAATGAATGAACCAAATTTTGGCTATCAAGCATTATGACTTTGTTTAGAATGACTAGACTTCTATGCTAGCAAACAAGAAGAAGTTTTTTTGTGCTCATTACAAAGTGCATGGACATGACACTGAACGATGTTGGAAGTTGCATCTAAAACTTCATTCAAATAAAGGTAAAGAGATTATGCTGCATAATGCAAGGGAAACAAGAGGTGGCAAAGAGGACTCTCCACAATCCTAAGTGACCTTCAAGACACGATGGTGAAAGAAGAGAACCCACAAGCCTAGGAGAGGCAAAATTTGGGTAGACTTATTGTAAAGTTGTTTTGTAAATTTTTGCAAATACTTGTTGCCATTAACTGTTTAGGTACTTTTGTAAAGTGAACATTATTGTCAACAAGTGTATGTTTTTCATTTATGCATGTATTGACTTGTTATAAGTCCACATGTTTAAGAACTTTTGTAAATGTACAATATTGTCGTTCAAAGTTACCTACAAATTGTCATATGTTCACTAATACAAGTATTTGATTTGAAACTTGTGCAAATTGAATCTTCATTTTTAAGACTATATAAGATGACTATGTACTATAGGCAAGGTCAATCATATCATGAAAAATTTTGCAGCAATGTACTTCTTATGTATAAGCTCAGATTAAAGACATTAAAGCAAGTTTATTTTGTTTATCATTTCCAAGATGGGTCAAGTTTGTCGTCAACAGTTTAGACTTTAAGATGAAGTGTTTTTGGAGCCATGGAAAGATGAGAGTTAAGAGAATGTTTAAATTCCACACACCAATATTTTGTTCCTGCAAAAACGATAAGAATGACAGCTCAATTCTTAACAGGACAATAGGTCTTCATCAGGATGATAAGTGAAGTGCCTTGATTGGGGCTTAGAGGGCATCAACTGAAAATTTTGCAAATTGGATTCAGTTTTTTGGTATTTTTGAGTTCCTGCCTCTTTATATGGACTAGGGAAGTAAACTTTTGGAGTCCAAAAGTTCCTAGTGGGGAGGTGTGATCAGGTGATCAATTTTAAGCTCAAAAATTAAAGTGCCCATAACTTCTTGAAACTAGCGCCAAATTGAAATTCTTGTCGTTCTAAATCGAACGAAGTTTGTTTCACCTCAATTTGACACCAGATGCTCAAGTTATTGTCCACTGACCATTTTCTAAAACAAGCAAAAAAAATGGTAATTAGGCAGTTTGACTGTGTTTTTGGGATTTTGGCCAGTGGCAGGATGCCACTTGGCCTCTCTAAGTTGGTCAAAATTTGACTGAGTTTTTATCGGTGGATTTGTAGCCCAATAAATGGGATCCACATGGACCAATGGATGGCTGCCACGTGGCCTCCTGCGGGAATAGCAAAATTATAGTCAAGCGTCGGATGGGCACCACATGAATCAAACACAAGACCTCCCACAAAACAAAAAGGAGGCTTACCACTAGGTTGTGTCATGTTCCTTGTTAACCATATTGCTAATACACTATATAAAGTTTGCGCGCATTGCAATTGGGGGAAGGGGTCAAGGCTAAGCCCTAGCCCCGACCACCCCACACCCACGGGACTTCATACAAGGGGCGCCAAGGGTTAGGGCTTATCCCTGGCCCAAGGTCTCGGTGCCCCCGGTAATATACCATAGGTCCGCAGACATCACCATGAAAGCACTACCACGAGAGGGCGTTAAGTTTAGGGCCCAACCCTTGGTCATTTGACAGCCACGTGCCCAAGGTGGGATGCAAAGGGCACTCGACGCAAAGGCGCTCCAACGGGGAACCAACCCATGGTGTCACGCACCTACACCTGTGGTAGTCTTTCAACTGCTTATAGCGAGGTGCGGCACCACCAAACACTTTCTTTTCACCAATACTTATGTTCATGGACTACGCCTTAACATTCGATACTTAGTTTTATTTTTCTTCACCAAGTATTATTATTATCCTTTATACCAATGAACACCCATACACATTCATTATCCACAACAATTATAAATAAACAAGATAATTGCAATAGTATAAAGGGAGGGGCAACTCCCTGAACAATGAGTCTGCCCGAATTCAATATATTATTCAACTTTAAAAATTTTACAAGTATACTTGGGAAACCCCAAGTTTCATACTTAGCCAAATTTCCACTCAGCAGCACCTTCGTGCAGCCAACCGAGTTCACCGTGCAACACCCGAGTCACCTTGCCCAAGTTGGGCGGCGCGCCCTCACACAGACCGCCAACCAAACTTCACAACCGAGCTCGTGTTCACCCAGCTGGCAGGCACCTTCGTGCACCCTCCACCTGCACTTCCAACCATCGGGCAAGTGCCTCACCGCACTCTCCACTCGAGTCTTCAACCGGCGAGCGGGCACTCTCACGCACCGTCACCCAAGACTTCAACCGAACTGGCGGGCGCCTTCACATACACCCGCGTTTACCTCTGCACGACGGGCGGGCGCCTTCGTGCGACCCACGACCCGTGTGTACCTTCGAATGGTGGGTGGGCGCCTTCGTGCGACCCTCGACCCACGCCTTCACCCGTCACCAAGAACTCGTGTCGATACTCGTGTAGAGCTGCCCGAGAGCGGGCGCATAGACCTGCGCCTTGCTGCGGCCTCCTTTCCACTTCTTCGCACTTCCTTCGATGACTGAGCTCGTCCTCCACTTGAATGATCAAGTTCGAACGATTTTCGATGATGCCTTTGCTTCCAAACACGTCCTCCATATATACAAGTTGGGCAAGTCAAGCTGCCAGCCGACTCGTCCACCGCGTGAAACTGACACCCTCACTTCTTGCCAATTTGTTTGGTCGGCCAACCAACCTTCGCCCGAATTGCAATTCACATGAGGTTGGCCTGTGGGTGATGTTCAACTTGTCCCCATGGTATAAACACACCTCCACCAAGAATTCCACGTGCATTTTTCATGTGTTCGCTCGCACGCCTTAGCCTTAGCTCATCGCACTTCGCATGGTGGTGGTAACTTGGACCGCATGTCCTTACATCCTCCTCCACCTGAAGTCATTGTCGTCTTCAACAATAAGTCATCTCGGTAACCATCCTACCACCAAGATCATCATCTCCACTGCCTCATCCTTGGTCCATGATATCATCCAGTTCATACACTACAAACATCTCTGCAACATATGTAAAACAACTGTCTCCATCATGTGTCGTCCCATCCTGTGAACTGTTGTCAGATACTCCAACATAATGCCAACATCTCTCTGCACACTTCTGGACCTCATGATTCGAACTAGTCGGGTGATCAGTCCAATTGTCACGCTCAAACCATAAGAATGCACATCCTTATGCCTACACCAGTCTTTCTCGGACTCTGCCACATCTCGGACTCACCAAGAATCTCTCCCATGCTCAGGTCCATGGAAACTCCATCTCATTTGCAACATGTCATGATGATAATGCCAAACCATTCCTGCACCATCTGTCATACCTGCTCACACTGTTTTAAGGACTCACTGCCATGAGCAGCTAACAATGAGCCCCATCTTCTATGTCATTTAAGAAGATGTAGAGGGAGTAGAGCCTGAAGGCTCTCCCTCACTAATAAGCTCAATCCATCTGTCAGGATCCGCTATCTCCATCCTCTGCAGATATGCCTCCTGATCCTCCTCATGGACATTCGGTCTAACATAAACATCCTCGTCATCATCATCCTCAACCTCTTCTAGCCTTCTTGACAAATCCAAGATACTATCAGATAGTGTCCTGATAACGAATGAATGTTCGGTAAGCTTTGCCTCAGTAGTAGACAACCGCTTACGTACATCTTCCAATTGCTTCTCATCCTCCATTTGCATCACTGCCAGTTTAAAATCAGGCTTCGTTACACCAATGGTTGGAACACCAATGGGTACATCTTCCCTTCCATCGTAAATGTACAGCTTCTTCAAATGTGGAACAATCATAACATCATATTGTTTCAAGATTTCCATCCCCAGTACAACCTCATAGTCATCAATCCGCACTATAGTGAAGTCGACTTTCCCGGTCCACTCACCTAGTGTGGTGTCCACTCTTTCAGCTACACCAAGTACAGAATCAGGAGGAGAATTCACCGTCTTCATTTGTGCCTTCACCGGTACAAATTTTAGCCCAATCCTTCTCGCAACATCTTCACTCATGAAGTTATGAGTAGCTCCACTATCTACCATAGTGAGTACCTCCATACCTCCAATCTTCATCCGAACATACTCCAAGCTGTTCCTTTCAGGATATCTCCGAGAGACCACTTCTGTAGCAGCAGCAGCTCCAAGAATTTGCATCATCCCCACAGAAGGTTCTTCTTTCTTCGCATTAGATTGTGCAATAGCGGCCACTTTTGGTTTAGAAGGACAATTCTTCACCGTATGTGGTTCATCACAGATCCAACACTTCAATGGTTTCTTCGTCTTCGTCTTCTCATCTGATTTCGAAGCATCATCTTTCTTCTTCTCTTTCAGCTTATCGAACTTCTTCTTTTCATCAGAAGCTTCATCATAATGCTCCACCAATCGATCCACAACAACAAAAGCTTCTTCAAGTGTCTTTATCTTCTGCCTCTTCACTTCAGTGCGTGCCCAAGGTTTAAATCCAATAACGAAGTTGAACACCTTGTCCCTCTCTGCCATTTTAGGAAGTTCCAGAACCACACTTGCAAACTCCCGTTGATATGTTTGTAGGTTTCCTGTCTACTTAATGAATTTAATCTTCATCCTTGCTTCCCACGTTTCATCCTGAGGACTGAAATGAGCCTACAAAGCTTCCTTCATATCATCCCAAGAAGTAATGTCACCAGCACTACCATTGGCAATCTGATCCATTCTCCTTCTCCACCACATCTTAGCATCTGTCATCAAGAATTGAGCAGCCACTTTCACCTTTGTCTCCTCATCGGATAGACCCAAGCATTCCAAGTATTGCTCCATATCCCAGAGAAAGTTACCAAGAGTCTTCGTGCTTCTTGTACCATCATAAGATTCTGGTTCCTTGACTTTCACATGAGACACTCCTCCACCTAATTTATGTCTCACGACCTTCTTCAACACTGCGATCTCATCATCTACATCATCGAGAGATTTTTGCAAATTCAAGATCTCTGCTAGACCTCGATCCATTGCTTCTCCAATCTCCTTGACTTCATCTTCAAGTTGTGTACACTTAAGATCAGTGTACTCATGCCGAGTCCGGAGTTCATCGAGCTCTTCCCTCATCTGCACATTAGCCTCTAGTTCCTTCGTGACCAGAGTCATATTTGTAGTCCAGTAAGAATCTAATGTCTCCATTCTCTCTAGTATCCTTTTCATAAAGGCCTCGGTCGCATTGTGGCTAGATTCACCCAATACAACATGAGTTTCACCTGCCATCTCTACTTCCTCTTTCCTTCTTTTCTATGATCTAGTATAGACCATCCACCAGCTTCACCTGTACCCTGCAAACCAAACCAGTTCTTGTTTCACTTGTGTGAAACCAACTTCCTTCACCTGCAAGTACCTGTTTCCACTGTCACTTCGTCACAAACCAGCAGCTTCAACACCCTGAACCTGCTTCGATATCACTTGTCAAGGTGTGTATCAGCTTTTCAACACGAGCCCCTGATCAGGCTCTGATACCATCTGTCAAGGTGTGTATCAGCTCTTCACCATCAACCAGGATATCAACTCTGATTATACCTATCACGCCCCCACACCTGCAGTAGTCTTTCAACCACTTATAGCGAGGTGCAACACCACTGAACACTTTCTTTTCACTAATACTTATGTTCATGGACTACGCCTTAACATATGAGCAACTCCCTGAATAGTGAGTCTGCCCGAAATCAATATAATATTCAACTTCAAAAATTTTACAAGTATACTTGAGAAACCCCAAGTTTCATACTTAGCCAAATTTCCACTCGGCAGCACCTTCGTGCAGCCAACCGAGTTCACCGTGCAACACCCGAGTCACCTTGCCCAAGTTGGGCAGGCGCGCCCTCACACGAACCGCCAACCGAGCTCGTGTTCAACCGGTGGGTAGGCGCCTTCGTGCACCCTCCATCCGCACTTCCAACCATCGGGCGAGTGCCTCACCACACTCTCCACCCAAGTCTTCAACCGGCGGGCAGGTGCTCTCATGCACTGTCACCCAAGACTTCAACCAAACCGACGGGCGCCTTGACATACACCTGCGTTTACCTTTGCACGAGGGGCGGGCACCTTCGTGTGACCCACAACCCGCGTGTACCTCCGAACAGTGGGCGGGCACCTTCGTGTGACCCACAACCCGCGTGTACCTCTGAACAGTGGGCGGGCACCTTTGTGCGACCCTTGACTGACGCCTTCACCCATCACCAAGAACGTGTGCTGAAACCCGTGTAGAGCTGCCCAAGAGTGGGTGCATAGACCTGTGCCTTACTGTGGCCTCCTTTCCACTTCTTCGCACTTCCTTCGATGACCGAGCTCGTCCCCCACTTGAATGATCAAGTTCAAACGATTTTCGATGATGCATTTGCTTCCAAACACGTCCTCCATATATACGGGTGGTTGGGCGACTCAAGCTGACGGCTGACTCGTCCACCGCGTGACACCGACGCCCTCATTTCTTGCCAATTCGTTTGGTCGGCCAACCAACCTTCACCCGAATTGCAATTCACATGAGGTTGGCCCATGGGTGATGTTCAACTCTTCCCCACAGCTATAAACACACCTCCACCAAGACTTCCACGCGCATTTTTCATGTGTTCGCTCGCACGCCTTAGCCTTAGCTCGTCGCACTTCGCACGGTGGTGGTAACTTTGACCGCAGGTCCTTACACATGGTCTCCATTATACGACCACAAAACAGAGGCTACAATGTTCTTGGCGGAGGTGTTATGATGTGGGGGGCAATCCTAGGTCCAATGGACCATATGTAACCGCGTGCCAGAGAAGGTTGGGAGCTCGGTGGGAAGGGAAGGCTGTTAGCCCGACCCTCGGCCTTGTGGCAACATATGACCATTCGCCCAGGTTTTAAATAGCTTGACCTGTGGGTTCGAGCGTTAAGACCCAACCCTCAGGCCCATGCGTCCATATACCATGGTATTTACGGTCTCGAGCTGTTAGAGGCTAAATTAATGGTCTAACAAAATGCACTGACGGATGGCGAAAATTTTGCTCCGTTAGTGGTTCTCGGGGTGGATTTTTAGGCCAGTTAGCCAGAAGGGCAGATTTGTAGGATGGTTGATAGCCAAGTTCATAGGAGAGCTTGGAAGCTCATAACTTTTGGAGTTTTTATTCAAATAGAGCTCAAAAAGAAGTTAATTACGGGTTTCTGGATGTTTTGAATCCATTGATAACCTCTAATTTTTTATTTGAGCACATATACAAATCCTTTTTTAAGGTTTGAGACTAAAGGTGTATGGATCATTTAGGGTTTGGAAGCCGTTTTGGGAGGTATTTGGGCATGGAGAAGACCTTGTATGGGTATTCTCACTTCCAGAAGGCTATTGCAGCAGTTGTAACCAATATGGTTCAGCTCAGGGTTGACTTCTCTTAACATGAAGTTTTGATTATGTGCTTCAATGTGGAATTCAGGGGTTCACATGATGCTTTTAGCTCATTTCAGTTGAGGTATGTCATCTTTGAAGGAGAAGTTTTGAGTTACTGTTGTTGTGAGAGTTCTTTGTAGGAGAACATTATTTGCAGCGGTAATAGCCACATATTTAGCTGTAACAAATGTTTATGTACTTCATTGATACTGAATATGTGAGTGGTCAACAAACCTTTGTCTTGCTCTTTTGTATGCCTTCATGGATTATGTGTGTTATGTTCATTTTTTTTCAATTACATATGAATACTAATTCATGTTCGAAGAGACAATGAATAAACTTGTTGTTTCAAGACCCAATTTTAACCTTGCAAAGTGTTAACACAATCCTAAGATTTTGTTTTATTTGATTTTGGAAAAGAGGAAGAAATCACCTAATCCAATTTCAGATCAGTTTTGTATCAGAACACTAGTTGACCAAGTTGCAAAATGGGTAGCAAAGTGAATCTCCAAGAGCTAGAGGAGTAGAATTTGACTCTTTGGATGGAGAACATGGAATTGAGAAGGATGATGGAGATAGTTGAAGAGGAGAAGAGACACACGCGCTTTGTATTGCAACAAGTTCTTGATGAGCAAGTTGCAGAAATTTTAACTCCTCCACCTGCAAGTGAAACCTACAGAGTGAGGTCAGTATGTGGTCATGGTTCAAATAGTGATTTTGGATCATATGTGGAAGATGTTGTATGTACATTTTGCAAACATATTCAAGAAGCACACCATATGCCAATGGATAAGGGTCGATGGCTAGAGTAATATACAAGTTGTCCATCGTCGTCATCATCAAAAGCTGACAAGATGAATGACAAATTTAAGGAGGTAATTAGAATCTATAGTTCCACTCCCATTTTCATGCATAGCAATTATTTTGTTGCATTTGAGAACCATTCCAAGGGCATAGTTATGAAGTTGGTTCACATTATGGGATATGAAGGTGGAGGTCTTCGCAAAAATGGTCAAGGTATTACCAATCCAATTATGGTTGAGGAGAGACCGTAGTATATGGGATTGGGATATGGTCGAAAGGAGTTTGGAGAATGATCCAAACAGCTTGAGGTACATCAAACGTCTGAGCATTAGATGTCATCACATTGTGAAAACCGCTGAGACTGCAACTCTAGAGACAGGTATAATTGATTTGGTGGCCACCTGCCTATTCCACTTGGACCCCCACCATTGTTCTGTCATTTTTTTTTCCAGTTTCCTTAATTGTAGCACAATTTACTATTTTTGGCAGTTTTTTGGGTCTTGAACTTCCGAAGTAGTTTTGAGGCCATAAACAACGTTTTTTTTTTTGTGTGGCAATATTCCTTTAGTCAATTTCATTTAAAATGTGTTCTTAGTTGTAGTCCTTGGAGAGATCTTTCCAACGAGGTATCATGAGTGTCAAACAGAGATAATATGACCAAGTTACGACCCCAGGAAGTTGGCTGCCCAACTAAACCAACAGGGCCCATAAACCCTTGGTGTTACATCTCCTCGGGTCAGGTTTTTGGTTGTTTAGGGTTTTCTCTTATTATTCAATAATAAAAAGGCCCTTGATACTCATTGTAACTCAGTTCAGAGGTATGTAGCCACCACATCTCTTCTCAGAGATAAGCTACCATCGCCTGAGTTAGTCTCATTTCCATTATGTTTGTAAGCATATTTCATTATTTGGTATTAATGAAATAAAGTGTTATTTATGCTACATCTTTGTTTTATGGTTATATATGCAATTTGTTGCACTCCAGTTTAAATTCAGATCAGTGGTATCAGAGCGCTCTTCTCTTTCTCTGTTTTTCTTTGCATGTCCCCAACGAGGTCAGGATATAGGGAGTTTGGACTCGAACTATTCGAACCTTTGCAAGACCAGCCTCGTAAATCCTGATGGACTCCCACAGGGGAAGAAAATAAAGACGAGGGAGCAAGATATCTTATTAAAATATTGCTCGAGGAGGCCCTCGAGAAACAAAGGAACGCGATGATGGATAACTTTGCATAGATCCTTCAACGATTGCCCATCGACGGCGCATCCACATCCAATAGCCACTCAAGAGGCTCCACACCTTTTAAGGTACAAGTAAACTTTGACATTCTCATATTTGAGGGCCAAATAGCCGTAGACACCATAGATAAATGGTTGAATTTGCTAGAAGGATATTTTTCTATTAATGATTTTTCCAGCGGGGAAAATATTACTTTTTCTCTTCTCAAAGTCGCCCCCCATGTCAAGGATTGGTTGGAAACCTATTGTGAGTAGAAGGATGAAAGTACGACCTCATTGTTTTCATCCACTCCCACTTGGAATTCATTTTGGGACACCATCAAGGAGAAGTACTACCCTTTCGGGAGCTACGAGGACAAATACATATAGTGGACCACGCTATGGTAGGGAAGGGACCAAGATGTCTCGGAGTTTACCAATGTTTTTCATACTCTTCGCATGAAGTTGGGTATCAAGGATTTTGAGAAACATTTGGTACTCAAGTACAGCGACTGTCTACATAGATACATCCAGGACGAGATCGAGTTCCTGGAAAATCTCCTCGCTTATCACGACGTACCGATATGCCATCAAGATCGAGCAGAATTTTAAACAGAAGAAGCGAGACTTTGGATCTACGAAACCGAAGCAAGGGAAAGGTGCCCCCAAACTGCAAAACAAAGGACAAAACCAAGGCGGGAAGACCCAAGACAACCCACAAAGGCCACAAGCAAAGGATAACACTGCGAATTCGAAGAAGGACACATGAAAGGGTGTGAGTTCCATAAGAGCTCCACCCACAACACAAGTGAGTGTCGGGTCAAGTAGTCATTGCTGGCTGAGTTGAAGGCTTTAGAATCATATGCATATTCTGACTGTGAGTCAGAACTCGACAAGGGGAATGACAAAGGGAAGTATATTATTGATGTGGAGCCCAGTGCCAATGTCACCACCACAAAGATCTGGAAGGAGGAACCTGAAGATCCATAGGAGGAAGAGTGTCTCCTCCACCCCTAGATGTGGGTAAAGGGTTCCCCGCTACAGTTCATTGTCGACAACGGGAGCCAAAAGAACCTCATTGCAGTAGAGGTCTGGAAGCATCTGGGCTTATCGACCACAACACACCCACAACCGTACACCATCGGGTGGTTTCACCAAGGACAAGATCTGTGCGTGAGCGAACAATGTCACCTTCCATGCAACATCAAGCCCTTCACGGATGAGATATTATGTGATGTTTCTCCCCTTGATGTTGTGATGTATTATTAGGGCAACCATACTTGTGGAGTGACATGTTGTGTATGAGTCCAGGCCTCGTGCTGTTATTGTTACATTGGGAAATAAGTTGTAGAGGATACTGGAGGTAGCACCACCTACCGCCATATCTCTGGTTACTATAAAACAATGCAGTAAGCTCATTTCAAAAACCAGGAAATTTGTTTTCGTGATGATACACCCTCAAGGAAAGAAGAAGACAGTGGCCACGACCTCTAGACAAGGCCCCTTCGCACGACAACAACACATGGACAAGGTCGTGGAGGAGTACGAGGACATCTTCACCTCCCCTGCAGGGGTTCCTCTGCATTGTCATGTCAAGCACTCCATCGACCTGACCCCAGGTACGCCATTACCCAATGGACCAATCTATCGACGCTTTGTTCTAGAGAACGATGAAAACAAGAGGCAAATTCAGGAGCTGTTGCAGAAAGGTCACATTCAGTCTAGTTCATCGCCTTGTGGGAGTTCGATCATGTTGGTATAGAAGAAGGATGGGACTTGGAGACTCTATATTGATTATCAGGCACTGAACAACATCACTGTTCGGAATAGGTACTCGATCCCACAAATTGATGACCTTTTGGACCAACTCAAGGGGGGAAAATGTTTCAGCAAGATCTACTTGAAGTCCAGATATCACTAGGTACCAATCGAACCCTCCGATGTGTGGAAGACTGCCTTCAAAGCTAAGGAGGGCATTTTCTAATGGTTGGTTATGCCTTTCGGGTTGACGAATGCTCCTGCAACCTTCATGAGGCTGATGGATAACATCTTGCGGCCATTCACCAACTCATTTGTAGTGGTATACTTGGATGACATCCTGATCTTCAACCAGAGTTGGGTAGAGCACATCCACCGCATCCAACAGGTTCTGCAAACACTGCGGCAACACAAACAGTTTGTCAATTTGGAGAAATTCACTTTTGGCATGACCTAGGTTCAATATCTAGGATACATTATTGATGAATGGTTGGTGCATGTGGATCCAACCAAGTTCCAAGTCATTCAGGATTGGCCAGCCCCAACCACTCTGATAGAGCTCTGGAACTTTCTGTGTCTTGCCAATTTCTACTGTAGGTTCGTGTTGGGGTTCTCTCATATCACTTGACCCTTGAGTCAAGTTACTAAAGGAGGAGCGAAAGAAAAAATCTTTTGGTTTGAATCTCAACAGAAGGCATTCACATTTTTGAAACATCGCCTCTACTCTGCGCCAGTGCTCATATTACCAGACTTGCAATAACCATTTGAGATCGAGACAGATGCCCCTGACTATGCTATTTGCGCAGTTCTTTCTCAACAAGGGCATCCAGTGGCATATCACAATGAGACACTTTCAGACACAGTCTGGAAGTATCCGACTTATGACAAAGAGATGTATTACATTGTGTAGGCCTGCTAACAATGGAAGCACTACGTTTTGGGGAAGGAAACGGTCATCCACATAGACCATCGACCCCTGCAGTTCATACAGATGCAAGGGAAGTTGCTAAATGATCATTACTAGAAGTGGTCCACAGACCTACAACAGTTCCATTTGAATATCAAGTATAAGAAGGGCAGTACAAATAATGTTGTAGACTACCTCAGCTGACCACCGATCATGGAATTAACTATCGTGCTCAACTCTTGTGGGCACAAGACTTCTGATTAGCCACTTCTCTACAAAAGCGACCCAAAATTCGGCCACACATACCATGCGCTCTTGGAGGGTCAGCAAGGTCCATATTTTCACCTACAGGATGTTTTGTTATAACAACTGGGACACCTTTGTGCTCCTTCAAGTGAGCGTGCAAATATGATTTGGGAAGCGCACTATAGTCGGGCCGCTGGGCATTTCAGGGTCAAGAAAACGGTGGCAGTAGTGCATAAGTATTTCTATTGGCCGAATCTTCGACAGGATGTCGGGAAGTACATGAGATCCTAAACTGCCTGCTCCATTGCCAAACCGACCATCAAGAAGCAAGGTCTCTATAGTCTGATGCCTACCCCTAGTCAACCTTGGGAATCCATCTCCATGGATTACATGTTAGGCCTTCCTTCTACTAAGCATGGCAATGACTATGTTTCTGTGGTCGTCGACAAATTCTCAAAGATGGCCATTATGTCGACCTGCGAGAAGAGTATCACACCAAAAGCCACTGCTAAACTCTTCTTTGAACGAGTGTGGGTACACTTTGGCATCCCACAGTCTATCATCTCAGATCGGGACAACAAGTTCCTCAATACATTTTGGTCCGGTCTTTGGTCGATGCTGGACACCAAGCTCACTAAGTCCACAACTTTCCATCCCCAAACTAATGGCTAAACAGAGGTCGTCAACAAGATGATCGTACACATTTTGCACATGTACAACTCAAAGCATCTGTTGTACCTCTGAGATAATAATGGTCAGCTATTATGCCAGAGCATCTAAGATAAATGTTTTGGGGGTTTTTGTTTTGATTTGGGAGACCAATGAATAAAACAAATATAGAACTGATATACCTAACCCTTTGAATAATATCAATATCTCAGTAAAGGGCTGCTATAAAATTTCACACAGTGATAAAGCTTGAATAGTGGTGAGCAGAAAACAAAAAATAATATGATTATCACAATTCTCAGATAGATAATTACATAATCATAAGTGTGAAAACCTTTGACTGATGTTCAGAAGGTTCAAGAGAATATGCTTATGCTTACAACAAGATGCTGATGATTTATTGATTCAGAGGGAATTAATTAAACAGACAGTTCATTAATCCATTCTCTTTAATGATTATCATTTCAGAAAGCTTAGAGGAATAGATTGAGACACAATTATTCCTACCTAGTTATCTATGTAAAGTCATAAGAATATGAAGAAAAATATATTGAGTAATACAGGAAAAACTCACATGAAAGACAAACCATGCAAAACAGAATTCAGAATCCTTTGCTTCGTATTGAGGTTCTAGAAAAGTCAAGTACATCAAATGTCTAGAAATGCTTCATCAAGGGTGCAACCCTTGATAACTCATGAAGAGATTTATTTATACAACAGTAGGACGAAAAATATCCTAAACTGCTTTTACAAAAATAGATTATTTACACAATCAAAAATAAAATTGTCTAATGGTCTGACACTACTTTGGTGCTATGCTGTTTGATGACTGTCACTGAAAAAGTTGAAAGATGGTTGAAGCTAGCTGACTGTTCCTTCAAAAGCTGAATTCTATTCAATAATCCTTGATTAAGTAAATCTATTAATTCTTCCCAACATTTCTTATCTGGGGTAGAAATGCTTGTTATCCTTTGAAGATTTCATCCATCTCGATGTGTTTAGTAAAAGTGGGCTTTACCAAAATATATGCTTGATTTCATCCGGGATAAAGAAAGAATCCCTGAGTGTTTTTATTTTGATATCTGTATCGTTGATCCTTTGTTTTAATAGTCAAGGCTCTACATAGTTGTCTTCTTCTCTATTCCTTGTGTAATGGTCTTCTTCTCTGAATATAGACTTTTTAACATGTTTCTTGTTGAGTCTTAGAATAAACAGACTCTGTGACTGATATCAGAGTTGTTTATCCAATGCTCAAGTCTTCGGCTGATTACCTGCAAAACACAACAATAGTTAAGAAAACACAGGTTCGGGAGGAAAAACAATTGATGGCTTTCTGGCACAGGAATGCCTGAGGAAGGAGTTGTGGCAGCATCTTGAACGCAATTGGAGGTCAAATGGCATCGCAGAGGTTTAGGGTAGCGATGAAGGGTTTTAATGGTTTAAACTGTTAAACGGGTGAAAGGCACGAAAACACGGGTTTTCAAGGTTTAAAGTCTAACGGGCAACTTTTTGAAAATGGTGCGAAATTCATATTTTATGGAGGATAAGTGGTTTATCAGAATGAATGGGAGGCGGTTTTAAGGGTCATTGCACTGATCTTGTGGCATGGGCGGTTTTTTGGAGGGGTCACCTGATGTATGTTAGAGCATGACACGTAGCAATCGGGGGGGTCGAGGAAAACCGCCTTATCGGGCGCGGCCGATATGGCTTTGGGCCGTTGGATTTGGGCAATTGTGATCTGACAGTAATCGGGTAGAGAAGCTGCACGGAGGAAATGAAAATGAGTTTGGGGGGGGGGGGGGGTTTAATCACGGCGGTATGGGATTAGTTTATGAGTAAATTCGGGGTTAAGCGATCGGGCGGGGCTTAATCGCGGGTTTAGGGAATTGAGTGAGGTTAAGTAACGGGATTAACTTAGGTTTACCAAGATTAGGTAAACTAAGTAAAGTTGTATCGGGATATGGGTATTTCTTATAGTTTTTATTAAAACTAAGGGTTGGGGTATCTTACACAGGGGTTTAATTATTATACGAGAAAAGGGTTTATATCAGATTTATATAGTAAAGTTAGGAATTAATATGAAATGAGTGGAGTGAGGTTTTCCTAAGTTAAAGGGTAAAAGGTTTGTGTTTGCGCATTAAGCTTTATATTTAGGATAAAAGGCTTTTTGTGGGTTTTTTGAGCGAAAAGGGATTTATAAGGGGTTTTTCACTTTTCTTAGGCAAATTGTGTTTAACCTTAGGAAAAGGGGTTTCGTTATGGTGATGAGGGGAAATGGATTTTATGAAGGGGATTCTAGCACTTGAGTCCATAAGTCATTAAGCCAAGGGTCCGATCCCACCAAAAGTCAGAGAAATGATCTGAGCCTCTTTGACTTGTAGGATTAAAAGTACTTAGAATATACTTGTAGATAGGAAATTAGTAAGTAAAGGGGAAAAATGAATGCGGGGGAAGTTAATCACATGAACTTGTAAACCTTTATCTTTGCTTCAATAGTGGACCATACATGGAAAGATGTGTATAAGCATGATGCAAGTGCTTTGATCTAATTAACATTGTAGTTCAACAACCTTTCTTCTACTTACCCATTTCTTACTTCTAACATGTTTTCTTCATTTCTTTGGGTGCATTTAGGCTAGCAAACCCTTATTCGTCTATTTTTCTTCTGAAAAGTAATCTATCTATTTCTAACCTTATATCATCCAAGGCTCAAATTAAGCTTATGAGCTCCTTTTATTTTCTCTACCTAACTATGATCTGCCAAGATTAAACTGTTTGGTCAGATTTTATTCTTTGATCTATAAACATAAAATTCAAAGCATGGAATAACCAAGATTAAACAGTTTGTTTACCATGGATGGTGGCATGAATAAAAACTTGCACACAATCATTATTATGCTTAAAAGTAAATAGTAGTGGCATTTAGACTTGCACACTTTCATGGTCTTTTTGTTTTCTTTTCTGTCTAACATAGCATTTTATTTTGCCTTTATTTTTTAGGGCATCTACCCTAAAATTTTCTTTGATATGGACATATTTATTCAAAAAATTTCCTAACTTTTTTATTCAATATTCTTTTTGTCCATATCCTATCTTAACATTTTGTATATACATTTTCATTTTTTGTCTAATTTATTCTAACTTATCAAAACCAAAAAATGCTACAACATCGGCTCCAACTGGGGACTGCTTTCTCCTGTAGAATGCAGAGAACCTGCAGATCCATGTGCCTTCTCCTCGGGCTCTGGAGTCTTCACTGACAGCCCAAAAATAAAAGAAACCAAAATATTTACAATGAAATGTATCCCAACTTCTTAGTACTGAATGAAATGTTTGAGAAACCTTCCATTTACAGGATAAGTGGAATATTGTCCCTCAAGATTTTGCAGCACAAAGGTGTTGTTACCCTTTACTTCAGCAATTGCTAATGGACCAAACCATAGGTTGTCAAACTTACCATGCTTTCCCTTTTCCTCTCTCCTGGAGTCCCATCTTAGAACTAGGTCACCTTCTTTGAAGTCCCTTTCCATAGCTCTTCTGTCAAACAGGCTTTTCATCTTATTCTGATATTTCTTTAATTTGTATTAAACTTCATCTCTGTTTTCATTTAGTTCAATAATCTGATTTATCCTTCTTGAAAAATCATTAGGTTCATGTGTTGAGTCTTGCAATAATTTTAAAACTGGGAAAGCCAAATTGGTGGGAAAACTTGCATCTTTCCCATTAACTAACTGAAAAGGAGATTTATGAGTAGATCTTTTGGGAGTTATTCTGTTTTCCCATACTACATAAACTAAATGAAAGTGCCAACTCTTTTTATGATCTGCTAGGGTCTTTTTGATTACCTTTACGAGAATTTTATTTGAGGATTCTGCGAGGCCATTACCTTGAGGGCAGTATGGAGTTGAATGATGTAACAGAATCTGATATTTCTGGCAAAACTCAATCATTTTAACACTAGAGAATGTTGTTGCATTATCTGTGAATCAGTAGCATTTCTTACTGGAATTGCTTCCACCCATTTAGTGAAGTAGTCTGTTGTTGTGAGAATCCATTTGTGTTGATTACTTGAAGTGGGATGGATTTCTACAATAAAATCTAATCCCATTGGAGGAAAGGTGTTGAGATTATTGATGGTACTAGTGGAAGAGCTGCTAGTTTCTGCTTACCAGCAAACATTTGACAAGGAATGCAACTTCTGACCTTTGTCCCTACTTGCAAGAACAATGTTGGCCAATAGAATCCTCCCCTTAATATCTTGTATGATGTTGCTCTCCAAGCATAATGTCCTCCACAAAATCCTGCATGAAACTAATCAATGATTCCTTTAGTTTTTGATTCTATTAAACATGATAACAAAATATTCAGTGGATATTTCCAGTACAAATTTGCATTTATGATGCAGTACTTGACTGCTTTCAATTTAAGACTTTTGCACTGGGCTTTGGAAAATTATGTCGGGCATTCAAAATGGAGGAGAAAATTTACAATGTCTTTATACCAATCTGACAATAGAAATTTGTCATCAATATGTAAAGGGCTGATCTAATATGAAGGTAAAGGTTCTTGTGGATTCTTTTCTTCTGGTTGAAGAGAAGGTTCTTGTGGATTCTCCCCTTGTGGAATTAGGAAATGTTCTTGGATTCTTTCCTTGTGCAAGGACAGAAGGTTCTTGTGGATTCTTCTCTTCTACTAGGACAAAGGGTTCATGTGGATTCTTCTGTTGTACTTCTAAAATAGAATTGATTCCAAGCACTTTGCAATTGGATTCTGCTAGAAGCTTGGCTAATCCCTGGCCTTTTACTAGCTTTGTAGTTTTGATAGTTAGATCAAACTCAAGTATTTGAGTGATCCACCTACGTCTTTTCCCATGAGTGTCAGGTTGGGTTAAAACAATTTTTACAGCACCATTATGAACATAAGCAGTAATAGGTGAATGTAGGACATACATCCTGAAAGATTTCATGGCTTGAATGAGGGCATAGGCTTGCTTCTTGATTATGTCATACTTAAGCAAGCTCGACATCTCTCATAACCTTATTAAAAAGGGCTATGGGCTGGTCATGGGAATTTTCATTTTTTTGTAATAGCACAACAACAAGGGTTGTTTATGAGGCAAACACAAAGATACTGAATGGTATTGTATAATCAAGGTTGGCCAAGGTGGGAGCTTCAGAGATAGCTTTCTTGATCTGATCAAATGCATGTCTGGAAGAGTCGATCCATTTAACTTCATGGTCCTTTTGGAGCATGTAAGTTATATCTTTTACAATCTCTGCATAATTAAGGATGAATCTCCTTAAAAAATTAATCTTACCTAGAAAATCTTGAATTTCTTTCTTGTTTCTAGGTAAGGTCAATGTTTCAATGGTAGACACACGCTTAGGATCAATTACCACTCCTTCCTTTGAGATTATATGGCCTAATAGTTTTCCTTCTTTAATAGCAAACAAAGACTTTTTAGGGTTCAATGATATCCCAAATTTCCTACACCTGTCAAAAACCTTGTTCAAGTGCTTTAGATGTTTCTGATCAGATTTAGAAAAAACAGTAATGTCATCAAGATAAATAACTACAAATTTGTTTACCTGACCCATGAAAGCTACATCCATAGCTCTCTGAAATGTTGCTCCAGCATTTGATAAGCCAAATGGCATTCTAGCGTACATAAATGTACCCCAGGGTGTAGTGAAGGTTGTCTTTTCCCTGTTTGCTGGATCAACATTCACCTGATTATAACCTGAAAAACCATCAAGCATAGAAAGTCTTTGTGCTCCTGAAACCATTTGAAGTAACTGATCCATCTTAGGCAAAGGGTAATTATCCTTTAACGATGCTTTGTTCAAATTCCTAAAGTCCACACAAATCTTGATTTCTCCCTTCTTTTTCCTAACAGGAACTAAATTTGCAACCCAATTAGAATATCTAAGAGGGAGAATGACTTGGGCATCTAGCATTTTCTTAATTTCCCTTTCGAAAGTTGGTAGAAAGGCTAGATTAATCCTCCTAAGTTTTTGTTGATAAGGGACTGCTTCTGGCTTCAAAGGGATCTTATGTTGTATTAATGAAGTATCATAAGTTTTTAGATCAGCATAGGTCCAAATAAAAACATCCTTATAATTTTAAAGTAACTTAAGATATTGAGTTTTAATATCAGGGTCTAGAGATGCAGAGATTTTGATGCTTTTGACATCATCATTTGTTCCAATGTTAATTTCTTCTATATCATCTTCTGAAGAAAAGGACTGAGGATTTCAGAGAACATCATTTTGATCAAACAATTTTTCTAAGAGTATCAAGCCTTTTGGAATAAAATTGTTAGACAATTGAATAATATTATGATCAGCAATTTTTGAACTGAAATCTGAAGTATCATTTTCACTTGTATTTTAATTTATTTCAGATCTATCTTCATCAATTTGTAGAAGGGAAAATTGATCTACAAGTTGCAGAAAAGATTTCAAGTGTTCATCATCTTCAAATATCTGCTAGTGTTTCAGATTGTCTGGGATAGATGGTCTATACTTGACTTGTATTTGGTGGAGTACATTAGTCTAATTAGGAATTTTAAATGAACTAGCAGAAACAACTAAGGCATCTGCATGAATATTCTCATCTCTTGGGATATAAGTCAAATTAAAGGCATCAAAGAAGTTTTCCACTAAATCCCATACTTCATTTCGGTAAGACCTAAGTCTAGGATGTCTAGTCTTGCAAATACTTGTCACTTGTTTGACAAGAAGCTCTAAATCAGTAAAAACACTTAAGTTTCGAACCTTTAAGCTTTTGGCTAATTGCAATCCTAAAAGGAAAGCTTCATATTCAGCCACATTATTTGTAGCTTCAAAGTCCAGCTTACATGATTGGGTAATGTTTTCTTTTTTTGGTGATATTAAAACTACTCCAGCTCTGATCCATCTTTTGTACAGGAGCCATCAAAGAATAGTTTCCATGTATCAGTTTTATTTGGTACTGGACTTTCAATTACATCTTCAATTCTAACTTGAGTTTCATTTACTTGATTTGAAGAGAGTTGAAAGAAACCAAAATATTGGTCAATTTCATAAACAAGATGGTTCCTTGGCTAGTCTGTTTTACAAACAGTGTGCACAAATCTCACCTCCCTATATAATCTTAGTTGTTTTCCCCCATAAACTGGAATAGTAGCATAAGACATATCCATCTGAAGATTTCCCTCTAATTTGGAACAGAAAGACCTTGAAAGGACCATTCCAAATTTAGGAGGGATATTTGTGACAACTATATTAAGTACTATACTTTTCACTGGAATTTAGGCAAGGGTGACTACTAAATCCTTAATCAATCCTATGCAAGGCACCCTTTTAGAATCAAAGGTGTACAAGTCATGATAGGATCTAGTTATGTCAAGTTTCAAATGATCCATGATAGTTTTTGGCATGAGGTTATGTGATGCTCCAGAATCAAGCATACAATTATACAACATGGAATCATTTGTCTTAAGAGTTACATAGAAAGGAGGCACTATTTCATCTATCATATTTGAGCTTGGGCCAAAAACAACTGTTGGTTTTTCATCTTGCAAACTAATGATATCACCTTCAGCATCAACCGAGGTATTTTGTATCCATTTGGAGACCTGATTTTTATACCCAGGGTTTTTAGAAAGTTATGAAAGAGGAATTGGGATTTTAACTCTTTCTAACTCTTTTTCAACATTAAAAGTAGTCAATGCATTTTTGTCATTTTGAGGAATATCAATTGGCTGTTCTAATGGTCGAATAAAAGTTGTTTGAGTTTGAGCAGCTTTGGCACGAGGTTCAATTACTGGAGTTTCCTTAGGAGGTCTTCCAAGGCTAGGCCTAGGCCTAAGGTCATATCTTTTTTTTAACTCTGCAATTAAAAATTTAGAGAAGGCATGGTATTTAGAAACCTGTGAAGGTTCTTGATCTTCTTGAACCTGATTTTGTTCTGTAAGAGGACTAATAACTATTTGATCATAGGAAGTATCCAAATTATTTATATCTTCAATGATGGTCATAGTATTATCACCAGGTTGCTGATCATCTATCAACAAAGGAGTAGGAACCTACTGATCATTACTAGGTCTTTGAAGAATTCGTAATGGTGGATTTCTTTGATATTGACCTTGATTTTGATTTTGGGGTCTCAAAACTATTTATTGAGTTGTCCTAGGTTGAGTCTCAATCTTTTAAATTCTATTAGATAGATTTCTAAGAAGAGAAGTTATTTCATCTATTTTATAATCTTTAGTTTTAGTCTTAGAGGAACTAGAAGCCTCTGGTGTTGATTTGAGTTTTCTTTGGGGATTTTCCTCTTTAGCTTTCAAAGTAGTTGAAGTAGCTATGTTTACTTCTACCTCAATATCATTTGTTTGCATATCTTCAAGAGTTATTGAAGTTCTCTCTCAGCATAACAACAAAATCATCATCAAAGGCTTTAAAAAATCTAGACTTTACTGCTGCTACAAGGGGTTTACAATCAGGGGGAATTTTATGATAAAGCTTATTGAATCTTTTGATAAAGTCTGATACAGGTTCACCAAAATTTATTTTAAGTTCATCAAACTCAGTAAGAAAGTAAAGAGGATCCTTTTTCACACCCCACTGGTTTTTAAATATAGTTGTAAGCTCTTCCCAATTTCTAATGGTATTTGCAGGTAACTGCCTAAACCAAATTCTTACATTTCCTTCAAGCGATTGTACAAACAACCTCATGTAAACGTTTTCTCATTCAATATTCATGTTATCTGCAAAGTCTAAAAAGGCTTGAAGATGGTCTTCAGCAGAAGGACCGGTCTCTCCATTATACTTGGGAAGGTATTTCAAGTATCCAGCTAGGAATGCATCGAGATTAGGAGGTAAGACTAAAGCTGCATATCTAGCCTGTACAATAGGTTGGAAAGCCATAGTGGGAGGTGGTGTATGAGGTGTTTGTGTGGATGTAGAAGTTGAAGAAGATGAAGAAGAAGTTGAAGAACTAGTTGGAGGTGAAGAAGGAGGGGATCTCTTGAGTGATTTCAAAGGAGTCCTAAGAACTAACTTTTGGACCTGTGGATGAATACCTTCCTTTATTTCAAAGAGTGGATTTGAATACACTAAGAAGGTCTCTTCGGGTTGTTCAGAAGTAGAAGCTTCAGGTTGTCCAAAAGTGGGAGGAAACGAATAAGTGGTAGGGGATATGGAATCTGTTGGTTTATATTCTGGTAAATTAATACCCAAGTCAGATTCAGTTTTAGGAGATCTTGGTGGTAGTGAGGGTTCTGGGTGAGTTTCAAATGAACGAATGAGGAATGTCAATTTAAAATCAACTCCTCTCCTCAAGAGTTCCACAACCCTAGGTGATAGGTGGGAGTGATCTAGACTGGATGGAATGTTAATAAGGATCAAATGATGGTAAATATTTAGAATGTAAGACTGAAGAAGAAGAAGAAGAGGGTTGATGTCCCCTTTTAGAATTGGATTTTCTCAGAATTTTTTCAGGATTTGACAAAGGATCAACTAGGTTACCCTGTGAACGAGATCTGGTGTGCTTAAAAGGTGCTAGTTTGAGAGAGTGGAGTCGCTAGGTGAAGGATTTTAATATTTCTAGACCTTTAATCACCTCAAAGGAATAGAATACATATCGTTGCCCCAGGAAAACTTAATGAAATTCGAGATCCCTGGCAGCGACGCCAGTTCGATGTTGTACCTCTGAGATAATAATGGTCAGCCATTATGCCAGAGCATCTAAGATAAATGTTTTGGGGGTTTTTGTTTTGATTTGGGAGACCAATGAATAAAACAAATATAGAACTGATATACCTAACCCTTTGAATAATATCAAGATCTTAGTCAAAGGCTGCTATAAAATTTCACACAGTGATAAAGCATGAATATTGGTGAGTAGAAAACAAAAAATAATATGATTATCACAATTCTCAGACAGATAATTACATAATCATAAGTGTGAAAGCCTTTGACCGATGTTCAGAATGTTCAAGAGAATATGATTATGCTTACAACAAGACGATGATTATTTATTGATTCAGAGGGAATTAATTAAACAAACAGTTCATTAATCCATTCTCTTTAATGATTATCACTTCAGAAAGCTTATAGGAATAGATTGAGACACAATTATTCCTACCTAGTTATCTCTGTAAAGTCATAAGAATATGAAGAAAAACATAATGAGCAATACATGAAAAATTTACATGAAACACGGACTGTGCAAAACATAATTCTGAATCCTTTGCTTCATATTGAGGTTCTAGAAAAGTCAGGTACATCAAATGTCTAGAAATGCTTCATCAAGGGTGCAACCCTTGATAACTCGTGGAGAGAGTTATTTATACAACAGTAGGACGAAAAATATCCTAAACTGCTTTTACAAAAATAGATTATTTACACAATCAAAAATAAAATTGTCTAATGATTTGGCACTGCTTTGGTGCTATGTTGTGTGATGACTGTCACTAAAAAATTTGAAAGATGGATGAAGCTAGCTGACTGTTCCTTCAAAAGCTGAATTCTATTCAATTATCCTTGATTAAGTAAATATGTTAATTCTTCCCAGCATTTCTTATCTAGGATAGAAATGCTTGTTATCCTTTGTAGATTTCATCCATCTCGGTGTGTTTAGTAAAAGTGGGCTTTACCAAAATATATGCTTGATTTCATCCGGGATGAAGAAAGAATCCCTGAGTGTTTTTATTATGAGAGTTGTATCGCTGATCCTCTATTTTAATAGTCAAGGCGCTGCATAATTGTCTTCTTCTCTATTCCTTGTGTAATGGTCTTCTTCTCTAAATATAGACTTTTTAACAGGTTTCTTGTTGAGTCTTAGAATAAACGGACTCTGCGACTGATATCAGAGTTGTTTATTCAATGCTCAAGTCTTCAGTTGATTACTTGTAAAACACAAAAATAGTTAAGAAAACACAGGTTCGGGACAAAAAACAACTGATACTTTCTGGCACAGGAATGCCTGAGGAAAGAGATGCGGCAACGTCCTGAACGCAATTGGAGGTCAAATGGCATCGCAGAGGTTTATGGTAGCGATGAAGGGTTTTAATGGTTTAAACTATTAAATGGGCAAAAGGCATGAAAACACGAGTTTTCAAGGTTTAAAGTCTAACGGGCAACTTTTTGAAAATGACGCGAAATTCATATTTTATGGAGGATAAGCGTTTATCGGAACGACGGGGATGTGATTTTAAGGGTCATTGCACTGCTTTTGTGGCGTGAGCGGTTTCTCAGAGGGTTCACCCAATGTATATTAGAGCGTGACACGTAGCCATCAAGGGGTCAGGGAAAACCGCCTTATCGGGCAGGTAAAGGTAGTCCATCGAGCGCAGTCGATATGGCTTTGGGCAATTGTGCTATGACGGTAGTCGGGCAAGGAAGCTGCATGGAGGAAATGAACAGGAGTTGGGGGGGCAGGGGTTTTAATCACGACGGTATGGGATTAGTTTATGAGTAAATTCGGGGTTAAGCTATCAAGCAAAGTTTAATCACGGGTTTAGGTAATTGGGTGAGGTTGAATAATGGGATTAACTTAGGTTTACCGAGATTAGGTAAACTAAGTAAAGTTGTATCGGGATATGGGTGTTTCTTATAGTTTTTATTAAAACTAAGGGTTGGGGTATTTTACATAGGGGTTTAATTATTATACAGGAAAAGGGTTTATATCGGATTTATATAGTAAAGTTAGGAATTAATATGAAATGAGCGGAGTGAGGTTTTCCTAAATTAAAGGGTAAAAGGTTTGAGTTTGTGCATTAAGCTTTATACTTAGGATAAAAGGCTTTTTGTGGTTTTTTTGAGTGGAAAGGGATTTATAAGGGGGATTTTCACTTTTCTTAGGCAAATTGTGTTTAACCTTAGGAAAAGGGGTTTCCTTATGGTGATGAGGGGAAATGGATTTTATGAAAGGGATTCCAGCACTTGAGTCCATAAGTCATTAAGCCGAGGGTCCAATCCCACCAAAATTCAGAGAAATGCTCTGAGCCTTTTTTACTTGTAGGATTAAAAGTATTGTTGGGCCACCAAATTAACATCAATTTTCACTCCATTTTCACCTTTATCCTCATTTTGTCACCTCATTTCATCATATTATCATTACATAACCCTATATTTCCATTACCATCTGAGTTTATATTTTCATTTTCCAAAGTTATTAATTTCATGTATTTAGAGTGAATTTATGATTAAAAGTTAGAGAAATAACATGTATTTGCTTATACCTAAAAGTGGCTTGAGTTTGATGACATGTGTAGATAATTTGGAAGTTTCCAAGGCACCCTTATGTGGCCTCCCAAGATCAAATTCGAATTTCAACTCAAGAGGTGGACCATATTCAAAGGAGAAAGATCATGGAGATTTTGATGTGTCATGGGATTTGTATCTAGTATTTAGGGATAAGTTGAGACAAGTATGGGTCTAGTAGATATTTAAGGGATCTACATTTATTGAGTAGATATCCCTAATTCATGTATAAATAAGAGGAGCATCCTCCAAAGGAAAGGAGGAGGGAGAGAAAACAATTATCAGTTATTCATTAGCATTAGATTTATGTTCATTCAACATGAATAATACCATTTTCTCCAAATCATGAGTTATGAGTGTTGTTTGATTCTTAAGGTGTGATAGTTGTTCATGTGTGCTCATTGAAGAATGGAAGGATCCCCATACTGAGATAAGTACACTTTGTTGTAAATTAATGTTGTGAATATACTAATTTTAATTATGATGTTCATCTTATTTCTTTGTTGTAAATACTTGTAGATAATTTCAGTATGAATTCATGTTGTGGCCATGTTTTGTTGTGTGAAGGTTGATCTCCTTTCAGTCGCTAGTTTTGATGTGAGAAGGACAACCAAGAACTCCTAAGTTAGGAGTCTCTTCTCCATGAGCTAGCTGAAACAAGATTTACTTTCTCATATGCTTTCCTAGATTACATTTATGTGAATATTGATTTCCTTTCAGTATATACTTTTTATGTGAGAAGGGAAATCAAGTCCTCCTAAGTTAGGAGACTCTTCTCCATGAGTTAAGAGCTGAACTGAAAACAATATTTACTTGCTTTCATTTATATGCTTTCTTTCCTGCTTTCTTAGGTGTTTGGCAATGTTATTATAGGAAGATTGTAGAAGGACAATCGGTACTCTTGAACAAGAGACTCTTCTCTATCTTCTAAAGTAAAACAATTCCATTGATCAAACATTTTTATGCTTTTATAAAATAGATCTGATAGTTTAGATTGGTAATATGCATTTCCATTCTAAACAAACTTCCTATACCTGTTTCATCTGAGGTCCCATATATTTTGGTTTGCTTCTAAGTTTACGATACCCCGGATTGATAAATTAAATGACAGGGATTTAGCAGACAACTAAATCGCCCAACAAGTACTTAGAATATACTTGTAGATAGGAAACTAGTAAGTAAAGGGGAAAAAGGAATGCGGGGAAAGTTAATCACATGAACTTGTAAACCTTCATCTTTTCTTCCATAGTGGACCATACATGTTGAAAGATGTGTATAAGCATGATGCATGTGCTTTGATCTAATTAACCTTGTAGTTCAACAACCTTTATTCTACTTACCCATTTCTTACCTCTAACATGTTTCCTTCATTTCTTTGGGTGCATTTAGGCTAGCAAACCCTTATTCATCTATTTTTCTTCTGAAGAGTAATCTATCTATTTCTAACCTTATATCATCCAAGGGCTCAGATTAAGCTTATGAGCTCCTTTTATTTTCTCTACCTAACTATGATCTGCCAAGATTAAACTGTTTGGTCAAATTTTATTCTCTGATCTATAAACATAAAATTCAAAGCATGGAATAACCAAGATTAAACAGTTTGTTTACCATGGATGGTGGCATGAATAACAAGTTGCACATAATCATTATTATGCATAAAAGTAAATAGTAGTGGCATTTAAACTTGCACACTTACATGGTCTTTTTGTTTTCTTTTCTGTCTAACCTAGCATTTTATTTTGCCTTCATTTTTTGGGGCATCTACCCTAACATTTTCTTTGATATGGACATATTTCTTCAAAAAAATTCCTAACCTTTTTTATTCAATATTCTTTTTGTCCATATCCTATCTTAACATTTTGTATATACATTTTCATTTTTTGTCTAATTTATTCTAACTTATCAAAACCAAAAAATGCTACAACATCATCCACACACATGGGATGAGAGCCTCCCCTATTTCCAACACAGCTACAACCGGGCTCTCCACAACTCAACTGGCCACAACCCTTTTCAGGTGAGATTGGGATTCCAGCCACTACGTCCCATTGATGTGGCCATACCATTTGCAGCAACTTAGGCAGATTCGGCTCATGTACAGTCCAAAGCCAACAAGGCAAATAGCTTCATTGAGCACATTCAACACATCCGCTAACAGGTCCATAACATATTGGACAATGCCAATGCTAAGTACAAGCAATGACATGATCAACCTCGAGTGCCACACAAGTTTGGTCCCCACCGCAAGATTCACTCGCTTCAATATGGGCCATACACCATCACCAAGGTTGTGGGAGATAATGCTTTTGAGCTCAACATTCCCCCATTCCTTGGCCTGCACGCAATGTTCAATGTGGATCGCCTTCGGAGATACCTTCCACCATTACTGGACACATTCGACATTGCAGAACAACTCACACCAACAGAGTTAAATCCAGACTGCATGCAACAAGATGGAACTGATTGGATCATGGACACACATATCAAGAACAATCGCCAGTAGAAGATCCAATTGTATCGAGTTGTCAAAGTCGGCCAACTCCTGCACCAAGAAAAATGGCTCACCAGGGACCAAGTTCAATAGAAGTTTCCTCATCTCATGGAGGAACTCAACGCAACAGAGACAATCACTTCCTAAGGGGGGAGAAATGATCCAGGTGGATATTAGTGGCCACTCGCCTATTCCACTTAGACCCCCACTATTATTCTATCATTATTTTTTTTTTATATACCTTTTTTTGTAGAACAATTTTTTTTTTTTTTAGTTTTTCGGGTCTCGAACTTCCGAAGCCGTTTTGAGGCCCTAAACAATGTTTTTGTCAGGCTAGGTTAACTCCAGAAATTATTGAGCGCAAGAAAGAATTGATGATTTTATTCATTAGCCAACTATTATTTGTACATACATAAAACGGATCAGTTCATCTTCTAGATGACTGTCCAGTTCACCCATCCGTTTTGGATTAGGTGTCAAAATTCCCCCCCTTAATCTGAAGGGATGTTGGTGAGTCCAAGAATCGTTCTGAATCTTTCAAGCTTTTCTCTTCCAAGCGCTTTGGTGAAGATGTCTGCAATTTGCTCGTTTGTGGAACAATGACGGAGATGGATTGTTTTGGCCTCAACATGATGTCGGATCAGATGATATTTAGTATTGATGTGCTTAGTACGATCATGGAACTTTGGGTTCTTGGCCAACTTTATTGCAGAGGTGTTATCAATCATGAGTGGAGTTGATTGTATTTGTTTTACCTGCAAATCTTCAAGAATTTTCCTGAGCCACACAATTTCTTTCGTTGCTTCAGCTGCTGCCACATATTCTGCTTCTGTTGTGGAATCTGCTGGTATTGATTGTTTGCGTGATCTCCAGGAGACAGCTCCTGATCCAAGACTCATAGCATATTCTGAAGTAGATACCCCAGTTTCTTTGTCTCCATCGAAGTCTGAATCAGAGTATCCAATCAAGTTGAAGTCGTCCACCTGTGTATACTTGATTCCAAGGTCTTGAGTTCCCTTCAAGTACCTTAGAACTCTTTTTGCAGCAGACCAATGTCCCTCACAAGGCTTTTGCATAAACCTGGAGAGGATTCCAACAGCAAATGAAATGTCTGGTCTGGTAGTTGTGAGGTAGATGAGACTTCCTACAAGCTGTCTATACTTTGTTGCATCCTCAAATTCCTTTCCTTCAATAGATGTGAGCTTCAAGTTTTGTTCCATTGGAGTAGAAAGGGGATTGCACTCTGTCATGCCAAATCTGTTCAACAAATCTCCAGTATATTTCTTTTGAGAAAGAAATATGGACTTTGGATGTTGGGTTACTTCAATGCCAAGATAGTAATGAACATAGCCCAAATCAGTCATTTCAAAATTTTTTCCTAATTCTTTCTTTATGGATGCAATATAGCTTTCATTGTTCCCTGTCATTAAAAGATCATCTACATATACCACAAGATATACAACTGTTTTGCCAACTTTCTTGACAAATAAAGTTGCATCATCAAGATCAAAATGTTTGAAGTTGAGTTTCAGAAGATGCTCAGTTAGTTTTTCATACCAGGCTCGTGGTGTTTGTTTGAGGCCATACAAGGACTTCACAAGTTTGCATACTTTGTGTTCATGTCCTTTCACAGCAAATCCTTCAGGCTGGGACATAAAAACATTCTCTTTTAGATCTCCATTCAAGAATGCAGTTTTTACATCCATTTGATGGACTTTCCAACCATTCTGAGTAGCTAGTGCAAAGAGTGTCCGGATGGTGGCCCATTTTGCTGTGGGAGCAAAAGTTTCCTCATAATCGACACCTTCCTTCTGTGCAAAACCTTTTGCCACAAGCCTAGCTTTGTGCTTGTCAAGTGAGCCATCAGCTTTGTACTTGTTCTTGTAGACCCACTTGCAGCCAATTGGTTTGGTTCCAAATGGAGGATCAACCAGCTTCCAAGTGCCATTCTTTATGAGGGCATCATACTCCTTCTGCATCGCTTCTTTCCATTCATCATGAGAAGCAGCTTCTTTGAAGGAAGTTCGTTCAAAATCTGTAGACAAGTTCAATTCACAATCGTAAGTAACATCCATATCAACAGGTGAATTTGAGTTATCTACATCACCTCCATCTTGTCGGTTTGTATTTTTGGTTCCTGTTTTTCCAATTTCATCAGGATGAACACTTTCAAGTGTCTTTGTCAGCCACTTTGGGGGACCTTTCTGAGATGGTCCAGGCTGTTCTGTTGATTGAGTTGGGACTGAATCAAGATTAAGTCTCCCAATTCTATCAATTACATCACTTAAAGCATCATCCTTTGTTGGAGTGTCATGCAGGGGAGATTGTTCTTCAGAAGGAGATTCCACATGTTGATCTAGTATAGGAATCCCCCCTTCAAGATGTGGAATCTGATTATCAAACTCTTGGAATGATTTTGGTTTTGTGAATCTATCCAAGCGATCAAGTTGCCGCTCAACAACACTGTCAGATTTGGATGATTCAAGAAAAATGACATCTCTAGATAAAACAAACTTTTTATTTACTTCATCATAAAGGCGGTATGCTTTAGATGTGTTTGAATACCCCAGGAAGATACACTTACGACTTCTAGCACCAAGTTTGTTTCTATGTACCTTTGGTATTAAAGCATAACAGGTGGAACCAAAAATCCTGAGATGTTTTACCGAAGGAACATGTCCATACCACAATTCATAAGGAGTCTTGTTTCTTATAGCACTAGATGGACATCTATTCTTTATATATGCAGCACATAGAACAGCATCAGCCCAAAACATTGTCTTTACATTTTTGAAGAAAAGCATGGATCGTACCATATTCAAAATTGTTCTGTTCATTCTTTCAGCTACACCATTCTGTTGAGGATTATAAGGCACAGTTGTTTGATGTTTAATCCCATGTTGGCGAAGATAGTGTTCAAATTCATTTGTTGTATATTCTTTTCCATTATCAGTGCGAATAGACCCAATATGAGATTGTGCATCATTTTCAATCCATTTATGAAAATTCTTGAATGTTTGAAAAGCATCAGATTTGTTCTTCAAAAAATAAACCCAACACATTCTGGTGTAATCATCAATAAATGTCATGATATATTTATTTCCATTTGCAGAAGGAACAGGCATTGGACCACATAAATCTGAATGAATAAGTTCAAGCTTCCTATGTGCTCTTGAATGTGAATCATGAAAAGACTGTTTGCTATGCTTTCCTAGAATGCAAGCATCACATTGTTTATGTTTTCTAGGAATTGTAGGCAAACCAGCAACACCATTTTTCTTCAACAAGCGGAGACTATCATAGTTTAAATGTCCAAATCTAGCATGCCATAATAAACTTGATGGAAGTGCATCTTCTTCATGATGAGAAATATATGAGAAATGTTGTGCATGAGCAGAGGTTCCTTGCAGTTTAAGAAGTCTTTCTTCTTCTATACCCCTCATGACAAGTGAGTGGTCAGATGCCTTTCTTACCTCAAGCTTGCCATCAAACATGTGAATGGAGTGACCTTGCTGGCGGATGTGGACCAGGGACAACAAGTTTCTCTTGAGCTGTGGGAGATATAGAACATGATCCAGAAGAAAGTCTGGAAGACCAGGCAGTTTAAGCCTGATTGTGCCAAGCCCTGATGGCTTGATTTTTGACTGATCTGCAAAGTATACTGCTCCATCAACATTGTCAGTGAAATCTTCAAAGAAATCTTTCCTATGTGTCATATGACAGGTTGCTCCTGAATCAAGCAACCAGTCATTTTTCGAAGAAGCAAGTGAAGGATTAAACAAATCTTCATTTACTCCAATGTTACATTGTGCCTCAATATAGTGAGCGGATTCAGGTGCTTTACCTTTGTCTGTGTCATCAGTTTTACCTTTCTGCTGATTTCTTCTCTGCTCAACTTTGTTCCATGGTAGCTTGCATGTAGAAGCATCATGTGATCCATTTCGTTTGCAGCGAATGCAATGCAGATCTGCCTTTTCTGCTTGAGGATGTCTGCCCCCCCTGCCTCTGAAGTATCTTCCTCTTCCTCTTCGTCCACCTCTTCCTCTTGTAGAATCTTGAGCAGGATGCTTTTCTTTATGAGCAAGGCAAACAGTCTCTTCAGAAGATTCAGGGACTGTTTTCTTTCCAAAGGCTTTCTCTCTTTCAACAAACTTTTTCACAAGAGTGTCAAAGGTTATATCTTTAAGATTTCCATTTGCTTGTAAAGACTCAAGATAGTTAGAGTAGGTAGGATAGAGTGCTTTGAGAAAGGCAATAAGAGAGATATCCAGCTCAACCTTAGTGGATTTAATATCATGCATTATAGACTTTATTTCAGATGCAAGAGCAAGAGGATCATTATTTTTCAGTTCAAGAGTGAAGAGTTTAATCATGAGCTGAACAACTTCAAGTGCAGAATGTGTATCATAGAGTTCTTTCAGCTTTTGTAAAGCTTTAAAGGCATTGGAATAGGATGAAATATGACGACTTACTTCCTCATTTACAGATGCTGCGATCAATGCATAGGCTTTGTTGTTCTTGTTTTCCCAAATGGCGAGTTCTTTGTCTGATGTGGGCTGCACAGGGTCTTTGTCTTCTTCTCCGACACACACTCGTTTCCACAGCTCATTGTAGATGAGGGTGTGTTTTACCATTCGAGACCATTCTGAATAGTTCTCCTTACCAGTGAGAACTATTCCTACCATAGAAATGATTGAATGCATTCTGTAAAAAAAATATCTCTGCCAAAAACTTCTGTTAAAAAAAATCCTTATATCATAGCCTTATGCATTTTATTCTTCTTCTAACATTTGCATCAGCATCACCATTTCTTATATCACTGCCACACTACTGTGTTTTGAGAGAAAAAAAGGCGCTAAGGGATCTCTTCAACATATATCACTTCAATATATATCAATGCATATCATGTAATACTACAGATGCTTTAGACCCAAAACTGCTTAACCACAAGCTGCTATCATCACATAAAACTGCTCAATCAAAAAAAAGGCTGTGGAATATTTAAAGGCTCGTGCTGCCAAATCAACAACTCATAAAAAACTCGACGCTTACATATATTGATGACAATACTCTGCTCATATACCAACCAAACAGACATTATGTATAAACATTTGTATATACTGATGACAATACTCTACTCATATACCAACCATGTTACAACAATTCCATGGAAAACGCAGTGATACCACAGTTCTGAGGTGGGAAATCTTGAGTATTACGATACCAATAGATACACAAGCATGTGCTTCAATAGAATCTTATTAGAAATGCAGCGATACCACAGTCTTTACAAAAACGCAGTCGCAATGAAGAAATATACAGTTGAACAACCACACCACCAATTCATTGCCGTTCTATGATGTCATTATGCAGTATAGTTTAAAAAAACATGTTCTTCAGTTTTATATGATTGCCAAACATTCAAAATCCAATGGATAAAGTATGGTTTCCATACTTTATTAGTTAATGGTAATGGCACGTCTTTTGAGCACAACCCAACGCAATGAATGAACGCTACACAGAAACCACCTACCCCAGCAGGCCGCGGGGATTATTGAGAAATGAAAAGGAAAGAAGCAACTGCCATTGTCTCGTTCCACTAACTCCCATAGAAAATACAAAAGAATAAATGCAATGCAATGCAGGTCCGGTAGGATTAGTTAAATCGGCTGCAATCTTGTCTGATCTCGCCTTGGAATCCCGTCTTCACGTCCACACGCCCCAAGTTCCTCATGGCGCTCACGAAGGCCGTGTTTAACGCAGTCACCATTACAAAAAAAACAGTCTTCATATACATCAATACAACGTAGTCTTAACGCAGTCATTTTTCAAAAAAAACGCAGTCACCATATCATCAAACTAATAAAACATAAGCAGCAGTTCAAATGCACCAGGTTCAAACACAAGCAGCGTTTCCAGCGAAAATGAGTTTCAACGCATTGATAATTCAAACATTCATGCGCAGAGAGGGACAGTAGAAACGTAGTAGGTATTCCTGGGCGGAGGCACCAGAAACGCAATCAATTACTTATGATCTGAGGGCGCAGTCTCCAGAGGCGCTCAGGACAGAGGGCGCAGTCTACAGCAGTGGCAGCGCTATATGCTCAGAGAATCGCTCAGAATGATGCAGCGCTCAGCAGGAGTTACACTATTTTGGGACCTGTGCTCCGATACCATGTCAGGCCAGGTTAACTCCAGAAATTAATGAGCGCAAGAAAGAATTGATGATTTTATTCATTAGCCAACTATTATTTATACATACATAAAACAGATCAGTTCATCTTCTAGATGACTGTCCAGTTCACCCATCCGTTTCGGATTAGGTGTTAACAGTTTTTTTGGCAATATTCCTTTAGGCGATTTCATTGAAATCATTTTTTCAGTCGTAATCCTCAGAGAGATATTTTCAACAAGATATCATGCACATCAAACAGAGGTAATATGACCAAGTTACGACCCGGGGAAGTTGGTTGCCCAACTAACCCTAACAAGGCCCATAAACTCTTGGTGTTATATCTCCTCGGGTTAGGGTTTTCTCTTATTGTGCAATAATAAAAAGGCCCTTAAGCCTTATTGTAACTCGATTCAGAGGTATGTAGTTGCCACATCTCTTCTAAGAGATAAGCTACCATCGCCTGAGCTAGTCTCATTTCCATTTTGTTTGTAAGCATATTTCATTATTTGATATTAACGAAAGAAAGTATTTTTTCTGTTGCATATCTGTATTTATGGTTATATTTGTAATTTGTTGTGTTCTTGTTTAAATTCAGATCAATAACTCTCAAGAGCATTTTCCAATGCATGGAAGTTTTGAATATTTGTGGAATCAATACCCTTGTACATTTTGTGATGCTTTTGACCATTACCTAGCTGTATGTGAGCAACATATGATAATGGCTAAACGAATCAACCAAAATTTGGGCATCAAAGCATAATGAATTTCTTTCATGTGAGCGAACTTCTTTGTCAACAAACAAGAAGAAGCTTTTCTGTCCTCATTGCAAAGTGCATGGACATGACAGTGAACGATGTTGGAAGTTGCATCCAAAACTGCTTTCAAAGAAAGGTAAAGAGATTATGCTACGTAATGCAAAGGAAACAAGAGGTGGAAAAGACGACTCTCCACAATCCTAATCAACCTTCAAGAAAAGATGGCGCAAGAAGAGAATCCACAAGCGTAGGAGAGGCAAAATTTGGGTAGACTAATTGTAAAGTTGTTTTGTAATTTAATTGTAAATACTTGTTTTCATTACCTATTTAGGTACTTTTGTAAATTTGACATTATTATCATCAAGTAGATGTATTTCATTGATGTATGTATTGAGTTGTTATAAGTCTACATGTTTAAGGACTTTTGTGAATGTACAAGACTGTCATTCAAAGCTGTCGACAAATTGTCATATGTTCACCGACACAAGTATTCGATTTGAAACTCGTGTGAACTGAATATTTGTTTTTAAGATTGTATAAGATGACTATGTATTGTAGGCAAGGTCAATCATATCGTGGAAAATTTTACAGCAGTGTACTTCTCATGTACAAGTTCAGATCAAAGATGTAAAATCAAGTTTATTTTGTTTCTGATTTCCAAGATGGGGTCAAGTTTATCTTCAACAGTTTAGACATTGAGATAAAGGGTTTTTGGAGCCGTGCAAAGATGAGAGTAGAGAGAATGTTCATATTCCACTCATCAATATTTTGTTCCTGCAACAACAAGAAGAATGATGGCTCAATTCTTAACAGGACAATAACTCTTCATGAGTATGATAAGTGGCATGCCTTAACTGGGGCTTGGAGGGCACCAATTGAAAATTTTGCATTTTAGATTGAGTTTTTGGGTATTTTTGAGTTCTAGCGTCTTTATATGGACTAGGGAAGTAAATTTTGGATTCCTAAAGTTCCTAGTGGGGAGATGTGATTAGGTGATCAATTTTAAGCTCAAAAATGAAAGTGCCCGGTACTTCTTGAAATCAGTGCCAAATTGAAGTGTCGGTCGTTCTGAATCCAACTACGTTCGTTTCACCTCGATTAGACACCAGATGCTCAAGTTATTATCCATTAGTTGTTCTCTAAAATAAATAAATAATAAAATTGGTAATTGGGCAGATGGGAACCACAAGAATCGAGCACAAGACCTCCCACCAAGCAGCAAGGAGACCTACCCCTAGGCCACGCCATGTTCCTTGTTAACTATAGTGCTAATGCACTATATAAAGTTCGTGCACATTGCAATTGGGGGAAGGGGATAATGCTAAGCCCTATCGCAAGCCATCCCACGCCCATGGGACCGCAGGAAACGGTCCCCAAGGGCTAGGACTTAACCCTGGCCCAAGTTCTTGGTGCCCACGACAATACACCACAGGTCTGCAGACATAACCACGGAAGCGCTAACAGGAGAGGGCGCTAAGTTTAGGGCCCAACCCTTGGTTGTTTGGCATGCATCTGCCAAAGGAGGGATGCAGATGGTTCTTTACGCAATCGCGCTCCAATGGGGATCCCACCCATTGTCTTTGGACCCTTATACAACCACAACACCGAGGTTACAAGGCTCTCGACAGAGGTTCTATGATGTGGGGGGAAACCCCACGTCCAATGTACCATATGTTATCACATGGTAGAGAAGGTTGGGAGCCCAGCGAGAAGGGAGGGCTGTTAGCCCAACCTTCAGCCTCATGGAAACATATGACTATTCACCCAGGTTTTAAGGGGCTTAACCAGCAGGGGCGGGGGGTGGGCGTTAAGGCCCAACCCTCAGCCCTATGCGTCAATATAACCCAGTTTTTCGGTCTCAAGGCATTAGAGGCTAAATTAATGGTCTGAAAAAATGCACCAACAGAGTGCGAAAATGTCGCTCGTTAGCATTTTTCAAGGCATATTTGTAGGATAGTTAGCTAGAAGGGTCAATTTGTAGGATGGTTAATAATTAAGTTCATAGCAGAGCTTATAAGCTCATAACATTTGGAGTTTTTATTGAAATGGAACTCAAAAAGATCCTGCTTAGGGGTTTTTGGATGTTCTAAATCCATTGGTAACCTCTAATTTATTATTTGAGCACATCTATGGAGTCTTTTTGCAGGTTTGAGGCTAAAGGTGTATAGATCAGTAAGGGTTTCAAAGCAATTTTGGTAGGTATTTAGGCATGGAGAAGACCTTTTATGGGTATTCTCACTTCTAGAAGGCTACTGCAGTAGATGTAACTAGCAGGGTTTAGCTCTGGTTTAACTTCAGATCAGTTTGGTATCAGAGCACCAGTTGACCAAGTTGCAAAACGGGCAACAAAAATAATCTCCAAGAGCTAGAGGAGCAAAAATTAGATCTTTAGATGGAGAACATTGAATTGAGAAGGATATTGGAGATAGTTGAAGAGGAGAAGAGACACATGTGATTTGTATTGCAACAAGTTCTTGATGAGCAAGTTGCAGAAAATTCAACTCTTGCACCAGCAAGGGAAACCTCCAGAATAAGGCCAATATGCGGTCATGGTTCAAATAGTGGTTTTGGACCATATGTTGAAGATGTTGCATGTACATTTTGTAAACATCTTCAAGAAGAACATCATATTCCAGTGGATAAGAGTGGGTGGCTAGAGTCATGTACAAGTTGGCCATCATCGTCATCATCAAAAGCTGACAAGATGAGTGACAAATTTAAGGAGGTAATTATACTCTATAGTTCTACTCCCATTTTCATGCATAACAACTATTTTGCTGCATTTGAGAACCATTCCAAGGGCATAGTTATGAAGTTGATTTCTAGTATGGGATATGAAGGTGGAGGCCTTGGCAAAAATGGTCAAGGTATTACCAATCCAATTATGGTTGAGGAGAGACAGAAGTATATGGGATTGGGATATGGTCGAAAGGAGTTTGGAGAATGATCCAAACAGCTTGAGGTACATCAAACGTATGAGCATTAGATGTCATCACCTTGTGGCAATTGTTGAGGCTGCAGCTCTAGAGATAGGTATAATTCTTAAGAGTGTTTTCCAATGCATGGAAGTTTTGAATACTTGTGGAATCAATACCCTTGTAAATTTTGTGATGCTCCTGACCATTGCGTGGTCGTATGTCAGCAAGTATGATAATGGTTAAATGAATGAACCAAATTTTGGGCATCAAGCATAATGAATTTCTTTCGCATGAGCAGACATTTATGTCAACAAACAAGAAGAAGTTTTTCTTTACTCATTGCAAAGTGGATGGACTTGACACTGAATGATGTTGGAAGTAGGATCCGAAACTTCATTCAAAGAAATGTAAAGAGATTATGATGCATAATGCAATGGAAAAAAGAGGTGGCAAAGAGGACTCTCCACAATATTAAGTGACCTTCAAGAGAAGATGGTGCAAAAGAGAACCCACAAGCCTAGGAGAGGCAAAATTTGGGTAGACTTATTGTAAAATTGTCTTGTAAATACTTGTTGTCATTACCTCTTTAGGTACTTTTGTAAAGTGAAAATTATTGTCAAAAAGGAAATGTTTTTCATTGATGTATGTATTGACTTGTTATAAGTCCACATGTTTAAGGACTTTTGTGAATGTACAAGATTGTCGTTCAAAGTTGTCTACAAATTATCATATGTTCACTAATACAAGTATTTGATTTGAAACTTGTGTGAATTGAATCTCTATTTTTAAGATTGTATAACATGAATATGTATTGTAGGCAAGGTCAATCATATCATGGAAAATTTTGTAGAAGTGTACTTCTCAGGTACAAACTCAGCTTGAAGGCGTTAAAGCAAGTTTATTTTGTTTATGATTTGCAAGATTGGGTAAAGTTTGCCTTCCACTGTTTAGACTTTAAGACAAAGTGTTTTTGGAGTCGTGGAAAGATGAGAGTAAATAGAATGTTTAGATTCCACTCATCAATATTTTGTTCCTGCAACAACAATAAGAATGATGGTTCAATTCTTAACAGGACAACAAGTCTTCGTGAGGATGATAAGTGAAGTGTCTTGATTGGGACTTGGAGGGCACCAATTGAAAATTTTGCATGTTGGATTGAGTGTTTGGGTATTTTTGGGTTCCAAACTCTTTATATGGATTAGGGAAGTAAACTTTTGCAGTCCAAAAGTTCATAGTGGGGAGATGTGATGAGGTGATCAATTTTAAGCTTAAAAATGAAAGTGCCCAGGAATTCTTGAAACTCTCGCCAAATCGAAGTTCCTGTTGTTCTAGATACATTGACGTTCATTTCACCTCAATCTGACACTGGATGCTCAAGTTATCGTCCTCTAACCGTTTTCTCAAACAAACAAAAAATGGCAATTGGGCAGTTTGACTGTGTTTTTGGGTTATTAGGGCCAGTGGCAGGTTGTTGCTTGACCTCTACAGGTTGGTCAAAATTTGACTAATTTTGGATTGGTGGATTTGTTTCTCAATAACTCGAAGCCATGTGGGCCAATGCATGGTTGCCACGTGGCCTCCTGAGGGCATAGCAAAATTATGGCCAAGGGGCAAATGGGCACCACAGGAATCAAACACGAGACCTCCCAACAAGCAAGAAGGAGACCTACCACTAGGCTGCGACATGTTCCTTGTTAACTATTGTGCTAATGCAATATATAAATTTTGTGCGCATTGCAATTGGGGGAAGGGGCTAGGGCTAAGACCTAGCCCCCAACCATCCCATGCCCATGGGACTGCAGGTAAGGGGTACCAAGGGCTAGGTCTTAGTCATGGCCCAAGGTCTCAACGCGCATGTAAGTACCCCACAGGTCTGCAGACATAACCACATAAGTGCTAACAGGAGAGGGTGCTAAGTTTAGGGCACAACCCTTGGTCGTTTGGCAGGCATGTGCCTGAGGGAGGATGCATAGGGCACTCGACGCAAAGGCACTCTGAAGGGGAGCAAGCCAGTGGTCTTTGGACCCTTATATGACCACAACGTGGAGGCTACAAAGCACTCGGTGGAGGTGCTATGATGTGGGGAGCAGCCCCAGGTCTAATGTACCATATTTGACTGCGCACCAGAGAAGGTTTGGAGTCCGGTGGGAAGGGCATGGTGTTAGCCCAACCCTCTACCCCGTGACGACATATGACCATTCGCCTAGGTTTTAATGTGCTTAAATGGAAGGGGCGGGAGTTAAGGCCCAACCCTCTGCCCCATGCATCCATATAACCTGGTTTTTCAGTCTCAAGGTGTTAGAGGCTAAATTAACGGTATAACAAAATGCACTAGTAGAGGGCAAAAATATTGCTCCGTTAGTGGTTTTCGGGGTGGATTTGTAGGAAAGTTAGCCAGGAGGGAGAATTTTTAGGATGGTTAACAGTCAAGTTCATAGGAGAACTTGGAAGCTCATAACTTTTGGAGATTTTATCCAAATGGAGCTCAGAAAGAGGCTGCTTAGGGGGTTTTGAATGTTCTGAATCCATTCGTAACCTCTAATTTTGTTTTTGAGCACATTTACAAAGTCTTTTTTCATGTTTGAGACTAAAGGTGTATGGATCAATGAAGGTTTCGAAGCAGTTCTAGGAGGTATTTAGGGATGGAGAAGACCTTGTAGGGGTATTCTCACTTCCAGAAGGCTACTACAACAACTGTGATCAACATGGTTTAGGTTAGGTTTAACTTATCGTAACATGAAGTTTTGATTATGTGCTTCAATTTGGAATTGAAGGGTTCACATGATGTTTTTAGCTCATTTCAGTTGAAGAATGTCATCTATGAGGGAAATGTTTTGATTTGTTGTTGTTGTGAGAGTTCTTTGTAGGGGAACATTACCTTGTAGGAGTAATAGCCACATATTTGTCTGCAACAAATGTTTATGTACTTCATTGATATTGAATATATGAGTGGTCTAGTCATGTTGATAGGCCTGAAGATGTAGCCTAGGAGGGGCACACTCCGTCAACAATGTTAGAAAATTATATATTATGGAGCAATGGAACACATAAAGTATTGCAGAAATATAAACACAGAAAACGCATAAAACAAGAGAGACACAGATATACGTGGTTCACCCAGTTTGGGCTACGTCCACGAAGAAACAACTAGTCCTTCCTTTTATATTATCCAGCACACTGAAGAGATACAACCTACAATAGATCCGCTGTAACACCCTCTTCGCTCTCAATCTCCTCTCTTTTTCTCACTCAAAATATAGATCTACATAGACGCAATACAATTCCCTCATATATAGTGAGGGGTTGCCTTCTAGGGCAAAAAACCCTAAATTAAACATAACTTCCATTGTCATATCTCCACCTAATAAATGACCCAGATTGACTAGAAATTACATACTTTTACAAGGCGATTTTACATCTATTCTTAGCTTCGGGGGCGCTACCCCCAAAACTCCTTGCCAGGGGGGGGCTCCCTAAAGGTCGCAGTCGCCCCCCTGGACCCCCCTGCAACGAATATTTTTCAGGCGGCGTTGCTGCCCCATTTCGAACTGGGGTCCAATGTGGCGATACCTTTGAATACAGAAGATAATCAGGCTCCACACCAAACAAACAAACCTTTGCCTTGCTCTTCTTTATGCCTTCATGGATTATGTGTGTTATGTTCATTATGTTACACATGAAGACTAATTCATGTTTGAAGAGACATTGAACAAACTTGTTGTTTCAAGACCCATTTTTAGCCTTGCAAAGCGTTGACACAGTGCTAAGTTTTTATTTTATTTGATTTTGGGAAAGAGGAAGAAATCACTTAATCCAATTTTAGATCAGTTTGGTATCAGAGCACCAGTTGACCAAGTTGCAAAATCAGTATAAAAAATAATCTCCAATAGCTAGAGCAGCAGAATTTGGCTCTTCAGATGGAGAACATGGAATCGATAAGGATGTCGAGATAGTTGAAGAGGAGAAGAGACACATGCACTTTGTATTGCAACAGGTTCTTGATGAGAAAGTTGTAGAAAGTTCGACTCTTGCACCAACAAGGGAAACCTCCATAATGAGGCTAGTATGTGATCATGGTTCAAATAGTGGTTTTGGACCATATGTGGAAGATGTTGCATGTACATTTTGCAAACATATTCAAGAAGCACAACATATTCCAGTGGGTAAGAATGGGTGGCTATAGCCATCTACAAGTTGGCCATCATTGTCATCCACTCCTTCTGTTTTCATACATAACAACTCTTTTGCAGCGTTAGAGCAACATACCAAGGGCATAGGTATGAATTTTCTTGGCAAAAATGGTCAAGGTATTGCCAATCCAATTGTGGTCGAGGAAAGATCAAAGTATATGGGATTGAGATATGGTCGAAAGAATTTCAGAAAATGCTAAAAATAGCTTGAGGTACATCAAACATCTGATCATGATATGTCACCACCTTGTGACAACCATCGAATTTGCAACTCTAAAGATAAGTATAACTCTCAAGAGTGTTTTCCAATGCATGGAATACTTGTGGAATCAATACCCTTGTACATTTTGTGATGTTTTTTACCATTTTTTGGTTGTATGTGAGCAACATATGATAATGGTTAATCGAATGAACCAAATTTTTTCCATCAAGCATAGTGACTTTCTTTTGCATGAGTGAAGTTCTATGTCTGCAAATGAGAAGAAGTTTTTCTGTGCTCATTGCAAAGTGTATGGACATGACAGTGAATGATGTTGGAAGTTGCACCCATAACTTCTTTCAAATAAAGGTAAAGATATTATGTTGCATAATGCACGGGAATCAAGAGGTGCCAAAGGGGACTCTCTACAATCCTAAGCGACCTTCAAGGAAATATGGTGCAAAAAGAGAACCCACAAGCCTAGGAGAGGCAAAATTTGGGTAGACTTATTGTAAAGTTATTTTTTAAATTATTGTAAATACTTGTTGTCATTACCTGTTTAGATAATTTTGTAAAGTGAACATTATTGTCACTGTGTTCAACATGTAGATGTTTTTCATTGATGTATGTATTAACTTGTTATAAGTCCACATGTTTAAGGAATTTTGTGAATGTACGAGATTATAGTTCAGAGTTGTCTACAAATTGTACTATGTTCATTGATACAAGTATTTGATTTGAAACTTGTGTGAATTGAATCTTTGTTTTTAACATTATTTAAGATGACTATGTGTTACAGGCAAGGTCAATCATATCATGGAAAACTTTGCAGTAGTGTACTTCTCATGTACAAGATCCTCTTGAAGATGTCAAATAAAGTTTGTTTATGATTTCCAATATGGGGTCAAGTTTGTCTTGAACAATTTAGAGTTGAAGATGAAGTGTTTCATATCATGCCCCTCTCCATAAAACTTCCTCATATTGCTTTTTCTTGATTTTAGGAGCTCAATCTTGAAACGATTGTGACTCTGTAATTTCGGATCTTTAAGTTCTAAAATATTAGCCTGTGATAGCCCTATGAGTCCTCTTTCTAACCCCGTAAGCCTGATCACAATTGGATTCACGAAGAAAGAGTTATGCCCAATCTCCCGCGATGACCTAATTATAGACTAGTTCAGTAGATCGAATTTGTACAATGTGCCACGTGTCACTATTTCGACCTTAGGTTCTGAAACTGATACCAAACAAACTACAGTCCATCTTATTTCTATCACTTTTTACGAAATTGTAATCAGATGCTCCGAGAGAGAGTTCTGACGATTTTCCCAAGGTCACTTGTTTGGGATGTAATTCAAGGGCCTACAGAAACCCTAAATGTATTGGACAGTATCTCTGAAAATGTAGCGAAAAATTTGAAATTCGGGCCCTAGCTTCACCAAGATTTCAGCTCAAATGGGTTTTAATTTCAGAAACTAAAACTTCATAGAAAACAAATTATAGCGCGATGACCTGTTTGAGATGGAATTCTAGAGCTTGCAAAAACCCTAACTTCCTCAAATCATATCTCCAAAAATATAGCGCGACAAGATCTGAAATTCGAACGGGATGTCTAGAATGATTTCGTCTCAAATGGTTTCTTTTTTAATCTTCTGAAACATCGCAAAAAAAAGTTATAGTGAAAATTCCACAAAGACCTATTTGGAGCATCAAAACCCTAGAATCCAAAGCTCTGATACAAAATGTTATGAAACCAACTCACAAAAAGGTAGAAAAGAAAGATCAACGCCTTAGAAATCAGCCTCTTCGAGGGGGAAACCTCCTTTACATTACACAAATGAACAATTCTTGGATGATACAAATGAAAAGACCTCCTTTCTATATGTAGGAGTCTAAGGTGTCATAATGTAATCAGAGCCGACATAACAATAATACTGTAAGCGTACAACAATAACAATAGTGGGCTTCTATGGGGCACAATAATAACAATATGGGGATTAGATGGGCACAAAAATATAATAAGGGGGTTTCACTAATAAAAATAAGGGGTTACACTAGTAGTATAGGGACCTAACAACTGACCACACCAATTTTGTAGGTTGGATCACTGACCCTATTGCAGACAACTGGTCTCGGATACCCTGAATACTAGTGAGGAAGGGGTATATGCACTCCCCTTTCTACATCCTTGTGCATCTCATCTTCTCCTCAAGATACATCTTCCCCTGCTTGGAAGATCCCTCGTCTAGCGTAGCAAGTGTCTCCCACATCTGTCGGGCAATATCTTTGCCAGCTATGTGAGACACCACATCATCTCGAACTCCATCAAGAATCAACCTCTTTCCTTTCGCCATCTCCTTCTTATAGGCCTTAAGCAGATTTGCATCTGTGGGTATAGCTGCCACACTATCAATGTAAGTTTTGAGATCGTATTCATCTAGAAGAGAGGGAATTCTTTCCTTCCAGATCACACAGTTGGAGGCTTCCTCCAACCGATCCTGATATCTCAACCCTCTTGATGCCATCTCTGAAGAAAGTCAAATTCCTCCTATTCTCCTCTACGCAACAGCTTACTAGCTCTACGCACTCACTATTGGAGTGGGCAAATCTTTTCACAACTATTGCTACTATGTTAGGAAAAATCGAACTTCTAGGTTAGAAGTTCCCTGAGGGAAGAATTCCCTCAGTGTGTGCTCTTCCTTCCCCCTAACGTTTCTTTGCACTAGAAAAGTGTTGCGAAATAACTGCATCCTAGCTGAATATCTTCTTTATAAGGAAAACATGGGTTGCTCCCTCTGCCTTTGCAAACCCTCGATCTGGAGAGATCAAATTTTTCTATCCCTCATAGAAAAATCAATTTCTCCTCAAGAATTTGACCTCTTGGATAAGGTGACTACGTTGTCTTTGAAGGTTTCGAACTGTTCCCTCCACAGAGATTTAAAATTCCTCTTCCATTCTACTACTGAGCTCTTCGATTTACAATTTGTTCTCTCATACCATGTGAAAATTCTGAAATCTAGAATCCTACTGGAGAAACTAATTAATCTTCTTCTTTGTCAAATGAACTGAACAAATTATTTACTGCATCTTATGGTAAATATTTAAACTAATACACTGCAACCTTCATAAATATAATATTGCAAAAGAAAAATAATTTTGGAAGAATAGATGCAGACACACTCAAATACACAGTTATTTTTTAACCAATGTCCCCGGAAAAACCTAACTTGGGAAAATCGGTGCAAAATTTGAGGGTTTTATTATTATGTAGTAGTAAATTTGAGTACAAAACTATGGATGCTCAAATCTAACAATCCATACAGAGAAATGTCTGACATAAAGTCTAGTGAGAAAAATATCACTTCCACTAGCGATCCGACACTGACCTTGGCTGAAGATGAGCTGCCCTCTGTTGCCTATGCATAGTCCCTGCGTCAGCCTACGCAGTGTTGCGTCCCACAACTGAGTGCAACGTCTCTCTCGCTAATTGGTCAGATGTTGTCTAGAAGATCGATTCTCCTAGCCTCCGGGCTCCCACTCTAGCTTCTAACACCGAATCACCGCTTTTGCCCAGTAAATTATGGATTCCTCTCTGAAGCACTGCGCTTCCTCTCTACTCCGTGTGCCTCTCTGTGGCACTCACTACCTCTTTGTTATTCACTCACAGAGTGGAAAATATCCCTCCGACCTTACTATCCCTACCGCTCTCTCATTGCTTCGATCTTACTGAATCACCTCCGACAACTGAATGTTTCTATTCTAGAGATCGATTTCCCAGCAAAATCAATTTTATGGTGTCTCATGTGTGTTCTCAACCCCCATCGAATTTCTTCTTATAATCTTTCGTTGGGACATCAACAACCAAGATTAAAACATAATCAATGACTATGATTAACTAGAACTCGATCTAGAAACCAAAATTTGACCTGGAGTAATGGCGCCCATGCCCTAATCCCTGTGTCGGTGCTCATCGTGACCTCCCTTTACGCGTCTGGTTGGGGCCTCTCAGTGCCCTGACCGCCATGGCTGAACTGCATCAGCATCTTAGTGCCCACTCCTTCAAAGACATCGTCACTGGTCGGCCTCTACACTAGGCTTCCTTCTTCACAAAGTTTGCCTCCAGCTCGACCTTTTGCACGCTACTAGGAGGAAACTATGACAAAGAAGGAAACAAAAAGAGTTTCCTCCGAGGAATGAAGAAACAATGAAAAGGATAATTAAGAATACCCGAACAACGAAAGGAAAGGCCTCAGACACACCCTTCCTCGCTGACATAAATACTTCAAAAACTCAAGAGCAGCTGCAAGATCAGAGGAAAAAAGACTAAGAATAACTGCAACCCCATAGCCAAGAAAATCCCAGAACTGGAAATCCAGGACCCAGATGTAGCAATCTATGGAGAATATATGCAAGAACTTGCAGTAATATGCAAGTTCATGGGCATGTGGTAAACTGAAAGAGCCCTGAACTGGTGGATACAAAGCAAATGGACACCCAAAGGGGATATCAGACTTCAGCTACGCTCCAAAGGATTCTTCACAATCATATTTTACCTACTAGAAGACAGAGGCATAATATTTGAAGGAGGACCCTATTTCTACAATTCAGCCGGTTTACACATGAGATTTTGGAAGGACAACTTCACACCGGAAAAGGAGGATTTTACGAGAGTTCCAGTCTGGGTTCGCCTCTACTCCTTACCAATTGATTATTGGGCTCCTTTTGTCTTAAAATGTATTGGAGAGCAGCTAGGGGAGTACATCAAAATGTATTAAGGCACTAGAACATGTCACTATGTTTCCTATGCCCGAATATGCGTATACATAGATGTCTCTAGTACCTTGCCAAAAGCAATAAAATTAATCTTCAGGAACGAAGTTTGGCTGCAAAGTATAGATTATCAACATATTCCCTTCCGATGCAGAAAGTGCCACTATCACGGGCATCTCTTCCGAGACTGTCCTATGAACAAAAGCCTTCAATCTCTAGAGCAGGCAAGTAAAAGAAAATACAGTGAAGGATATACCAAAGTCATCTCCAGGAACAAGAACAACAGGAAAAAGGCCATCCACAAGAAGAACCGATATAAAGAAGCAGGTTAGAACTAGTTCAATGCATTGAACAACACCTAGGAGCAAATGGATCCTAACGACCGATAGGAGATGAAGCATGAGAAGACGAAACAAACCCAATAGACAGAGAATACAATGATAGGGACACATGCTATACCAACAGAGGAAAGGAGAATTAGCAAGAGGATACAGAAATGGAGAAAATAGAGACGGATGAAACACTAGAGGAAAGTGCCATAGAGGAAGCTCTGGAGGGAGTAGACTTAGCAACAATTGCAGAGAAATGGAAACAAAAGGGAATAAATGGCATATCAGAACACCAACAACAAAAATTGAAGGCACTTATCTTCTCCAAGAAGATTTAAAACTCAAATCTCTCCACCCAACACAATAAAGAACAACATCAAAGGGCATATTAACAAATATTCAAGTAGGAGGACACAACCTCAAAGGCTCAATCCGAAAGCGAGGTCGAAAGACTACCCATCAAATCCTCCAAGAACTAATCAATGAAGGAAATGTAAAAGCTCTGGCTCTAAATCCATATCCATGTCAATGAATTGCATTTTTTGCAATATTAGAGGACTCAATAGTCCTAGAAAGAAAAGAATCTTAAAAAACAGAATATTGTCCTATCATCCTAATATCCTTCTAATTCAAGAAACTAAATGTTATGAAACCAGCTCACAAAAAGATAGAAAAGAGAGATCCACACCTTAGAATTCAGCCTCTTCGAGGGGGCAACCTCCTTTACATTACATAAATGAACAATTCTTGGATGATACAAATGACAAAACCTCCTTTCTATATATAGGATTCTAAGGAGTCACAATATAATCCAGCCGACCTAACAATAATAATATAAAGCCACAAAAATAACAATAGAGGGATTCTATGGGGCACAGAAATAACAATATGGGGGTAATAGGGGCACAACAATATAAATAAGGGGTATAACTACAATAGTAATGGGGTAATCACTAGTATTATAGGGACCCAACATGCCCCTCTCCTTCAAAAAAGTGTTGTCCTCAACGCTTGAGTAGTTCTGGATACTTCTGCATAAAATTCTCATCCTCCCATGTGGAATCTTCAGCGGATAAGTTCTTCCACTTGATAAGATACTCTGAAATTGATCGATTTCGTAGCTGTCGAGTTCTTGTTTCTGTGACTGCTTCCGGTTCCAATATAATTTTTCCTTCCTCGTCAAGTTCTGGCAATATTGTTTGAATTGGGAGCTTGTCACCTATAACCTTCTTTAAACATGAAACATGGAAAACTGGGTGCAATCGAGAAGCTGCAGGAAGCTCCAATTTGTATGCCATAGTACCAATCTTTTGCAACACCTTGTACGGACCATAATACTTTGGTGATAATTTATTATCCTTCTTAGCTTGCTTTAGGGACATTTGCTTATATGGTTGTAGCCGTAGGAATACCCAATCACCTACATCAAAACTTCTTTCACTGCGATGTTGATCTGCCTGTTGTTTCATTCTATTTTGTGCCAACACGAGGTTATCCTTTAAGAGTTGGAGGACTTGTTGTTGATGTTCGATGTGATGTTCCACTGCCTGAACCTTAGAATTTTCTCTTAAATATGATGTGATGGATGGTGGTTGATACCCATAAAGTGCCATAAATGGGGTCATTTTTGTTGCTGTATGGAAGGAAGTGTTATACCACCATTCAGCCAGAGGCAACCATTTGACCCATTGTGTCTGTTTATCAGATACAAAGCAACGAAGATATCCTTCCAAACATTTGTTTACTATCTCAGTTTGCCCATCAGATTGAGGATGATAAGATGAGCTATGAGCTAACTGAGTACCAAGACAAGAAAATAATTCTGTCCAAAAATTTCCAGTGAAAATGGGATCTCTGTCACTTACAATAATCTTTGGGTTTCCATGTAGCTTTTGAACTGTTTCCATAAATGCAGTAGAAACTGTACTGGCTTTAAATGGATGTGATAATGCACAAAAGTGTGCATACTTGGTAAGTCTGTCAACTACCACCATGATGACACTCTTTCCCTCAGACTTGGGTAAACCTGTGATAAAATCCATTGAAACCTCCTCCCAACGTTGGCTTGGAATGGATAAAGGTTGTAATAGACCCGGTGTCTTAATTGTTTCAACTTTATTTTGTTGGCAAACCAAACATTCCGCCACAAACTTTTGAATATCTGATTTAAGGCCATCCCAAAAAAATTCCTTCTTAACCCTGTGGTAAGTTTTTAAAAATCCTGAGTGCCCTCCTAAGGGAGAAGTGTGCAATTCCATAAGAATCTTTTGTTTTAGCTGGGAATTCTTACAGAGGTATAAGCGATCTTTGTACCATAACGAATCATTTTGCCAGCTAAATGTATCAGAAGTACTGGAATCTTGTTGTAGCTTTCGAATAAGTGCCCACACTTCTTCGTCATTCTTCCATTCCTCCCTTGCTTCGTTTATCCAATCTGGTTGGATAATAGAAATGGCACACAACAATGCTTCCACATCCTCATCCTTTCTTGAGAGTGCATCTGCCACCACATTTTGCTTCCCTTTTTTGTAGATGATTTCAAAGTCATAACCCAACATCTTTGTGACCCACTTTTGTTGCTCTTCAGAGGATAATCTTTGTTCTAAAAAGTATTTAAGGCTATCATGATCCGTTTTTACCTTGAAGTGTCTTCCCATTAGGTAGGGTCGCCATTTCTTAAGTGCATGGAGTATTGCCAACATTTCCTTCTCATAAATAGCTTTGCTTAAAAACTTTCCCTTGATTGGACGACTTTCAAAAGCAATGGGTCTTTCATCTTGCATTAGAACAACACCAATTCCATTTCCTGAAGCATCACATTCCACAATAAAGGTTTTTGTGAAGTCCGGTGTAGCTAAGACCGGTGCTTGGCACATTGCCTCTTTAAGATGTTCAAAGGCCTTTGTTGCTTCCGGAGTCCATGAAAATGAATCTTTCTTCAATAATGTTGTTAGAGGTGCTGCTATTCTCCCATAATTCTTAACAAACTTGCGATAATACCCTGTCAACCCAAGAAATCCTCGCAGATGCTTTATGGATGTGGGGATTTTCCATTCCTTAATGGCTTTAATTTTGCTAGGGTCTACCTTAACTCCTTCATGAGATACAATATGACCCAAATATTCCACCTCCTGGACTCCAAAGAAACATTTGGATCTTTTTGCATATAATTGTTTCTCCTCCAATAGTTGTAGCACCCTGTCAACATGTTCAACATGATCCTTCCAAGACTTGCTGTAGATTAGTATATCATCAAAAAATACTAACACAAATTTTCTAAGGAATGGTTTGAAAATTGAATTCATCAAACCTTGAAATGTTGAAGGTGCATTGGTAAGGCCAAAAGGCATGACCAAAAATTCATAATGACCCTCATGAGTTCTAAATGCCGTTTTCGGAATGTCTTCAATCTTCATTCTGATTTGATGATATCCCGAACGAAGATCCAACTTGGTGAAGTAAATTGATCCATGCAATTCATCCAGTAATTCATCAATAACAGGAATGGGGAACTTATCTTTAATAGTGAGCTTGTTGAGCTCCCTATAATCCGGACACATGCGCCATGATCCATCCTTCTTGTGCACCAATACTACTGGAGCTGAGAAAGAACTTTGACTCGGTTGAATTATACCAGCCTCTAGCATTTCTGCAACCATACGTTCAATTTCACTTTTTTGGACATAGGGATATCTGTACGGCCTGATGTTTGGAGGAACACTTCCTGGAATCAGATGAATAGCATGATCATGATCACGCATAGGTGGGAGACCTTTGGGAGTCTCAAATACCTTGGAATGATTGTCCAGGACTTTTTGGAGATCTGGAGAAATAGATGATTCCAATGTGGAAACATCTAGCGAACATAATTGTGCAATTACACCTCTTTGCTCCTTTTTTAGAAGCTTTGTCATGCCATTAGAGCTGATTATCTTTCCTGGTTTCCCTGCAATACCCCTTAATTCAACTTCCTTTCCTTCCGTAGAAAATTTGATGAAAAGTTCTTGAAAATTAAAAGCTATTGTACCCAAGGATTGTAGCCATTGGACTCCTAGTACAACATCAGCACCTCCCATTGGAATGGAAAGCATTGGGCTAGTCAATACATATTCTCCCATGGATAGCTTGATATTATGGCACTTTCCAGAGCAATTTATTGTTCCTCCATTTGCAATCATCACTTGACACTCTGGTGCTGGATATAGGAAGCAATTCAATTCTTTTGCTACCCTACAATGAATAAAATTGTGGGTGCTTCCTGAATCAATCAACACTATTACCTTTTTCTTCTTGATTTGTCCTTCTATCTTGATGGTTTGAGGAGTGGTAATTCCCGCCAATGCATTACAAGATATGGTCGGATTTATTTGTTCTTCATCTAGGCTTTGTTCCTGGAGTATATCTCTTCTTTTGACCTTTCTTGCTCCTTTTCTTCTTCCTCTTCACAATCTATGTAGAATAATTTCTTCTCAGCACACTTATGACCTTTAGTGTATTTGCTATCACAACTGTAACAAAGCCCTTTTGCTCTTTTTTCTTCCAATTGTTGTGGTGTCAACCTTATAGGTTGTGGAAGACTAGGGGCAACAACACTTCCGTCTTTATAGTTGTGAGTGGTATGCTTCCTGGTTGCCATAATTTTGCTTTCCATTTTTCTTGCTAACCTGAATGCCTTCTCTAATGAATCAGGTTCCCAAAGGCGAACATCATGTTGGATATTATCCTTTAAAGACCCTATGAACACATCAATCCTATGCTCCTCTGGAATATCTTTTACCCTTATGTTCAATTTTTGGAACTCCTCAATGTGCTCCATTATTGAACCCTTTTGTTTGAGACTTATCAATTGGCTAAAAAAAGTGTTGCTTTTTGTATCTTCATAATGTGCTATCAATTCTTCCGTAAAAATTGCCCAAGTGATAAATTGTTTACGAGAGCAAAGCCATTGATACCATACAAACTGATTTGGTTCCAAATATACAGTTGCCATACGTACCTTTTGTGTGTTTTGCACATTATTGAGATCGAAGAATTGCTCCATCTGTAATATCCATGTGGCGGGATCCTTGCCATCAAACTTCCTCATATCGATTTTTGGAATATGGTGATTCTTCGATCCAACATTAGAGTCTATGGAATCATGATTAACATTTCTTTTGTTCTCATCATGAGTTTCCTTTACTACCTTTTCACCATTAGTGACCCTTTCTTGTAGCAACTTCTTCAATTCTTCCATGTCTGTCTTCAAATCTATCTTCAAATCTGCCATCGAATCCTCCATCTTAGCTTCCATGCCCTTTATCTTAGATTCCACGCCATTTATCTTAGATTCCACGCCACTTATCTTAGCTTCTGTTAGCTTTTGTGAGCGTGACATTTGTTGCACTTGTTCTTGTAATTTTGATATATCATGTAGCATTTCTTCCTCTTCTTCATGAGTCATGCTAGAGCTTTCAGGTTCCTTACTAGGTGTTTGCATTTTCTTTCCTCGGGGCATCAGTTACCGATAATAATGCTTTACTATGCCCTTTGAATTCCGTTAAACCAAGCTTACACAAAAATTTAAAAAAAAACTACACACCTTTTTTCACTTTATAGAAGCCTGATATTGAATCTGATGTATCTCTGTAATTTCGGATCATCCAGTTCTGAAATTGCTACCTGTAGTAGCCTTCTGCGTCCTCTTTCCAATGCCACAAGTCTGAGCCAAATTGGATTCTCCAAGGAAGAGTTATGTGAAATCTCCCACAGTGACTTGCTTTTAGACTGGTTCAGTAGAGCGAACTTGTACGACGTGCCACGAGTCACTGTTTCAACCTTTGAATCTGAAACACACATACAAGAAACTACAGTCCGTCCTCTTTCTGTACCTTCTTACGAAATTTCAATCCGATCCCCAGAGAGAAAGTTATGACGATTTTCCCCAGGTCACCTGTTTTGAATGTAATTCAGGAGTCTGCAAAAAGACCAACTTCCTCAGATCATATCTCCGCAAATATTGCGCGAAAAGCTCTGAAATTCGGACCCAAGGTTCAGCGCAATTTCTTCTCAAATGTGTTTTTTTTGCGACTTCTGAAACATCACAGAAAAAAAGTTATAGCGAAAATGCCACGATGACCTGTTTGGAGCAGCGAAACCCTAGAATCCAAAGCTCTGATACCAAATGTTATGAAACCAGCTCACAAAAAGATAGAAAAGAGAGATCCACGCCTTAGAATTCAGCCTCTTCGAGGGGGCAACCTCCTTTACATTACATAAATGAACAATTCTTGGATGATACAAATGACAAAACCTCCTTTCTATATATAGGAGTCTAAGGAGTCACAATATAATCCAGCCGACCTAACAAAAATAATATAAAGCCACAAAAATAACAATAGAGGGATTCTATGGGGCACAGAAATAACAATATGGGGGTAATAGGGGCACAACAATATAAATAAGGGGTATAACTACAATAGTAATGGGGTAATCACTAGTATTATAGGGACCCAACACTAAACTAGAGTCGGCTCACGCCCCTCTCCTTATCAACTCTTGTTTCAAGCCATACACCTCCTTATCCAACTCGGCTACCGGTTCGGTGGGGGGTATAATGACCTTTTGGATAAACTCCAAGTTCAACCTCATATCCTCTTTGACCACTCATCATTCCATAATAGTGATCCTGAGAATCATTGGCATCAACGAGGGTATTTATATAACTAACATTTATGCCCCACACAAGGTGATAAAGCGAATTAGAATGCTCCAAAGCATCTCCAATCTTCTAGATCCATTACACCTTCCTCTCAAAATCATAGCAGGTAATTTTAATATGATAACAAATTTGTCTGAGAAGAAAGGAGGTATCCGGAAGCTTGACAAGGACTCTGAGGCTTTCCTTACCACCATTGAAAACCTCAACCTCATTGACATTCCCACTAGTAATGGGAGTTTTACCTGGAATAAAAGAAGAGGAGGAGATTGTCAAATTGCCTCCCGTTTAGACCTCTTCCTTATATCTGAGGCAACTTATCTTACCTCTTGGGAAATGGAGGTGAGAATCCTACTGCAAGGAGGCTCTGATCACTGCCCTATCTCTCTCAAGATTCAAATTTCCATTGGTCCGAAAAATAAGCCTTTCAGATTTGAATCCTTCCGATTGGATCACCCGAACTTCATGGAAAAAATGAAGCAATGGTGGACTCACCCTCCCACTAGAATTGCCAAAAAAATGTACACGTTCCAACAAAAGTTAACATATACCAAAGAGGAAATCAAAAAATGGAACACAGAATCATTCGCCAACATCATCACGAACAAAAAAAAAAAAACTTGGAGGACAAATTGGAACTTCTCCAACAAAACATAATTGAAGAAGGGCTTACGGAGAGCAGTAAGCAAGAGGAACAAAGATTACAACAAAGCTGGGAGGAAAGAGCCATCCAGGAAGAAAAGTTGTGGCAACAAAAATCCAGAATCAATTGGCCAAAATGTGGGGAAAGGAACACCACATTTTCAATAAATCAATGATACAACATAGGAGAAACAACAAAATCTTGGCTTTGAAGAACCAATATGGTCATCTCATACACTCTCAAAAGGAGTTGGAAATGGAGCTCACTCATTATTTCAGCTCTCTTCTCAAAGAACCATGAATGACCAAGATCAAGACATTAAAAATATCACTAATCACATCCCAAAATCCTCACGGAGGAGCATAACAAAATGCTCCTTCGGAAAGTTCCCCCCCCCAGGAAGTGGAAGACGTGGTCATGGGAATGCCCAATGGCAAAGCCTTAGGTCTGGATAGTTTCACTATTGATTTCTACAAATCTTGTTGGACCATCCTAAAATTGGAAGTGCATGCCCTTGTGGAAGAATATTGCATTCAGAAGTCTGTCCTAAAAGCCCTTAACCCCACTTTCCTAACTTTTATTCCCAAGGGCAATTCTGCTGATTCCCCGGACAAATTTAGGCCCATAGCCCTCTGCAAAGGAATTTACAAAATAATCTCCAAAGTCCTCGCTAATCGAAATTAAGTCACCCTTCCTCTCCTTATCTCCCATCAACAATCTTGCTATGTGGAAGGAAGGCAAATCATGGATAGTATCATCCTTTCTCATGAGCTTATCCACTCTCTCAAATCCCAAAAAAAACCTGGAATGATGATTCAACTAGATATGTCCAAAGCCTTTGATAAAATTAGCTGGGATTATAAGAGAGAGGTCTTCGGAGCGTTTGGGTTCCATAAAGAGAACATCAAGTGGATCATGGCTATGGTGTCGAGAGATTTTTTTCTCCATCCTCATGAATGGTTCCCTTTCGCAACCCTTTAATCCTTCCAAGGGTATTAAGCAAGGGGATCTTATCTCTCCCTTCCTCTTTGTCATTATGGTTGAAGGCAGAAGCCGCTCAATCTCTGCTACCTTGCAAGCGAATAAGTTCACTTTTCTCCAGCCCCGTGCCTCTGCTTCCCCCTGCACAAGCCAACAATTTGTGTATGAAACCCTTCTTATGGGGCTCCCAACGATAAAATAAGCTTCCTCTTTCATGTCCATTTTGTCTGACTTCTCTGTTGCCTCTGGAGCCTCTATCAACCCTGGGAAATCCAAGTTGTTCTTATATAACACCCCGCTGCCTATTCGCAGGAACATTGCCAGACTCCTGGTCATTCCCATCAACACCCTCCCCTCCATTCACCTTGGAGTACCCCTTACAGACAGGGCACTCTCCCGGGCCGCTTGGCAGGACCTGATCAATAAGTTGGAGAAAAGAATTGCCAATTGGACCTTCAGATCTATCAATCTGGCATGTCGTCTTATCCTGGTCAAATTTGTTTTATAGGGCATCCCACTCTACTTGTACTCATCTTTGGCAGCCCCAAGAGTGATTTCAAACAAAATCAGAAACTTGTAGTGGAACTTCTTATGGATATGTGCATAAGTAGAACAAAAATGGGCTTTCGTGGAATGGGGAAAAATTTGCAAGCCCAAAAAATACGATGGCCTTGGTTTTAGAGACATAGACCTACTAGATAAGGCCTTGGGATCCAAAACCTTATGGAGATGGATTGCAAACAGCAACTCCCCTTTTGGAATACTATGGAAATCAAAGTATACCCCCTGCCTCTCACAAGAGCAAATTATCAGGCTAAATGGAAATATCAGAGGTTCAGTCATCTGGAACTAAGCATGGGAGAATAGGGATATCATTCAAAATCATAATTTATGGGAAATAGGCAATGAAAACAAGGCTATTTTCTGGGAGGATGCCTGGCAACAAAGGTTGGAACTTGACCAAGAACAATATCACCAAATCAAGACTGATATGCAAAACAGAGGGAAGACCAAAGTCAGCCAGTACTGGAAACCAAGTGTCGAAGAGGACAAATGGAGAATCTGGTTGGATAAAGAGGAATGGACTCCCTATATGAATCCTCAAGCCTGGTCAGACCTCTCATTAGAACTTCAAAAAAGACAAATCCTCCTTGATTCTACCGAGGATAAAATCAGATGGGGTAAAAATTCAGTTGGACACTTCAATTTAAAAGAAGCCTACAAATACATTGCCAAGCTAGATCAACTTCAACCAAACCCGAAGTGGAACTCAATCTAGGACAAGAAGCAGTGGCCAAAAATATATATCTTTCTATGGTTAGTCATGCACATAAATATTTTAACATGGAACAACCTAAGTAGAAAAGGCTTCATCAGTCTCTCAATATGCCTTCTCTACTAGCAAGAAGAAGAAAACCCCAAGCACATGCTGAATGTATGTCCATATGCGTCCAAATTCTGGGACTGGATATTACTGGTTTTCAACATCTCAGATCGAGATCCCTTCTCCATTCAAAACACCATCGCGAACTGGAGATCTACCTTCTCCTCACATCCTTTGGTTAACTGTGCATGGAATTTAATTCCTGTTCTGGTCTGGTCTGTTGGGCACTATGGAAGGAGTGCAATGCAAGAATATTTCGTGGCATCTCCACTCGAGAGGAAATCATAATTTTGAAGATCAAAAGTGCAATCCGGGAAACTATGACTTCTCTACCTACTCAGACTTCCAAAACCCCTCCCACTATCTCCGAAGCGAGAATTCTCTTAATGCTCGATCTCCTTCAGATCAAGGTACAATAAGTCACGCCCCTCTATAGGCATGAAAAAGAAAAAAAGTTTGGAGGCCGCCAGAGAAGGGGACTTTCAAGCTCAAGTATGATGGTGCTGCTAAAGGTAATCCGGGCCAAGCCGTTTTTGGAGGATTCATCAGAAACACAAAAGGAGAAATGATTTGGATATATGAGGGAAATATAGGTTCAACCACAAACAATGCCACAAAACTTCATGCCCTAGAAAATGGCATCACCATAGCGCACAACCTAAATCTCAACCCTCTGATTGTGGAAGGAGATTCCATGCTGGCCACTTAGATTGGAAAAAAACTTCAGCAGGGCATTGAGGTGGATAAAATTTCTGAAAACTCGCGCCTAAACAAAATAATACAGCAGAACAAATAGAGAATTGACAACATGACAAGTCTCCACTTTCAAGCCATCAGAAGGAATGGCAATAAACTCGTGGATAGACTGGAGAATGAGGTACTGCAAGGACCCTACCCTTGAATTCCGGAGCTTGGCAGGATTTGAAGGACAATGGCATCCATCAGCACCGCGCATAAATCAATATCGAAGATAATCACTCTACTAAACAATAATTGTTCGCGTACCCTTCATCGGTTATCTTTGCTACAAAGTGGACTCAGTAGGTTTTAACCCCGTACAGAAATTACCTGCATACAAATTCTAAAACACATAAAATAAACAATGCGAGATCATAACACATAAAACACATATACACAGAGATTTTCCCCTGGATCCAAAAACTGGGACTACCAACTTGATCTTTCATTATGTTCCTTTCAATGTTATAATACATATTTATACATGTCGAAGCATCCAATACCATGGACCAAAAACCATCGCGTCCAAAAAACATATGCGAAAATCATGCACAAAACCATAGGTGGGTCTGCCCAACCTAACATAGGGTCCAAAACCAAAATTTTCTGGGGCGCTGCCCCGGACCCCATAAAGTGGGGTTATAGGTGCCCCTCAAATCCCCTGTTAACTACGTGGAAAGAATATAACACAACCCAACATTCTCCCACTTGTTGTTTTCTTTCGACAGGGGGCCACAAGAGAGCTTAGTCATTGTTCCAGCACTAAAATGCCCATTGTCTCTCTACACCAAGAGAACTTCTGAGAGCTCACAAATTTTGTCAATGCATATGCAGTATTCTTCAAAGTGTCTGCCTTTACCAGCAACACCTTTTTGTCTTCTATCATATCCCTCACAAAGTGATACTGAACATCAATGTGCTTTGTCTTTGAATGATATGCAGGGTTCATTGCCAAGAAAATTGCACTTTGGCTGCCACAGTCTATCCTTATAGCTTCCTGTACTAACCCCATACTTGAACACAATCTCTACAACCAAACTGCTTCCTTGCTTGCATGAGTGGCTACCATGTATTCTGCCTCTGTAGTTGATAGGCCACTACAGATTGTTTCTTACTCATCCAACTGACTGCACCTCCAAATAGGTTAAACACATACCCACTTGTAGATCTTCTCTGATCCAGATCTCCAGCCCAGTCTGCATCAACAAAGCCATGAATATCGAACACTCTGTCCAATCCTGGTCTTCATTGGTAGGACAAACCATAATCACTAGTGCCACGCAAATACCTGAAAACTCGATTAACTGTTGTCCAATGCTCCTTTCCTGGTTTTGACATAAACCTGTTCAATAATCCCACTGCATGTGCAATTTCTGGTCTAGTACAGACCATTGCATACATCAGGCTATTGACTGCACTTGCATATGGAACACGGGACATGTCCTCTTCCTCTTCTTGTGTCTTGGGACACTGTTCAGCAGATAACCTCACACCTACAAGAATAGGAACCTTCACTGGTTTACTATCTTGCATATTAAACCTCTGCAGTCTTGTCTCGACATACTTCCTCTGGTTTAACCAGAGCTTCCTCTTTGCCCGATCTCTTTTAATTTCCATGCCCAAAATATAGTTTGCAGCACCAAGATCTTTCATGTCGAATTTGGAGGACAATTGGATCTTCAAATCCTGAATAATTTCTTTGTCATTTCCAACCAGCAACATATCATCCACATACAAGACCAAATAAATAACATAGCCACCAATTAATTTAAAATACACACAGTGATCTGCTTTGCTTCTGGTGAAGCCAATTCCTCGTATAAATGTATCAAATTTCTGATACCACATCCTTGGTGACTGTTTTAATCCATACAGAGACTTCTTTAACTTGCATACCAGTTCTTTCTTACCCTTCACCGCAAAGCCTTCAGGTTGCTTCATGTATATTTCCTCTTCCAAATCCCCGTGAGGAAATGCTGTCTTCACATCCATCTGCTTTGATACCAAATATAGGTTTTAACTCGTACATAAATTACCTGCATACGAATTCTAAAACACATAAAAAAAACAATGCGAGAGAATAACACATAAAACACATATACACAGAGATTTTCCCCTGGATCCCAAAACTGGGACTACCTGCTTTATTTTTCATTATGTTCCTTTCAATGTTATAATACATATTTATACATGCCAAAGCATCCAATACCATGGACCGAAAACCATCGCGTCCAAAAAACATGTGCAAAAATCATGCACAAAACCATAGGTGGGTCCGCCCAACCTAACATAAGGTCCAAAATCAAAATTTTCTGGGGCGCCATAAAGTGGAGTTACAGGTGCCCCTCAAACCCCCTGTTAACTATGTGGAAAGAATATAACACAACCCAACAGCCTCCACAGGGCCCATCATGATAGGTTAGGAGGATGTCAAAAACTTCGTCCTCCCTAACACATCGCCTCAAAATCTGATCTGGGCCAAGCTTAAAAAGATTTCCCCCAATCCAAGTGAATGGGGCACTTTTCCTCATGATCTTGCTCTTCTCTTTTGAGGATAGGTATGGCGGAAACTATGCTGAAACAAGATAATTTACTATATCAGCGAACCATGGAGAGAGTACTGAAATAGAAAACAGGTGTTCATCTAGCATTTGATCATCCACCGTCCCTTCTTCACATGTAGGCAAATCTAGTCTAGACAGAAAATCAGCAACAACATTTTCCTTAACTGGCTTATCAACAATGGTCAAATCAAATTGCTACAATAAAAGTAACCATCTAATGATACGAGCGTTTACATCAGGTTTGTTCATCAAATACCTAATTGCAACATGAATAGTATGCACGAATGTTTGATAGCCAGTGAGGTAGTGTCTGAACTTGTTTAGGGAATGGACTACAGCCAGGAGCTCTTTCTCAGTTACAGTATAGTTTAACTCCGCCTTGGACAGGTTTTTACTAATAAAATGTATAGCATATGGTAGCTTCTCCTCAACTTGTCCTAAGGCTACTCCTATGGTTTTGTTCGAGGCATCTGTGTGAATGTGGAAAGGTAGGGCCTAGTTCGGACCTCTCAAGATTGGGGCAGTTATCAGCTTACCTTTCAAAGCATCCAGAGCCTCTTGACAGTTGTCAGTCCACATGAACTCAACATCCTTTCCCAAAAGACCAAACAATGGAGAGGCTAGCTTACTGAAATCTTTAGTGAATCTTCTATAATATCCTGGTAAGCCTAGAAAAATCCTAACATCTCTTACCTTTTGAGGAGGTGGGACCCTTTGGGTGATAGCAATCTTGTTGGGATCCACCTGTAAAACTTGCTGAGAAATTATATGACCTAGCACGGTCCCTTCAGTCATTGGGAATTCACATTTATCAAGACTGAGGGACAGGTTCATCTCAATAAAGTTGGCTAAAACTTTCCTCAAGTTAGTCAGAGCTTCTTGAAAGTTAGAACCATAAGGGGTAAAGTCATCCATATAGATTTCCACTGAATCATGAACCAGCTCAGCGAATATACTTAGTATTTCTCTCTGGAAAGTGGCAGGAGCGTTGCATAACCCAAAGGGAAGGACCCGGTAGGCAAAGGTACCCCATGGACAAGTGAAAGTAGACTTTTCTTGGTCTTCCGGGCTGATTTGGATTTGATTGTACCCGCTAAACCCATCTAGGAAGGAAATGAACTTCTTTCCTACCAGACCATCTAACACTTGATCTATGAAAGGCAAAGGGAAATGGTCCTTCTTAGTGGCTTTGTTAGGTTCTCGATAATCTACATAGATTCTCCATTTCTCGTTTTTCTTGGGCACAAGCACCAAAGGAGAAACCCACTCGTTGTTAGAGATGGGTTAGATGAATCCTGCATCGAGCAACTTTTGCAGTTCTTCTTTGAAAATGTCCTTAAGGCTGGATTCATCCTCCTTTGAGGTTGCCTGATTGGTTTACAATCCTCTTTAATGTAGATGTGATGGGTACAGATTGAAAGATGGACTCCTTTCATCTCCTTATAGCTCTAAGCAAAAGCATCCAAATGGTTGTTCAATAAGCTACATATCTCTTTCTCCTGAGAGGTGGATAGGGATGAGTTGATCTTCAAGGTTCTTTCAGGGCCAAATTCCACATTCTTAACTCAGAGAGAGGTCGGATCAGCCACATAGAGATCAACTAAAGCACTGGCTTGGGTTTTTTCCACCAACTCTTCTAATGGCAGCACACTGGGGGTTGGATTGTGAATCAAATTCTCAATAAGATCATCCTCGGTTTGAGGACCTCCCCTAGTGGCTTCCACCGTGCACAATGGTGCAGAGTAGACTTCATCCTCATCTTCCTCCTCCAACTAGAGGGGTAAGTCATGTTCTAGCAAAGGTTGGGCAGGAGGATATAAGACTTTCTGTTTGGACATATGCCCATTCTTGATGGTCATGCTCCCAGCTCGACAACTGATGTAAGCATCTGTAGTAGCTAACCAAGGCCTTCCCAAGATGAGGGGATACCCAGTGAGTTTTGCCTTTGGCTGAAGGACCAAGAAGTCAGCAGGGTACTCCCAGGAATCAATGGAGACCATGACATCTTCCACAATCCCCTTAGGAGTCACAATGGAGCGGTCTGCCAACTGCAGTATTGTTGAGGTCTTTCTTGGGGAACTCTGAAGGTTGAGTGTGAGCATAGTGTCCTTGGTCATTATGTTAATGGCAGCCCCTAGATAAATCAAAGTGTGGGGGATTATGGTGCCATTGATGTGGACATCGACTACAGGACTCCTAGGGTCCAGATATTTTGGACAGATTATTTGTCCCAACATCAGGTCAGACAGTTGTCCTATGACATTGATAGTTGGGGCGTCTCCCTTGCGCCTGCCTGGGTGCTTGAAACACTTCTCTTTGACCAACTTATTGTAGATTGGTACATCTTTTATGGCCTAGAGAAGTGGTATTTTCACACATAACTATTTAAGTTCTCCTAGAAGTTCAATTTCTTCTAGGTTTGGTTGTGTGGTTCCAGCTAGTCTCTCAGGAAAGGGTGGAATGGCTTTGGGTTCACTTTCCTGTTTCTCTTCCTCGTCCTCCTTAGGAGGAGGTTGGCTATCTGGGAGGACCTTCCCAGATCGTAGGTTGATCTCCTGAATCTCCACAACATAAGTAGGGCATGTGGTTTCTCGAGTATATACCTGCTAGGTCTGTTTGTTATTGGGGTTCGGGTTCGGTTGAGCAAGTATCTGGGGTTGTCTTGGAGGAGCAAGAGGTAATGGTTGTGGTTGAGCAGGTGGTGGAAGCAAAAGAGTGGGAGGAGAGTTGTATTGGGGCCTCCACCCTTGATGAGGTGCATTCCACTGAGGTTGTGGTTGAGTGTGAGAATGAAACGAGTGAGCAGCTGGTTGAGTATGGTATTGAGGAGGATATGACCAAGGAGGGGGTGTGGACCAGGAAGGATGAGCAGGGGGACCCCAAGAAGGCATGGAAGTGGCTTGATTGGGGTTGTAATAAGTCTGGGATGTCCCTTGCATTCCCTACTGGTAAGGTCTGGGTCCATGTGGTCTCCTTTGGTTCATGAAGTAGAGTGGTTCAGTGGCTCCTTCAGCCCCTTGGTACATAGCTTTAAATATGGGCAAGGAAGGGTACTAATTTGTAGGATGGTTTTCTTCACAGACAAAACACACTTCTACAGAGTGCAATGGACATTCGTTCTTAGGATTCTTTCTGGTGCACTTGGGACAAAAGATGGCCAAAGCCCTCTCGGCTTCCTCTTACTTCTTTTGGATTCGCAAGGTATCCATTTACATGGCAATGGTTTGTCTCATCTCGCTTTTGAAATCTTCCATCTGATTTGTAAACTCGTTTTTAAGGAATGAACTAGATAAGGGGGTATCGGCTAAGAGTTGACTTCCCCTACCTCTCTTTCTGGTTGTCCTAGAATGGTTTCTAAATACAGTCTTTATGTCATCATAAGGTAGCTGGTAGATGTCTCCCTCGGCCAACAAATGGAGGGTATCTAGAAGGTCTTCAAGGACTCCTCCGAGTAGAACCAACTTCAGAGATTCGGGTCAAGTGTGCACCTGGCCCTTTTATAACTGAGTTGAAACCTCTCTTCATAGTCTTCTAAAGATTCTTCACTTCCCATGGTCATTCAAAAGATTTCTTCTTTTGTATCCTTTGACCTACAATAGTCCCAGTATTTGTTTTTAATGGCTTGCTGCATTTGAGCCCAAGTTGTGATACTATTTCTAGTTAGCCCCATGAACCAGTGGAGTGGTGCATCCTTGAGGGTAGAAAGAAAGAGTTTCAACTTTTGCTCGTCTTCTACATAGTCATAAGTTCATAAAGGACAAAAAACTCAAACAAGAAGGTATCAGGGTCTTCCGTAGTCAATCCATGGAAGTGAGGTAAGGCTGAGGGATTAATGTTTTTCATTTTTGTGTCCCCATTGGTCTCTTAGATGGGAAAGGTACCTTCTACTCTCTCCCCATTTCCTCTACCATTTCTATTTTCAGCCATGGTCTCAGGAGGAATGGTTGCTTGCTCTTCTTCTGTTATAGGATCTTCGTATATCTCTGGAGGTTCACCTATAGGTTTTTCAGGATCACTGCCACGAAAGAAGAGAGAAGGGTGACTCAGTGATGTGGTGGGGGTGTTGGGTAGGAATTTTCCTGAATTGTCTCTGTTCCTACGAGGCATGAAATGAAATCTCTTTTTGGGGTGATTTTTGTTGTTGTTGTTGTTGTTTTTGTTTTTTTTGCTTGTACCTGCTAAAACTGAAATAGATTGAACTGCAACTAACTAAAATCTATCTTACTGAAATGAAAATGCAGAACTGAAATGAAAGTAGGAAATGACTAATCTATTTTGCTGAAATGAAATTGCATAAATAAAATGAAAGCAGGAAATGACTAATCTATTTTGCTGAAATGAAATTGCAGAATTGAAATAAAAGCAGGAAATGCTAATCTACGCTTGCTGAAATGAAATTGCGGAATTGAAATGAAAGCAAGAAATGTCTAACATATGCTTGCTGAAATGAAATTGCGGAACTGAAAGGAAACAACTACTCTACTCTTGCTGAAATAAACTACTTAGCAGAATGTTTGCAGTGGAAAATAGAACAAAAGCAGTATTCAAAAAATACTCTGACACTTCCCCGGCAACGGCGCCAAAAATATGGTGAGCTCCAGTATGGTAGCAATGATGTTGTAACTCATGGGACTCCCTACTTTACTTTTATCAAACCAGTAGTTCGTAACAAACTTGGAAGCGACGGTGCTATATGCACAAGTACTAGCTCTTACTGCAGGCTGTCACTAGATCAACTGGCACAAGTTCTCTAGGAGCTTAAGCCAACTTATATGAGTTCTTAGAAGAAGTTTTTAACTATGATGGATGAAAGCTAACTCAAAAGAGGCTAGTCTACTTGCAGAAAGAATGATGAAAGCCGAAAGGAAATGCAAACCCTAGCTTTACCGAATAACCCTACTTGTGCAAGAAAAGAGATGTACAACTACTGAAATGGATGCCATGGACTATTGTAGAGGTAAAATACATGTGTTTAAGCTACTTCTGAAGAAGAATATGGAAAAATCATCTTTTTGTATTTTTAAGCAATTTTATGCAGACTTATTATGCATGTGTTTTCGCTATTTTTGACTATGCAGAGGTTAATTGAAGAAAGGAAATGGAGTGGGTGTTTGCAGGGGGTTAGGAAGGTGTGGAGAGGGCCTAAGGGGTCCCTAGCACCCTTCTGGAGATTTCCTCCATGCTCAGATCTTGAAAAATCACTCGCGTTATCTTCTACTGGAGGCTGCAGGGGATCTACAGGAAATTCTACAGGAAGTTCTACAGGAATAGGCCGAAAGTGGTTTTTAGAGGATTGATGGTGGAAAAACGGTGGGGAAGTGGAAATGAAGGATGGATAAGTATGTGAAGAGGTGTAGGACATGGTAAATGAAGCTAAGGAGTGATGAATATGGTTGGATTTGTTTAAGGATGGAGAAAGCAATGTTGCACAAAAATGTAGAAATTATGGCAAGTTGGGAAAGTGTGGCGAGTAAAGGAAAGAAATATTGAGTGAGGGACTGGAGCAGGTTGTATGATGGAGGATGGATAGGTAGGAATGTATTACAGGTCCTCTACACACTACTTTCCAAAACTGATCCAAATAAAGGCTAAAAAACAAAGATCTATCTATTTTGACCTAATCTGCCCTTAAAAACCATAAATATGACGAACATAAGTTTATAGATAGAAAATCATGCAAGAGAGCTATGGAAACTAAGCAAGAACATATCTAAACATGGAAACACAATTGATATCAACTTTTCCAACTCAAAATCTAACACTAGCAATTGCATTGGAAGGCAAAAACAATGTTTTTGTGGCAGCAAGTGTACCTTGGTCTCAATTCATGATCCCAAGGAGGGAGAAATGAGATGAAGGACTGCTTGGTAGCTTTTTTGTGGATATTTTCTGTCACCAAACTGTCAAATCAACCTGAAGATGAACACCTATCTTAATCATAAAAAACAACCTAAGTAATGAAGCAAGATTTTAACCTAAATAACAAAAATTATTCTATGAATGCAAGAAAAACACATAAAAGTACAAAAAGGAGGTATTGGCACTTGGGTTGGGCCCAACCCCAAGAGCTATAGCTTCCCAAGAAAGAAAAGAGCTGGTGCAAAGCTGGTTTCATCTCCATTGATCAAAAAATAATTGTTACATCCCAAAAATTGTCTATAAGAAGAAGCTCGAAAATGTGTTGATACAGGGCTGTACTAAAGTGCGAAAATAGACTAAAAAATGACTAAACTACTAAGGCTTTAAGCCTTTCTACTTATGCAAACAAGGACCCCCAACAGTCCTCCTTAACTTTAGGAGCTTGGCTGCCCAAAACTGCAGTTAATCAACCACTTCACTAGACCTGCTCGGCTGCCCCTTGAAATCATCTTTGGTGGGCTGTAGAACTCCGAGCTGATGGTGGAGAACTCGAGGAAGGGGTCATTTAGTGCAGTAGACATCCCTCCTACAAATCCTCAGCCTTGTTTCCTCGTATTTGGCTGCCAATCTACTCATAAATGCCTGATCTTGGTCCAAAAATGTCCAAAAATCTGCAATAAGCACGTATTAGACCTTGTGGTAAAGTGACTATTCCCATTCACACAATTAACATAAATATATTCAAAAGCATGCATAAAACTATGGAGAATGGTGGATTAAATGAGAATATTAGGCAAAATGAGCCCATATAGTTACCCATTTCTGAGGCTCATCATCACCCCCCTGCTGAATGTGTTGCTCATCCTCTGAGCAACTAATCCAGTTCATCATCTTTGATTACTTTGATTTCCTCTCTGACATCCCAGGACTATGAGGTGATGTCATCTTCCCTATCATGAAATCCTGCCTTTCTGTCTACCTCCTCCCATTGTCTTTGCTCCTCTTCTTCCTTGATCCCTTCTAACAGCCCTAGCAGTAGTGGAGGGCTGAACTTAAGGCCAATCCAATTGGCTTTCAAGTTCTACATTGATTGTTTGTATAGGGGTACTCTTCTCATGGCCTCCCTCATTTTGGTTGGGGAGTGGTATTCTCTTATTTTCAGACTATGGGACAAGGTGTTCCATCTCCTTGTGCAAGCATGAATGCAATTATCACCAAACAATCTTTCCATGTCCTCAAAGTGAGCGATGGCCTGAGCCTGCCTTTCAACATAGTCAGGTGCGATGTGAGGGTTGTCTGTAAGGTACCGATGGGAATATATAAGAGTTGAGGGATCTTCTGGTTCTGCCTTGATTATAAGTGGCTCATTTAGTTCCCTGGCCATAATTTTCTGAATCTCTACTCCCCTCTTTTCCTCATGGCTTAACCAAGAAGCCATGGCCATGAGTTGCAGATCTCCTAATACTGTGTTTGGGTCCCATAGATTCATGTTAGGAAGCGCCAAGTTGTGTAAATAGAATTTTGCTAGCTTGGCCTTGTCTTCAGCTGAGCTACTGTTACACAATTGCAGAAATTGATTGTTACTCTAAAATGGAGTGGTGCCCCTTTGGGCCAATGTGTTAATTTGAAATTGCAACCATTGGTCTTTAAGGTATAATGCATAAGATTTAGTAGGTTGCCTACACTGTAAGGCTTCTACTGCCCAACTGGCTATGTAGGCCATTTGGGCTTCTTTTTCTTGCAACTGCTATTTTAAAACTTTTATTTCTCTTGCTACCTGAGACTCCTGTTCTTGCAGCAGTTTTGTTAACATCTCCACATTAGCTTGTAGCTCTCCCTCTTTCTGTTGTTTCTCGGCTGTTTCCTTGTCTGTTGGAGGCCCTTCTTACTGCTGCTGCCCTCCCAAAATGGACAGCCTATTTTCCTTATGGACTTCCTATAACTTCTTTTTTAGCAGCTCATTCTCCTCCTGTAGCTAGGCTCTTTTGCAGCTTTCTGTGTCTCACCATAGCCAATTCTCCCCTTAATTCTTTTAGCTTATCCTCCATGTGGCCTATGTCATCAACTCCTTTAGATTTGGCGATTTGCATCCATGTGTGTGTTCTGATCCATTCTTTCTCTAATTCGAAAAATAATGGTACAACAAATTTCTGTGGGATGATTTTCCCACCCTCCAACAGATTGTAATATGAGCCCAAATCAAGCTGAGGGGTAGGTTCAAGTATTTCTTTGGCCTTGCTCTCCCCCTGTGACTGTTTGGCTGCCTTCTCCTCCAATTCCTTAATCTCTTTTAACTTGGCTAGAGTTTCCTGTATAGATGTTTCAGCTTCTTGTAGAACTGCCTTTGAGTCCATCAACTTAATTTTCTCTTTCCACGTAGAGGTTTTAGGGCTTCCTATTTCATAGGTGATGGATATCTTGGAAGGAGACTCTTCCTTCTTTTTAGTGGGTGAGTCGTCAATGACAATTGGTTCTTTGGATAGTGGCTGATGTTTGCCCATTTTGATCCTTGTGCTTTTTCTGGCTTTAAAGTACATGGAGGTCTGCCTTTTCCTTTTTCTTTTTTGTTTTATAGGTGTGCTTAATGCAGCAAGCACAGCTTCTACCTCCCTTGCCAACATTTCAGGGGATTTCTCTTTCTGCTATTCTTTTTCTTCACTTCCTGTAGAAATCTCTATGCCCCCTATTTCTGCTTGTGTCCCTGATATCTCAGGGTGTCTATTCTTTCTCTTGCTGGCTACCTGCCTTGGCTGTGGCAGCCTTCTTTTGGGCTTTCTTGGTCTTTTTCTTTCCAATTTTTGTCCTTTTTCCTTTCTCTATTTTTGTTGTTTTCTCCTTTTCTGTCTTAGTTTTAGCAGTTTTGTCAAATTCCTCTTTTTCCTTTTGTTCTTCCTCTGTTTTACCCTCTGCTTGAATGTCCTGTGCTTCCTCATCAATGTTCTTCTCAATTTCTTCAGTTTGCTCCCCCTCATCACTGCTGGATGGGTTGATGTTCTCAGCCAAAGTTCTGATGTTATCATCCCTGGACCTATTTATGAAGATTTACCAAGTTATGGAAACAGTATAGGTGTGTAAAGCATCTTCCACCAATAGTTTGATGAGTCCATGGTGGGCTAATTGATTTGGAACTCCTACATTTAGCTTTGTACCACATTCAATTAAAGACTGAAGGAGGAAATATGGGATGCTCAGTTTCTTAGCTGGAGGCAAGTCCATCCCATACCTCAATTCATGTAGCAACCTGAAATGATAACCATAAATGATGCTAAACCTCCCTTCACATGTGATATACTTCATTATTTGATAACTGACTTCACTCCAGAGAGGAGGCAAGCTTGTCCTTCTGACCCCGTTTTTGTCTTCTACAGGATGCTCCTCAGGCAGAAAAAATGTTTTCTTAGCCACTTGTCCCAATGACTTCTCCTCTTTGCTCCAAGGGAGCCCCAATGGTAAACCGGTAATTCTACTGATGAAATCAGGGGTAAGTTCTAGGGTCAAACCCCTAAAACTAACTGTGGCATGTGTCTTCGAATGTGGTCTCAAGGATATCAAAAACTCTTCAGTCACCTCCTCATCATAACCCTGAATTTTGTCAAAGAAGGATATCCAGTTTGCCCTGGTGAAAAGGTCCACCACCTCAGGGTGTTCATACAATTTGCTAGAGTTTAAGGGTTCTTTCCTCATGAATCCTCCTGGCATGGTGTTGAGTTTGTGTTTTAACCAACAAAGAAAATGCTCAGGTGGGAAAACAGTCAATCACTGAAACAGAGGATAGCTGAATTCGGTTTTTTCTGAACCCAAGAAGGAATTTCTCATGTACTCCTTACAATATCAAATGGCAATAATTCCCTGTTTGAAAACTGCTGTCACCTTGAATTTTACTGTCTGTTTATGAAAATAATTTTCTTTTTGCAGAACAGAGCATAAGGACACAGGGTCTTTTCTCAACACATAGATAGATATGTAAATTTGATTTTTTTTTCACACACACACGGGCTGGCCTCTACTACTGCATGTATCTTCCTTACAGGAGAAATTGAAAAATGATGAGGAGATTTTGGATGCAGAGAAAAAACTGGGTAAACTCAGTGAAATATGCAGACAGAGTTTCACTTTTTTTCTCAATGCACGGGCAAACTTTTACTCTCATTTTTCAATCTAATGCCATGTTCAGTTCACCACCTTACACAAACAAGTCATGCACAGAGAATTTTTCCCGAGCCTACCTCGTTTTGAGCTTGAAATTCGACGAAAATTCCGGGTTTTCCTTCTGTAGAGCGGTTCTCTGCTTTTCCTATAGAACCCTTCCTGTAGAAGTCACCCGACTCCTGTAGAAGGAAACTGTGCTTCCTGTAGAGTTTGATAGGCGGGAGATTTTTGAGAAACAGGTAGAAATCTGGTGGAGGATGACTTGTTAGCTGCTCTGGAAGTGGTGGATGCGTACTCCAGTCGAGAATGTCATGAGTGCAGAATGAACAAAGGGTGGTGAATGTTGTAACTGAGCTGTTTTTTATTGCATGCGTGATTCGTGGTGAGGTGATGAGGTGGCCGGATCGGACCGTTGATCCTACGTCACAACCATAATGTTTTTGCATGCCATCTGACCGCCATTACCTCCCTTACTCCCGTTATCTGTCGCGTCCACTACCAGTCCCGAATATTTCGTCTTGAATGGACATTCCACAGGTGCTGGCTGCGTATCTGATCAACAGTTTTGAACTTGACGGGGCTTGTTTGGATTCCACGAGGACGTGTAACTGACCGAGGGTGGCCAGTTAACTAGCCACCGATTCCATTCAATCCGAACCATTCCCATAATCACGCAGCCTTGAAATATGATTCATGTAATTGCGGAATAGGTTTAGGCACTTACCTGTGTAGTCGCGGCCGTGTTATGCACATTTCAGATTTTGGAACCCATTTCTTCATTGTTGTTGCTGCTTGCGTTCTGCATGCTCAACCTTGAACTATTGTTGATGCTTACACGTTCAAACAGAGCTCCATGCATGTTTCGTATGTTGTACCTTGCTTTCCCTGGTTCTGTAGTATGTTTTTCAGAGGGATCAACTGCTACAGGAATCCTGTAGGATTTCCTGTAGCTGCTTCTCCTTCTGAGATTCAAGCTAAAATGAGTAGGGCTACAACTGCTGACGAGGGTCTCGGCTGACAAGGAATCTCAGCTAGAGGGTATCAGGTATGGTGAGTAAAAGACTCGTATTTTGATTTGTCATTAAAATTTTGTTTGTAGCATGAAAAATAGGGTTTTTTTGTGTGTGACTTTGCAGGGGCATGAAAACGAGTGGAATGGAGGTGTACAGAGATGGAAAAGGGTGACATATGGCGAGAGATGGAGGCAGGGAGGTTTATTGGCCTCATAGATAGATTTCTAACTCTCGGGTCCTCTTCTGAGATCGATTTTGGTATGTCTGAAGTTTCTATAGGATCCTCCTGTAGAAGATACAGAGCTTCTTGTAGGATGTGGAATTTCGGACCAAATGAGACCAGATCTTGGGAAATGGTAGCGATGATGGAGGAATGGGTTGTGAGGGATGGATGCATCTTGGTCATGTCCTCTATTTTTGTCTTGCACGATCCTTCTTGCAACCTGCAATGACCTTCCTGCAACCTGCAATTTTTTTTTTTCTCTCAGATAGCTGGGGCACCTCCAAGAGTTTTTCACCCAAGGATTTTTTATTTTTTATTTTTTTAATGTAGGTGGAGTGGAGATAGGAACCTACTCCATTACCAATATTGATTTGCCAAGAGTCTCAATGAACTCCTGCTTGGAAAGGGGCTTCTTGTAGATTTTCAATCTATGCCCATTGACGAGCATGGGGATGGCTTCTTTAACAATGGTCCGAATAAGGACTGAACCATTGTCATTGCATGTTTCCACTATATATGGTCCCAGCCATCTTGTCCTCAGCTTTCCTTTGAAATCCTTGTACCTTGAATCATATAACAACGCCCAATCTCCTGGCTAAAATTGCTTCTCTTTGAGGTGTTGGTCATGCCATATCTTTCTTCGAAGTTGGATTACCTCTGAGTGGAGAAGGGCCTGCATTCTTTGTTCATCTAATCCATTCAGCTGAAGAAATCTTTCCTGTTGTGCATGGCTGAGATCTAGGTCCAGCTGAGCTGCCAACCTCAATCTGTTATATTCAAATTCTTTGGAGAACAAAGCCTTCTTCCCGTAGACCAGCTCATAGGGTGTGAAACCTGTTGTAGTTTTCCAAGTAGTATTATAGGCCCAGGTGGCCTCAACCAAGCGATCTACCCAATCTTTTCTGTTGTTGTTCACTACCTTAGTCAAAATCCCTTCCAGAGCTTTGTTAGTAACTTCCACCTGTCCATTTGCTTACGGATGATAAGGGGTGGACATTTTGTGCTTAATCTTGTGATGAGTGAGTAGGTCTTCAATCAGGTTAGAGTTAAATTGACTTCCTTGATCTGTGACTAATTCTCTTAGGTAGCCAAATTTGTAGAATATATTTTCCCTCAAAAACTCAGCTACTTTTTCTTCTATTGTTGCTTTGATTGCCTTTGTTTCCACCCACTTTGTCAGGTAATCTGTGCACACAATGATATAGGACTTCTGTTTTGAAGGAGGGTTGATAGGACCCACAAAGTCCATGCCCCACTTCTCAAATGGCTCGAAAGTCACCTGAGGTTGCAAGGGCATCTCATCCTTTGGAGTAGGTTTCCCCTTCTTTTGACATCTATCACATTGGTTGATGTATCTCCTGACATATTGATGAAGAGTGGGCCAACAGTATACTGCGTGTAGAATTTTGAAGGCGGTTCTCTTTGCTGCAAAGTGGCCTCCACAGGGCCCATCATGACAGGTTAGGAGGATGTCAAAAACTTCCTCCTCCCTGACACATTGCCTCAAAATCTGATCTGGGCCAAGCTTAAAAAGATTGCCCCCAATCCAAGTGAATGGGGCACTTTTCCTCACGATCTTGCTCTTCTCTTTTGAGGATAGGTATGGCGGAAACTATGCTGAAACCAAATAATTTGCTATATCAGCAAACCATGGAGAGAGTACTAAAATAGAAAACAGGTGTTCATCTGGCATTTGATCATCCACCATCCCTTCTTCACCTGCAGGCAAATCTAGTCTAGACAGAAAATCAGCAACAACATTTTCCTTACCTGGCTTATCAACAATGGTCAAATCAAATTGCTACAATAAAAGTAACCATCTAATGATACAAGCATTTACATCAGGTTTGTTCATCAAATACCTAATTGCAGCATGATCAGTATGCACGAATGTTTGATATCCAGTGATGTAGTGTCTGAACTTGTTTAGGGAATGGACTATAGCTAGCAGCTCTTTCTCAGTTACAGTATAGTTTAACTCTGCCTTGGACAGGTTTTTACTAATAAAATATATAGCATACGGTAGCTTCTCCTCAGCTTGTCCTAAGGCTGCTCCTATGGTTTTGTTCGAGGCATTTGTGTGAATGTGGAAAGGTAAGGCCCAGTTTGGACCTCTCAAGATTGGGGCAGTTATCAGCTTACCTTTCAAAGCATCCAGAGCCTCTTGACAGTTGTCAGTCCACATGAACTCAGCATCCTTTCCCAAAAGACCAAACAATGGAGAGGCTATCTTACTGAAATCTTTAATGAATCTTCTATAATATCATGGTAAGCCTAGAAAAATCCTAACATCTCTTACCTTTTGAGGAGGTGGGACCCTTTGGATGATAGCAATCTTGTTGGTATCCACTTGTAAACCTTGCTGAGAAATTGTATGACCTAGCATGGTCCCTTCAGTCATTAGGAATTCACATTTATCAAGTCTGAGGGATAGGTTCATCTCAATACACTTGGCTAAAACTTTTCTCAGGTTAGTCAGAGCTTCTTAGAAGTTAGAACCATAAGGGGTAAAGTCATCCATATATATTTCCACTGAATCATGAACCAACTCAGCGAATATACTCAGTATTTCTCTGTGGAAAGTGGCAGGAGCATTGCATAACCCAAAGGGAAGGTCCCGGTAGGCAAAGGTACCCCATGGACAAGTGAAAGTAGTCTTATCTTGGTCTTCCAGGCTGATTTGGATTTGATTGTACCCGCTAAACCCATCTAGGAAGGAAAAGAACTTCTTCCCTGCCAGGCCATCTAACACTTGATCTATGAAAGGTAAAGGGAAATGGTCCTTCTTGGTGGCTTTTTTAAGTTCTCGATAATCTACACAGATTCTCCACTTCCCATTTTTCTTGGGCACAAGCACCAAAGGAGAAACCCACTCGCTATTAAAGATGGGGTAGACGAATCCTGCATCCAACAACTTTTGCAGTTCTTCTTTCACAATGTCCTTAAGGGCTGGATTCATCCTCCTTTGAGGCTACCTGACTGGTTTATAATCCTCTTTAATGTAGATCTGATGGGTACAGACTGAAGGATGGACTCCTTTCATCTCCTCATAGCTCCAAGCAAAAGCATCCAAATGGTTGTTCAATACGCTACACAGCTGTTTCTCCTGAGAGGTGGATAGGGATGAGTTGATCTTTAAGGTTCTTTCAGGGCCAAATTCCACATTCTTAACTCGGAGAGAGGTCGGATCAGCCACACAGAGATCAACTAAAGCACTGGTTTGGGTTTTTTCCACCAACTCTTCTAATGGCAACACACTAGGGGGTTGATTTTGAATCAAATTCTTAATAAGATCATCCTCGGTTTGAGGACCTCCCTAGTGGCTTCCACCGTGCACAATGGTGCAGAGTAGACTTCATCCTAATCTTCCTCCTCCAACCAGATGGGTAAGTCATGTTATAGCAGAGGTTGGGCAGGAGGATATAAGACTACTTGTTTAGACATATGCCCATTTTTGATGGTCATGCTCCCAGCTCGACAACTGATGTAAGCATCTGTAGAAGCTAACCAAGGCCTTCCCAAGATGAGGGGATACCTAGTGAGTTTTGCCTTTGGCTGAAGGACCAAGAAGTCAGCAGGGTGCTCCTAGGAACCAATGGAGACCATGACATCATCCACAATCCCCTCAGGAGTCATAGTGGAGCAGTCTGCCAACTGCAGTACTGTTGAGGTCTTTCTTCGGGAATTCTGAAGGTTGAGTTTGAGCATAGTGTCCCTGGTCATTACGTTAATGGCAGCCCCTAGATAAATCAAAGTGTGGGGGATTATGGTGCCATTGATGTGGACATCGAATACAGGACTCCCAAGGTCCAAATATTTTGGACAGATTATTTGTTCCAATATCATGTCGGACAGTTGTCCTATGACATTGATAGTTGGGGCATCTCCCTTGCGCCTTCCTGGGTGCCTGAAACACTTCTCTTTGATCAACTTATTGTAGATTGGTACATCTTTTATGGCCTAGAGAAGTAGTATTTTCACACATAACTATTTAAGTTCTCCTAGAAGTTCATTTTTTTCTGGGTTTGGTTGTGTGGTTCCAGTTAGTCTCTCAGGAAAGGGTGGAATGGCTTTGGGTTCAATTTCCTATTTCTCTTCCTCGTCCTCCTTAGGAGGAGGTTGGCTATCTGGGAGGACCTTCCTAGATCGTAGGTTGATCTCCTAAATCTCCACAGCATAGGTAGGGCATGTGGTTTCTCCAGTATATACCTGTTGGGCATGTCTGTTATTAGGGTTCGGGTTCGGTTGAGCAAGTATCTGGGGTTGTCTTGGAGGAGCAGGAGGTAATGGTTGTGGTTGAGCAGGTGGTGGAGGAAAAAGAGCTGGAGGAGAGTTGTATTAGGGCCTCCACCCCTAATGAGGTGCATTCCATTGAGGTTGTAGCTGAGTGTGAGAATGAAACGAGTGAGTAGCTGGTTGAGTATGGTATTGAGGAGGATATGACCAAGGAGGGGGTGTGGACTAGGAAGGATGAGCAGGGGGACCCCAAGAAGGCATGGAAGTGGCTTGATTGGGGTTGTAATAAGTTTGGGATTTCCCATGCATTCCCTGCTGGTAAGGTCTGGGTCCATGTGGTCTGCTTTGGTTCATGAAGTAGAGTGGTTCAGTGGCTCCTTCAGCCCCTTGGTACATAGCTTTAAATCCGGGCAAGGAAGGGCACTGATTTGTAGGATGGTCTTCTTCACAGAAAAAACACACTTCTACAGAGTGCAATGGACATTCGTTCCTAGGATGCTTTCTAGTGCACCTGGGACAGAAGATGGCCAAAGCCCTCTCGGCTTCCTCTTGCTTCTTTTGGATTCGCAAGGTATCCATTTACATGGCAATGGTCTGTCTCATCTCACTTTTGAAATCTTCCATCTGATTTGCAAACTCGTTTTTAAGGAATGAACTAGATAAGGGGGTACTAGCTAAGAGTTGACTTCCCCTACCTCTCTTTCTAGCTGCCCTAGAATGGTTTCTAAATACAGTCTTTATGTCATCATAAGGTAGCTGGTAGGTGTCTCCCCCGGCCAACAAATGGAGGGTATCTAGAATGTCTCAAGGGTATCAGGGTCTTCAGTAGTCAATCCATGGAAGTGAGGTAAGGCTGAGGGACTGATGTTTTTCATTTTTGTGTCCCCATTGGTCTCTCGGATGGGAAAGGTACCTTATAGTCTCTCCCCATTTCCTCTACTGTTTCTATTTTCAGCAAGGGTCTCAGGAGGAATGGTTGCTTGCTCTTCTTCTATTATAGGATCTTCGTATATCTCTGGAGGTTCACCTATAGGTTCTTCAGGATCACTGCCACCAAGAAGAGAGAAGGGTGACTCTTGATGTGGTGGGGGTGTTGGGTAGGAATTTTCCTGAATTGTCTCTGTTCCTACGAGGCATGAAATGAAATCTCTTTTTTGGGCGATTTTTGTTGTTTTGTTATTGTTGTTGTTGTTTTTTTTTTTGCTTGTACCTGCAAAAACTGAAATAGATTGAACTGAAACTAACTAAAATCTATCTTGCTGAAATGAAAATGTAGAACTGAAATGAAAGCAGGAAAGGATTAATCTATTTCGCTAAAATGAAATGAAAGCAGCAAATGACTAATCTATTTTGCTGAAATGAAATTGCAGAATTGAAATGAAAGCAGGAAATGCTAATCTACGCTTGCTGAAATGAAATTGCAGAATTGAAATGAAAGTAGGAAATTTCTAACCTACGCTTGCTGAATTGAAATTGTGGAATTGAAAGGAAACAACTACTCTACTCTTGCTGAAATAAACTACCTAGCAGAATGTTTGCAATGGAAAATAGAACAAAAGCATTGACTAGAACAAAAGCAGTAATCACAAAATACTCAGACGCTTCCCCGACAATGGCGCCAAAAATATGGTGAGCTTCAGTATTGCATCAATGATGCTGCAACTCCTGGGACTCCCTACTTTACTTTTATCAACCCGGTTGTTCGTAACAAACTTGGAAGCGACGGTGCTATATGCACAAGTATTAGCTCTTACTGTAGGTTGTCCCTTGATCAGCTGGCACAAGTTCGCTAGGAGCTTAAGCCAACTTCTATGAATGCTTAGAAGAAGCTTTTAACTGTGATGGATGGAAGCTAACTTAAAAGAGGCTAGTCTACTTGCAGAAAGAATGATGAAAGCCGAAAGGAAATGCAAACCCTTGCTTTACCGACTAACCCTACTTGTGCAAGAAAAGAGATGTACAACTACTGAAATGGATGCCATGGACTATTTCAAAGGTAAAATACATGTTTTTAAGCTACTTCTAAAGAAGAATATGGAGAAATCATCTTTTCGTATCTTTAAGCAATTTTATGCAAACTTATTATGCATGTGTTTTCACTATTTTTGACTATGCAGAGGTTGATTAGCGAAAGGAAATGGAGTGGGTTTTTGCAGGGGGTTAGGAAGGTGTGGAGAGGACCTAAGGGGTCCCTAGCACCCTTCTAGAGATTTTCTCCGCGCTCAGATCTTGTAAAATCGTTCGCGTTATTTTCTATAGGAGGCTGCATGGGATCTACAGGAAATTCTACAGGAAGTTCTACAGGAACAAGCCGAAAGTGGTTTTTAGAGGATTGATGGTGGAAAAATGGTGGGGAAGTGGAAATGAAGGATGGATAAGGATGTTAAGAGGTGTAGGACCTGGTAAATGAAGCTAAGGAGTGATGAAGATGGTTGGATTTGTTCAAGGATGGAGAAAGCAATGTTGCACAAAAATGTAGAAATTAGGGCAAGTTGGGAAAGTGTGGCGAATGAAGGAAAGAAAAATTGAGTGAGGGACTGGAGGAGGTTGTATGATGGAGGAATGGTAGGTAGGAATGTATTACAAGTGCTCTCCACACTACTTTCCAAAACTGATCCAAACAAAGGCTAAAAAACAGAGATCTATCTATTTTGACCTAATCTGCCCTTAAAAACCAGAAATATGATGAACAAAAGTTTATAGACAGAAAATCATGCAAGAGAGCTATGGAAACTAAGCAAGAACAGATCTAAACATGGAAACACAATTGATATCAACTTTTCCAACTCAAAATCTAACACTAGCAATTGCATTGGAAGGCAAAAACAATGTTTTTGTGGCAGCAAGTGTACCTTGGTCTCAATTCATGATCCCAAGGAGGGAGAAATGAGATCAAGGACTGCTTGGTAGCCCTTTTGTGGATCTTTTCTATTACCAAACTGTCAAATCAACCTAAAGCATGAACAACTATCTTAATCATCAAAAACAACCTAAGTAATGAAGCAAGATTTTAACCTAAATAACAGAAATTATTCTATGAATGCAAGAAAAACACATAAAAGTACACAAAGGAGGTACTGGCACTTGGGTTGGGCCCAACCCCAAGAGCTACAGCCTCCTAAGAAAGGTTAGAGTTGGTGCAAACCTTGTTTCATCTGCATTGATAAAAAAATAATAGTTACATCCCAAAAACTGTCTACAAGAAGAAGCTCGAAAATGTGCTGATACAGGGCTGCACTAAAGTGCGAAAATAGACTAACAAATGACTAAACTACCAAGGCTTGAAGCCTTCCTACTTATGAAAATGAGGACCCCCAACAGTCCTCCTTAACTTTAGGAGCTTGGCTATCCAAAACTGCAGTTAATGAGCCACTTCACTAGAATTGCTCGGCTGCCCCTTGAAATCATCTTTGGTAGGCTGTAGAACTCCGAGCTGATGGTGGAGAACTCGAGGAAGGGGTCATTTAGTGCAGTAGACATCCCTCCTACAAATTCTCAGCCTTGTTTCCTCGTATTTGGCTGCCAATCTACTCATAAATGCCTGATCTTGTTCCAAAAATATCCAAAAATCTGCAATAAGCACGTATTAGACCTTGTGGTAAAGTGACTATTCCCATTCAGACAATTAACATAAATATATTCAAAAGCATGCATAAAACTATGGAGAATGGTGGATTAAATGAGAATATTACGCAAAATGAGCCCATATAGTTACCCATTTCTAGGGCTCGTCAGCAGTGACGATTAATCTTGAAACTCAACAGAACATTGCCGATTTAAAAGCCCAAGCTAATGAACTTCGAAGAGAGGTCACGACTGAGGAAGTCGACGCCAATTTCGGATAGATTCCAGATCTTGCCCTCACCCGAGCGCGTGAAAACTTCTATGTACGAATTATCGAAACATGGTGGCAAATGAAAACCGTCATGGGGTTAGCGATGTAGGAGCAGGAGGAGCGCACCAAGTCACTCGAAACAAGGATTGACAATCTGACTGAGAAGTTTTTAATTTTTGTCGAAGCCATCCCAACACTACCTATTTATAACTTGGGACACACCAAAATACACTGTTATAAGGAAGAAGTCGATGGCGAAGGTCCATTATGCTGCTGAAGACTCCCCAAGCATCAAGAAAGAGGCCGCTAGGGCCTCTACTAATCGTTCGAACACCACCGTGCAATAGGAGGGTAGCTCTTAGGAGGCTCCCATTTGTCTGGATGAAGATCTGGTAACCACCAACCAGGATTGACTTCGACAACCTCCTTTTTGTCTCTCTTCCTCTGTAGAGGACTGTCTGTCGCGAAGGAAAATGACTCACGCCTTGTCTGCTTCGCTATGGATTTTTTCTATTCTCTCTGTTTCTATACTCTCTGTTTTGAGAATGATGTAAAGAGGGTTCTACATTGTTTCCACCTATGGACTCAAAACCCAGTTTGCCAAGGTTGCATTGTAAAAAATATAATATCATGGGCATTTCAAGGATTTCTGTTGGGTCTTGTGTCGGGCTCTCTCTCCCACACAACCCAAACAATGCAATTTGTCAGTTCCTTTAGTAATATATTTTATCTTACTCACAAAAGAAAAAACTAGAACCCGATCCATGTCTTCTTCTAAAAGATTCTCACCGTGACTTAATTAATACCCTTTAATTAATCAGATTTCCTAAGTTTAGACTTAGGAACCATTAAAAAAGTATTAATTATTTTAATTAAGTCCTCTCTAGGTGGGATTTCCATAAGCAATTTTTTGTGTTTTGGAGAATACATGTATTCTAGCCTCTCCAGCAAATTTCATGGCTCGAACACATCTGATGCTACAAAAACTAATAGTGATCAGGTGATCAATTTTATGTTGAAAAATGAAAGTGCCCAGAACTTCTTGAAACCAACGCCAAATCGAGGTGCCTGTCGTTCTGAATCCAACGATGTTCATTTCACCTCAATCCGACACCAAATGCTTAAGTTATTGTCTGCTGACTGTTTTCTCAAACATGCAAAAAAATGGCAATTGGCCATTTGACTGTGTTTTTGGGTTGTTAGGGCTAGTGGTGGGCTACGACTTGGCCTCTCCAGGTTGCTCAAAATTTTAATGACTTTTGATTGATGGAGTTGTAGCCGAATAACTGGGAGCGACGTCAGAAAATGTATGACTGCCACGTGGCCTCCCCAAGGCATAACAAAATTATGGTAAAGTGTTGGATGGGCACCGCAAGAATCGAACAAGAGACCTCCCACCAAGCGTCAGGGAGACCTACCATTAGTCTGCGTGATGTTCCTTGTTAACCATCGTGCTAATGCACTATATAAAGTTTGTGTGCATTGCCATTGGGGGAAGGGGCCAGGGCTAAGCCCTTGCCCCTGACAACCCCACGCCCACGGGATTATAGGCAAGTGGCACCACGCGCTAGGGCTTAGTCCTAGCCCAAGGTCTTGGCGACCACAAAAATACACCACAAATTCACAGACATAACCACGAAAACCTGACAAATGAGGGGGCTAAGTTTAGGTCCAAACCCTTGGTTGTTTGACAAGCATGTGCCCAAGGTGGGATGCAGAGTGCGCTCAGCGCCAAGGCGCTTTGACGGGGAGCCAGCCCATGGCCTTTGGACCCTTATACAACCATAATGTGGAGGATACAAGGCACTTGGCGGAGGCACTATGATGTGGGGGCCAACCCTAGGTCTAATGGACCATATGTGACCACGCACCAGAGAAAGTTGGCAGCCCAGTGGGAAGGGTGGGTAGTTAGCCTGGCCCTCGGCTCATGGTGACATATAACCTTTTGCCTAGGTTTTAAGGGGCTTAACTAGTGAGGATGGGTGTTAAGGCCCAACCCTCAATCCCATGCGTCCATATAAGTTGGTTTTTTTATCTCAAGGCGTTAGAGGCTAAATTAATGGTCCAACAAAATTCATCGACAGAGGGTGGAATTGTCGCTCCTTCAGCGGTTTTCAGGGTGGATTTGTTGGACAGTTAGCCAGAAGGGCGAATTTATAGGATGGTTAATAGTCAAGTTCATAGGAGACCTTGGAAGCTCATAACATTGGAGTTTTTATCCAAATGGAGCTCTGAAATTGTTTGCTTAGGGGTTTTTGGATGTTCTGAATCCATTGGTAACCTCTAATTTCTTATTTTAGTACATATACAAGATCTTTTTCAGGCTTTAGAGTAAAGGTGTATGGATCAGTCAGGGTTTGGAAGCAATTCTGGGAGGTATTTGGGCAAGGAGAAGACCTTGTAGGGGTATTCTCACTTATAGAAGGCTATTGTAGCAACGATAACCAATAGGGTTTAGCTAGAATTTAACTTCTCTTAATATGAAGTTTTGATTATGTGCTTCAATGTGGAATTGAAGGGTTCACATTATGTTTTTAGCTTATTTAAGTTGAAGTATGTCATCTTTGAAGGAGAGATTTTGAGTTGTTACTGTTGTGAGAGTTCTTTGTAGGAGAACATTACCTTGTAAGGGTAATAGCCATATATTTACCTGCAGTAAATGCTTATATACTTGATTGATACTGAATATATGATTGGTTTAGTCATGTTGACAAGCCCGAAGATGTAGCCCAAGAGGGGTGAACACCATCAACAAACAATGTTTGTCTTGCTCTTCTTTATGCCTTCATGGATTATGTGTATTATGTTCATTAAATTCAGTTACATATAAAGAATAATTCATGTTTGAAGAGACATTGAATAAACTTGTTGTTTCAAGGCCCATTTTTAACCTTGAAAATCATTTACATGGTCCTAAGTTTTTGTTTTATTTGATTTTGGAAAAGAGGAAGAAATCACCTAATCCAATTTCAAATTAGTTTGGTATCAGAGAACCAGTTGGACAAGTTGCAAAATGGGAACCAAAATGAATCTCCAAGAGCTAGAGGAGCATAATTTATCTCTTCATATGGAGAACATAGAATTGAAAGGGATGTTGGAGATAGCTGAAGAGGAGAAGAGGCACATGCACTTTGTATTGCAACAACTTCTTGAAGAGCAAGTTGCAGAAAGTTCAACTCCTGCACCAGCAAGGGAAACCTTTATAATGAGGCCAACATGTGGTCATGGTTCAAATAGTGATTTTGGACCATATGTGGAAGATGTTGCATGTACATTTTGCAAACATCTTCAAGAATCACACCATATGCCAATGGATAAGAGTGGGGGGCTAAAGTCATCTAGAAGTTGGCCATCATCATCATCATTAAAAGTTGACAAGATAAATGAAAAAATTATGGAGGTAATTAGTATATCAAGTTCCACTCCTTCCATTTTCATGCATAAAAAGTTTTTTGCAGCATTTGAGCAACATACCAAGGGCATAGGTATGAATTTGCTTTCCAAGATGGGATATGAAGTTGGAGGTCTTGGGAAAAATGGTTAAGGTATTACCAATCCAATTATGGTTGAGGAGAGACCGAAGTATATGGGATTGGGATACGGTCGAAAGGAGTTTGGAGAATGCTCAAAACAACTTGAGGTACATCAAACATCTTAGCATGAGTGTTGGGTTGTGTGATATTCTTTCCACGACTAGTCCACATAGTTAACCGGGGGGTTAGGAGGGGGGCGGAGCCCCCCCTTCGTTGCGCCGATTGCGTAGCGGGGGAGTCATAGGGGGTTTGAGGGGTGCAGGTAACCCCACAAATTTTGGTTTTGGACCTTATGTTAGGTTGGGCGGACCTACCTATGGTTTTGTGCATGATTTTCGCACATGGTTTTGGACGCGATGGTTTTCGATCCATGGTTTTGGACATGATGGTTTTCGGTTCATGGTATTGGATGCTTAGGCACGTATATATATGTATTGTAACATTGAAAGGAAAATAATGAAAAATCAAGCTGGTAGTCCTGGTTTTGGGATCCAGGGGAAAATCTTTGTGTATATGTGTTTTATGTGTTATGCTCTCGCATTGTTTATTTTCTGGGTTTTAGAATTCGTATGCAAGTAATTTCTGTACGAGGTTAAAACCTACATTTGGTATCAGAGTTGTTTTGGCTTCAAGGGGACGCCTTTGTTACTGAGGGGTTTCGCTCGGGCCTGTGTTAGACCTTGTTCAGTGGGAGATCTGCGAGATCGATTCTGGTGTTGAAAGAAGATGGTGAGCAGTGGAAAGATAGAGATCAAGAAATTTAATGGTCAGAGTTTTGAGTTGTGGAAACTCAAGATGGAGGATCTGTTGGTGGATAAAGATCAGTGGATCGCAGTAGATCCAGGTACTAAACCAACCGGAGTGTCCGATGAAGAATGGAAGAAGTTGGATCGGAAGGCTAAGAGCACAATACGATTGTCTGTCTTAGATTCAGTATTGCTGAATGTATCAGGGGAAGCTACAGCGAAGGCTTTGTGGGACAAGTTAGGGACTTTGTAACAATCTAAGTCTTTGGTGAATAAACTGTTCCTACAGAAAAAGTTGTATAACCTGAGGATGAAAGATGGGAACTCAGTGACAGAGCATCTGAACGCATTTAATACAGTGGTAAGTTAGTTATTATCTGTTGATATTAAAATTTCAGATGAAGATAAGGAAATCAGTTTGTTGTGTTCTCTACTAGATTTGTGGGATAGTCTGGTTATTGCAATAAGTAGCAATGCAACTATCTTGCAGTTTGATGAAATAGTCTCATCCTTGTTAACGGAGGATATGAGAAGGAAAAATATGGAGAACCAGAATGGTGATGCCTTGTATGTATGAGGACGGTCCTAGAACAGAAACAAAAATAAGTCATTGAGTGGGAGATCTAAATCTAGAGGGAGATCTAAATCTTGAGGAAAACCTGTAAAGGTAGTGTGCTGGAAATGCAGAAAGGAAGGGCACTACAAAAGGGACTATAAATCTAAAGCTCTTGATAAAGAAAAGGGATCTGATGATGCTCCCTATGCGGAAGCAAAAACCACCTCAGATGAAGGTGGGGATGTGTACTTGGCTTCTTCAAGTACACATGTAGATCATGAGGCATCGTTGATTGACTCAGGTGCATCCTTTCACTTCACTCCCCATAGAGAGTGGTTCCGTGAGTATGATAAATACGATGGTGGTGATGTCTTCTTAGGGTATGATAGGAAGGCTAGAATCATCGGTCACGGAAAAGTAAAGTTGAAGTTGCAAGGTGGAAGGGTTAGAACACTTCCGGGTGTTCTGCATATTCCTACATTAGCCAGAAATCTAATTTCTGTAAGAAAGTTGGATGATGCAGGTGTAAAAACAGTGTTCGTGCAGGATACCTGCAAGATGGTTTGGGGGGCACTGGTATTGATGCAGGGAGTTCGAATTGGAACTCTGTACAAGCTACAAGGTAGCACCGTTGTTGATGGGTGCAACAGTTCTATGGTTCTTGAAAGTGGAGCAGAAAATCTAGTGGTCTCTAGAGAGAAGACCATGCTGTGGCATCAAAGGCTTGGACATATTGGAGAGAAGGGCCTTCGAATAATTCATGGTAAAGGTATGATAGAAGGTATGAGTAATAGCTCTCTGATTTTGATTTCTGTGAAAATTGTGTATGTGGGAAGCAGAATCGGGTGAATTTCCCCTCTAGTGGTAAGAGGGTGAAACAGATAATAGAGCTTGTGCACAGTTATGTGTTTGGACCTGTGAAGGTTCCATCACTGGGTAAGTCTGTGTACTATGTATCATTTATAGATGACTTCTCAAGGAATACATGGATATATTTCCTTAAGAAGAAATTTGAAGTCTTTGACAGGTTTAAAGAATTTAAGGCTCTGGTGGAAAACCAGACAGAGAAGAAGATAAAGGTGCTAAGGACAGATAACGATGGAGAGTTTTGCAGTAAGGAATTTGAAGAATTCTATAAGAAGTGTGGTATAGCACGACAGAAGACTACTACCAATACACCTCAGCAAAATGGAGTTGCAGAAAGAATGAACAAGACGTTGATGGAAAGGGCAAGAAGCATGCTCAGTGGTGCCAGGTTAGGACAAGAATTTTGGGCAAAGGCGACGGAGACAGCATGTTACCTGGTCAACAGATCACCTTCATCAGCGTTGGAGGATAAGACTCCATAAGAGGTATGGACTGATAAGAAACCCTCTTTTTCACATCTGAGGGTATTTGGATGTGATGCATATGTACATGTTCCAAAGGAGAAATGAACCAAGTTGGATAGTAAATCTGAAAAGTGCATCTTTATTGGGTATAAGGATGGTTTAAAGGGTTATAAGCTTTTGAACCCAGCAACAAGGAAGGTTGTGTACAGCTGAGATGTGGTGTTCAGAGAGTTGAAAGATGTTATTAAACATGAAGTCCAACTAAAGGAACTTGAGAAGATAGAGTTTGAGCTAAAGGAGGAAGAATCAGACTCTACAACAGAGGAGGAATCAGAAGATGAAGAGCCACAAACTCCGGGTGTAAGAATATTAGTTCAAGAAAGAAGGCAGCCAAAAAGGTATAGTCCATCTACTTTCTGTTCAAATTTTGCTTTACCTATTACTGATGATGATCCCAGAACTGTGAAGGAAGCAGTAGATTCAGAGGATGGAAAACTCTGGAAAGACGCCATGGTTGATGAAATGGCATCTTTGCACAAAAATGAGGCTTGGGATCTAGTGGAGTTGCCGGCTGGAAGGAAACCCATTGGCAGCAAATGGGTGTTCAAGAAGAAGACAAATGCACAAGGAAAGGTGGAGAAATACAAAGCTCGGTTGGTAGCAAAAGGTTATTCCCAGGTGCCGGGAATTGATTTTGGTGATATTTTTTCTCTTGTTGCCAAGTTAACTTCTATTAGATTACTTTTATCTGTTGCTGCCGCTTTTGATTTTGAGGTAGAATAGATGGATGTGAAGAGAACATTTCTTCATGGCACGGGGATCTGGAAGAGGAGATCTACATGAAGCAACCTGAAGGCTTTGCGGTGAAGGCTTAGAAAGAACTGGTATGCAAGTTAAAGAAGTCTATGTATGGGTTAAAACAGTCACTAAGGATGTGGTATCATAAATTTGATACATTTATACGGGGACTTGGCTTCACCAGAAGCAAAGTAGATCACTGTGTGTATTTTAATTTAATTGGTGACTGTGTTATTTATCTTGTCTTGTATGTGGATGATATGTTGTTGGTTGGAAATGACAAAGAAATTATCCAGGATTTGAAGACCCAATTGTCCTCCAAATTCAACATGAAAGATCTTGGTGCTGCAAACTATATTTTGGGCATGGAAATTAAAAGAGATTAGGCAAAGAGGAAGCTCTGGTTAAACCAGAGGAAGTATGTCAAGACAATATTGCAAAGGTTTAATATGCAGGATAGTAAACCGGTGAAGGTTCCTATTCCTGTAGGTGTAAAGTTATCTACTGAACAATGTCCCAAGACACAAGAAGAGGAAGAGGATATGTCCCGTGTTCCATATGCAAGTGTAGTCGATAGCCTGATGTATGCAATGGTCTATACTAGACCAGACATTGCACATGCAGTGGGAGTATTGAGCAGGTTTATGTCAAAACCAGGGAAGGAGCATTGGACAACAGTGAAGCGGGTTTTCAGGTATTTGCGTGGCACTAGTGATTATGGTTTGTGCTACCAAGGAAGACCAGGATTGGACAAAGTTTTGGATATCTGTGGCTTTGTTGATGCAGACTGGGTTGGAGATTTGGATCAGAGAAGATCTACAAGTGGGTATGTGTTTAACCTATTTGGAGGTGCAGTCAGTTGGATGAGTAAGAAACAATCTGTAGTGGCACTATCAACTACAGAGGCAG